>CM077150.1:273508992-274030506 GCA_039583875.1 Platanthera guangdongensis
TTCCTTCTTGGAATTTCAGGAGGCATCACAAAACCTGCTTGTTTTAATCTTGTGGAAATGGACTCGTGCCTCTACTGAACTATTACTTTACATTTATTTGTTGCGGAAACATCTACGACAACAACCAAGCCAGCATGTGTCGACACCAGTCGGGCAGTGTCGACACCAGCAGGCTGGTGTCGACACCTGCCTGGCTGGTGTCACTGACACCAACCAGGTTGGTGTCAGACACCAGCCAGGCAGTGTCGACAACCTGCCTGACACCAACCAGGTTTGTGTCGACACCAACCAGGTTGGTGTCGACACCACCCAGGTTGGTGTTCGACACCAACCCTTGTTGGTGTCGACACCAACCTGGTTGGTGTCAGGCTGGTGTCGACACCACCTGGTTGGTGTCAGGCTGGTGTCGACACCTGCCTGGCTGGTGTCGACACCTGCCTGGCTGGTGTCGACACCTGCCTGGCTGGTGTCGACACCTGTCTGGCTGGTGTCAGACACCTGCTGGCTGGTGTCGACACATGCTGGCTGGTTGGTGTCGTACATGTTTACGCACAATAAATTTTTTGTAATATTTTCTAGAGCACGAGTCAATTTCCTTTAGATTAATGAACTTCAGGTTTTGGATGCCTCCTCACTTCAAGATGATTTTAACCTGAACCTTGTGGACTGATCCTCCCAGAATGTTTTAGCAATTGGCCTGTTTACATGTGTTTACCCCGGAATGCATCAACCAACAAGTAATTTCTCTTTGCTCTTATCTTACCATATAATCTCAGGAACTTGTTAATATACATTTACTTATTTTATAATCTTGTTTGCTCCTAGCATTTGCAATCCAATATTATAAACTTCTTCAAAAATATATATATAATTTATGCAAGCAGGCGATGTCAACAATTTTTTTATTCTAAATTAATTGTGCCCGAGGCTTCGCGAAAATCCTAGCTCCGTCACTGTGAATATGTGTTTTGATGTAATTGTATTGTAGCACCCACTGAAATTAATTTGCTCTTTGCAGCGTGATGGTCAGATTCCCGACGACAAAACTGCGGTGGAAATGATTATTTCAATACTTTCTTCAATGAGACTAGCACCGGAATCATAGAGTGAAGCATTGCCGACCTGGATAACCAACATAGTGAAACATAGAGTGATGCATGTCCTCCAATTTATTTGCTTCAATAATTGTGTAATGAAAATATTCAAATATTACATATTGTGATGCATGTAGAATTTCCTTCCTGACTGTACAAAATTAGGAACTCTTAATTATTTTTCGGCTTATTCGATTGATTTGATTGTAAAAAGAATTAAGGTATATTATTGCATGACTTTTATAGTATTAGTGTCTTTATTGGAGGTCTTGCTTTAAGTTAATCACTTTGAGAAATATTTTGCCTAAAGCTCAAGCTATTTAGTGATAGATTTTTTTCCACACAATTAGATGCATTTTCATCTTTTGATGAAAACTATGGGGTTATTTTTTAAACAAATTCAAATTGAAAATATAGACTGTAGAAAACATTTTGGATCTAGACAATGCAATTTTCTGATCATTTATTATATATATTAGCAAGTTATAAATCACAAGAATGTTTTGCCCGGAGCTCAAGCTAATGAAGATTTTTAGATAATTAATGAAAATGATCATCTCTGATGCGATAATTACTTCAAAAAGTTGAATATTAAAAAGTAATAAATGACCACTATTAATTTCAATTTTATCATATCCGGGCATGCTTTCGTGAACATTGATCATTGTAAATGAAAAAAATGATTTGCTTAGGATTAAAGGTCAACATATTGAAGCAACATTTTCAAGGGATCAAGTACTACTCAAGATATTCTATCCTAATCTATGCTTAGGATTAAAGGTCAACAACAAGGTATTTTAACACAACACATATTTTGCTAATTTAATGAGAAACTAAATCTCGTCGCCATAAAATTATGAGTGCCCCGAAAGTCACATGCAATATTGTTCTTAGTACACCAGAACGGGAAAGATTTCACAAAAATAGGCCAAAATAGCCGAGCGGAGCTCTGCGATTTTCGTCGAGCGTTTTCGTCGAGCTCCGCTCAACGAAAATTGTCGTCGAGCTCCGCTCGACACAATTTTTGTCGAGCTCCGCTCGACAATTTTTGTCGAGCTCCGCTCGACGATTTTCGTCGAGCTCAGCTCGTCTTTTTCCCTATTCTTGTCAAGGCCTCTTTGGGGTGTACATGATCCCTAAGCATCATCTTCTTCTGTCTTCTCTTTTTTCCTCTCTTCCCTCCACCCTTCTTTTTTAATTTCCTTCCCTCTTACCCCTCTCCCCCCCCCCCCTTTTCTCCTCCCCCTCTTTTTCTCTCTTCCCGCCCCCTCCCCCCTTTTTCCCCCTCATACTGGAGTGGAACCCTAATACATTCATTACGACGACGGTGGAAACCTGTTGTGGCCAACACGTCTGTTGTCAGTGAGATTGGTTTGCGTCCGCCGTTCATGCTCGATCATCGGTTTTGGATGCCTCCTCACTTCAAGATGATTTTAACCTGAACCTGTGAACTGATCCTCCCAGAATGTTTTAGCAATGGCCTGTTTACATGGTTACCCCGGGAATGCATCAACCAACAAGTAATTTCTCTTTGCTCTATCTTACCATATAATCTCAGGAACTTGTTAATATACATTTACTTATTTTATATCTTGTTTGCTCCTAGCATTTACAATCCAATATTATAAACTTCTTCAAAAATATATATATAAATTTATGCAAGCAGGCGATGTCAACAATTTTTTTATTCTAAATTAATTGTGCCCGGGCTTCGCGAAAATCCTAGCTCCGTCACTGCGAATATGTGTTTTGATGTAATTGTATTGTAGCACCCACTGAAATTAATTTGCTCTTTGCAGCCTGATGGTCAGATTCCCGACGACAAAACTGCGGTGGAAATGATGGTTTCAATACTTTCTTCAATGAGACTAGCACCGGAATCATAGAGTGAAGCATTGCCGACCTGGATAACCAACATAGTGAAACATAGAGTGATGCATGTCCTCCAATTTATTGCTTCAATAATTGTGTAATGAAAATATTCAAATATTACATATTGTGATGCATGTAGAATTTCCTTCCTGACTGTACAAAATTAGGAACTCTTAATTATTTTTCGGCTTATTCGATTGATTTGATTGTAAAAAGAATTAAGGTATATTATTGCATGACTTTTATAGTATTAGAGTTCTTGCTTGGAGCTTAAGTTAATCACTTTGAGAAATATTTTGCCTAAAGCTCAAGCTATTTAGTGATAGATTTTTTTCCACAAATTAGATGCATTTTCATCTTTTGATGAAAACTATGGGGTTATTTTTTTTAACAAATTTAAATTGAAAATATAGACTGTAGAAAACATCTTTGGATCTAGACAATGCAATTTTCTGATCATTATTATATATATTAGCAAGTTATAAATCACAAGAATGTTTTGCCCGGAGCTCAAGCTAATGAAGATTTTTAGATAATTTAATGAAAATGATCATCTCTGATGCGCATAATTACTTCAAAAGTTTTGAAATATTAAAAGTAATAAATGACCACTATTAATTTCAATTTTATCATATCCGGGCATGCTTTCGTGAACAATTGATCATTGTAAATGAAAAAAATGTTTGCTTAGGATTAAAGGTCAACATATTGAAGCAACATTTTCAAGGATCAAGTACTACTCAAGATATTCTATCCAATAATCTATGCTTAGGATTAAAGGTCAACAACAAGATATTTTAACACAACACATATCTTGCTAATTTAATGAGAAACTAAATCTCGTCCGCCATAAAATTATGAGTGTCCCCCGAAAGTCACATGCAATATTGTTCTTAGTACACCAGAACGGGAAAGATTTCACAAATAGGCCAAAATAGCCGAGCGGAGCTCGGCGATTTTCGTCGAGCGTTTTCGTCGAGCTCCGCTCGACGAAAATTGTCGTCGAGCTCCGCTCGACAATTTTTGTCGAGCTCCGCTCGACGATTTTCGTCGAGCTCAGCTCGACTTTTCCCTATCTTGTCAAGGCTTTTTGGGGTGTTACATGATCCTAAGCATCATCTTCTTCTGTCTTCTCTTTTTCTTCCTCTCTCCCTCCCTTCTTTTTTTTAATTTCCTTCCTCTTACTCCCTCTCCCCCCCCCCTCTTTTCTCCTCCCCCTCTTTTCTCTCTTCCCGCCCCCTCCCCCCTTTTCCCCTCATACTGGAGTGGAACCCTAATACATTCATTACGACGACGGTGGAACCTGTTGTGGCCAACACGTCTGTTGTCAGTGAGATTGGTTTGCGTCCGCCGTTCATGCCATCATCAGTTACCTGCTTTGGATCAATATTGGCGGCCATCGTTCCTTCCCCATCTGTAGGGGAGCCTTTTTCCCAAGCGGAGAAGGAGCTGCTCAATTACTTGCTGACCAGCCCAGTAGAGCGCTCCCATGTGAAATCAGCGACTGGTGATCAAACGTCTTGGAAGAGTCTCGCCAGGCGTTTCTTGTACTGGCGCGCGAGTCGCGCGGGATTGGGGATGAACCAGTTTCGAGCCCGATCTGATGGGCAGCTCAAGCAAAAGGTCAAGGATGGTAACAAGAAAAAGAGCTGATAGCAGGTAGACTATACTTGGCTTTTGGTTTCATTTCCATCTTAAGAATTTTCCTTCTCAATTATTTGAATTTTCCTTCTTTTAATCTCACTAGGCTTGTTGAGGTGGCTCTGCTTGCTTGCGCTTTTTGCTCGCCTACCTGGTCCCCTCACTGCACGTTCTTGGTTGTTCCGTCTCTTATTCTCTCACGGGATCAATGGTAATTTAGCTTTTTGAAACTCTTTGTTTAGGTTGGTGTGTCGGGCTGGTGTCGACACCAGCCAGGCTGGTGTCGACACCTGCCTGGCTGGTGTCGACACCTGCCTGGCTGGTGTCGACACCTGCCTGGCTGGTGTCGACACCTGCCTGGCTGGTGTCGACACCTGCCTGGTTGGTGTCGACACCTGCTGGCTGGTTGGTGTCGTACATGTTTACGCACAATAAATTTTTTGTAATATTTTTTAGAGCACGAGTCGATTTCCTTTAGATTAATGAACTTCAGGTTTTGGATGCCTCCTCACTTCAAGATGATTTTAACCTGAACCTTGTCGACTGATCCTCCCAGAATTTTTTAGCAATTGGACTGTTTACATGTGTTTACCCCTGGAATGCATCAACCAACAAGTAATTTCTCTTTGTTCTTATCTTACCATATAATCTCAGGAACTTGTTAATATACATTTACTTATTTTATAGCTTGTTTGCTCCTAGCATTTGCAATCCAATATTATAAACTTCTTCAAAAATATATATATAATTTATGCAAGCAGACGATGTCAATAATTTTTTTATTCTAAATTAATTGTGCCCGGGCTTCGCGAAAATCCTAGCTCCGCCACTGCGAATATGTGTTTTGATGTAATTGTATTGTAGCACCCACTGAAATTAATTTGCTCTTTGCAGCCTGATGGTCAGATTCCCGACAACAAAACTGCGGTGGAAATGATGCTTTCAATACTTTCTTCAATGAGACTAGCACCGGAATCATAGAGTGAAGCATTGCCGACCTGGATAACCAACATAGTGAAACATAGAGTGATGCATGTCCTCCAATTTATTTGCTTCAATAATTGTGTAATGAAAATATTCAAATATTACATATTGTGATGCATGTAGAATTTCCTTCCTGACTGTACAAAATTAGGAACTCTTAATTATTTTTCGGCTTATTCGATTGATTTGATTGTAAAAAAGAATTAAGGTATATTATTGCATGACTTTTATAGTATTAGAGTTCTTGCTTGGAGCTTAAGTTAATCACTTTGAGAAATATTTTGCCTAAAGCTCAAGCTATTTAGTGATAGATTTTTTTTCCACAAATTAGATGCATTTTCATCTTTTGATGAAAACTATGGGGTTATTTTTTTAACAAATTCAAATTGAAAATATAGACTGTAGAAAACATCTTTGGATCTAGACAATGCAATTTTCTGATCATTTATATATATATTAGCAAGTTATAAATCACAAGAATGTTTTGCCCGGAGCTCAAGCTAATGAAGATTTTTATATAATTTAATGAAAATGATCATCTCTGATGCGCATAATTACTTCAAAAAGTTGAATATTAAAAAAGTAATAAATGACCACTATTAATTTCAATTTTATCATATCCGGGCATGCTTTCGTGAACAATTGATCATTGTAAATAAAAAAAATGATTTGCTTAGGATTAAAGGTCAACATATTGAAGCAACATTTTCAAGGGATCAAGTACTACTCAACATATTCTATCTAATAATCTATGCTTAGGATTAAAGGTCAACAATGAGGGATTTTAACACAACATATAACAACACACAATTTGCTAATTTAAATGAGAAACTAAATCTCGTCCGCCATAAAATTATGAGTGTCCCCCGAAAGTCACATGCAATATTGTTCTTAGTAAACCAGAACGGGAAAGATTTCACAAAATAGGCCAAAATAGCCGAGCGGAGCTCGACGATTTTCATCGAGCGTTTTCGTCGAGCTCCGCTCGACGAAAATTGTCGTCGAGCTCCACTCGACGATTTTCGTCGAGCTCAGCTCGACTTTTTCCTGTTCTTGTCAAGGCCTTTTTGGGGTGTTACATGATCCCTAAGCATCATCTTCTTCCGTCTTCTCTCTTTCTTCCTCTCTCCCGATAGGACAGAGCGACCAGCGACATCTTCTTGCCGCCGGGCGAGCGTCGCGTCTCCTTCCTCTCCGGGCCGCTGTTGCTGGTAATCCCTCCTCGCCTGCGACCATCGTTCTCCGGTGGCAAGGCCTCCGCCGACCTCTTCCCTAGGTTTTGCGACAGCGTTGGCGGCTTCCTTTTCCAAGGCGGCAGTGGAGCCTGGCACTGCAAGTCTCGCGTGTGGCGGCGATTCGTTTTGATTTGATTTGGTATTTCTCTCATCCTTGATCGGAATCTGTAATTCGTTGGACTCGACAATCTGCTAGCTGTTATACACAATTTTCATAGTCTGTTTGCTCCGATCTGGAATAATTTTTTGAAATAAATTTTTTATTTAGCTAGTATGCATTCAACATTCCTGAGATGTGGAAGTGAAACAGAGGTACGGATTTGAAATCAACCACAGAATCACAAGAATTCGAATACTAGATTAGCTGTAGCAGATTTGGAATGAATTTTAAATCATGAAGCACTTCAAATTACTACTTCCTAGCTCACGGATTACAGTTTGTTTAATTATCCAAGAGCTTTCTTTGAATAGCCGCAGTCTCTATTTCAGATCTGAAAATTACAGAAAAATTCAGGATGAACGAAATTGCTTAACATTTGCATTATTTTGTCATAACATTTTTGAGATATGCGCCCAAATCAGAACATTCGGCAAGCATTTTTTGTCTGATACATATTGTTCTTTGACATAACGAAACATTTCTTCAGGTCACTCTCTTAGGTTACTAGATGATTTATATAAGAAAAAGTAGACATGTGCAAACTTGTTTACAGTTGTAGAAATTTCAATTTCTGAGCAGCAGTGCTAATAAATAATCTTGAGACTATCATACATAGTATTGACCATCTGCGACAAAGGAGGAGCAAGGGAATGCCTGGCTTGGATTAGGATCATTATATATATATATATATATATATATATATATATATATATATATATATATATATATATATATATATATATATATATATATATCTTTATTATATAAAACAATATATCTGTGCATGGATGATTTAATTGAGCATTGGCTATTTAATTAGCAGCATAGACAGTAAGGTATTTGCATCTGTTTCCAGCTTTCGCTTGCTCTGCTTCTGTGAGGATTCAATTCCATGATTTATGTATTATTCTCCAATGCTTTGGCTTGCTTACTCTGCTTAAGGTTTTGGGTTCACGTGTCTTACACTAAAACGTAATTAAAACCCGATATGATCATTAACCTCTGTGTTCTCATTGTACAAATTTATAAATCAAAGACGCCTACTCTCATTTTCTGCTTTCAGGAATCAATAATTTGATTAATTCATGTTGTGAGTGAACTCTCTCAAAGATAAATTATGAGTGAATCCACTGTTGTGATCGGCAGAGAGTAAATAGCTATACATCACTTGATAATCTTGGAGGCTGCATACAGTTTTGATTTCAAACTGTATATAACCGATTGCAGTCGATGATTCACTTGGAGGCTGTGATTCACTCTTATATAAATTAAGAGATTCATTATAACCCTTTCATCATTCTTCACGGCCTGTGGAATTTGAAAATGCACGCTAGGGATACCGCACTCTGGCAATCATCGACGCCTCTGGATATGACAGTGTTTCCCGATTTTCCGTCATTCTTTCAGCATTGCAATGGGTACAATGGTACTCTCGGTCCTGTGGAATCGACGCTGACAGGCCTGGTCAACGACTGCATTTCTCGCCAAACTCTCGTTCTTCAACCGAATGGAAGGCGCCATCACCGGGACTCATCTCTCGGCCGACCATCATCACAACGTGCCGGGACGCATGAAATTAATGGATGAGTTCAACGGCAGGAAATTCGCGCTGGTTGCTGGATTGCACTCTGTCATGAACGAGCGCCAACAAATCCTCTCCCATCAATTCACAAGCACGACGGGCAATGCTGAACGTCGATCTGTTAGCCGGGGTTTGCTGAGACGGTACAACGCTTATGGTATTGATACTTCGATGCTCAACATGTACCTGGACAAGTGTTGCGATGATCGAGAATGGCTGAGCAGTTCGAGAACATCATTGTTCTTCTCGACAATCACCACCTGATCACAAGGTACCGGGACAATTCGAATAGCACGGATCGTGCTCGGCATGAACAATTCATGTCTGTTGTGGCCGAAATCATTGTTGGCACTGGACAAGCTCCGATGCGGGAATGCTCCATCATTGAGGCTGAATTGGATGCACTGTTGGATCGCATTAAAAAGTGGGAAATCGAGAATGATGTGCCTCCGTCTAAGCGCATCGTGACGAGCAAACCTTCTCGCTTGCCAGGAGACACAGAAAAAACACATCAGAAAATGCCTAACGCCGCCCGAATCCGCGTTGACTACTGTCGTGGATCGCTTCTTTCATTCGAATCTGCGTCGTGGATCGGGGAAGAATGAAAACTTGTGGTGTCATGGACGAGCTATTTGCCGGAGACCATATCCCTGGAAGGAGGGAACTTGCTGCTCCATGTCGTTGTCGCTCAAATCAACTTTTGAGGGGAACTCCAATTTGATCCTCGCTGGGCATATTTGTCAATCTCTGGGATGCATATCATTCTCACTCAATATCTCGCACTGTTTTCGACTGATGACATCACTCCCTCGCATACGTCTCTGTCGACGATGTTTCACTTATTGCCTCTCTCGATTGATGATTGTGACGACGAATTCGGATTGACGACAGCGTTTGGACAATCCCTTCCTCAACTGCCTGAAATTCCTGCAGGGCAATTGGAATCTCTTAGAGTGGTCGCGGAATCAATCGCCGATAATGCAATTTGGTCGAGTCACACGTTCGATGCAATTGTGCACGATGCCTTTGATGTTGTTGCTGCTATTGTCAAGAGGGCTCACGATGATCATCGCATCGTCGAAGAAGATGATGCTGCACTGCGGGACGATGGTGATCCGAACCATGTCGACGACGCTGATCCTTTTATTGGCTCTGAATCTGGCGTCAAATTCAGCAACACGCCCCATTCTATTCAGTCCAATCACAAGCGCCGCAAGCCAGGACCAACATCGCATGAGTGCAGCTCTTCATCGAGTTACCATAAAAAACCTCGCAGCCTCAACGTATCGGAAATGAACGTCAGTTGGCATTACAAGGGCTTAATCTATGGGAAGCTATCATGAGCACTTCACCAATGATCAACCCCTTGGAGCGTCGCTTGCTCCGAACGATTGCTATCAAATTTCTTCTGCCCGATGAAGTCCAGGATCTGAAAGATTTCCCTATTGAATCTATGCATCTTCCGCAATTGCACCGAATCTGGTCTGTTCTAGTCTCGGCTCTGCGTACCACCAATTCGCTTTCAAACGGTTCATTCGGCCGAAATCAGAACAGGTCCTAAAGCAGCACTTGGAGGATATGGTTGCCCAGGCCCGATTCAGATTGCCCATTCAACGAGCAGCGCCCAAACGCAGCATCATTACTGCCCTAAGTCAAGTCGCATCAGTGATTGCTCCATTGCGATCATCCCCTATTGCCAGTTTCAACATTGTGCAGTTGGAAGAGACTGTGACAACGACTACAACTCGAATCGTCACATTGGCAACCAGCGCCAATCAAAGTTCAAGTCAAACTCATGCATCGGATCTGCAATCTATGCCCCAACAACTCATTGAAGGGTCATCAGACAATATCATTGATCGACTGGTTCAACAAGAGATTGATGTCGGGCATGGCGGCAACATTCATTGGACCAAAGTGGTCGCCCCCGCGTACGCCCGCATTGCTTCCCGTCGTGATGATCTGCTCGAGATGACCCACAAGGAGATCCAGAATCGTTGGGAGTATCTTGCACGCCTCAAGAAGCGTGTTCCATCAACCACAATCAGCACGACCAAGTTGTCATTCTCGTTTGCAATTGCATTCCGAGGCTGCCCAGCAGCACGATGATCCAGGCTTCCTAAATATTTCGTCATCGCCATCGCCGAACCATCAGTTCCAGCTGCATCTCCGACCACCCGGAATTCAAATCAACCGACCTCTTCTACAGTCATTACGACGACGGTGGAACCTGTTGTGGCCAACACGTCTGTTGTTAGTGAGATTGGTTTGCGTCTGCTGTCATGCTCGATCATCAGTTACCTGCTTTGGATCAGATATTGGCGGCCATCGTTCCTTCCCCATCTGCAGGGGAGCCATTTTCCCAAGCGGAGAAGGAGCTGCTCAATTACTTGCTGACCAGCCCAGTAGAGCGCTCCCATGTGAAATCAGCGATTGGTGATCAAACGTCTTGGAAGAGTCTCGCTAGGCGTTTCTTGTACTGGGCGCGAGTCCCGCGGGTATTGGGGATGAACCAGTTTCGAGACCGATCTGATGGGCAGCTCAAGCAAAAGGTCAAGGATGGTAACAAGAAAAAGAGCTGATAGCAGGTAGACTATACTTGGCTTTTGGTTTCATTTCCATCTTAAGAATTTTCCTTCTCAATTATTTGAATTTTCCTTCTTTTAATTTCACTAGGCTTGTTGAGGTGGCTCTGCTTGCTTGCGCTTTTTGCTCGCCTACCTGGTCCCCTCACTGCACGTTCTTGGCGTTCCGTCTCTTATTCTCTCACAGGATCAATGGTAATTTAGCTTTTTGAAACTCTTTGTTTAGGTTGGTGTGTCGGGCAGGTGTCGACACCAGCCAGGCTGGTGTCGACACCTGCCTGACACCAACCAGGTTGGTGTCGACACCTGCCTGACACCAACCAGGTTGGTGTCGACACCAACCAGGTTGGTGTCGACACCAAACAGGTTGGTGTCGACACCACCCAGGTTGGTGTGTCGACACCAACCTTGTTGGTGTCGACACCAACCTGGTTGGTGTCAGGCTGGTGTCGACACCAACCTGGTTGGTGTCAGGCTGGTGTCGACACCTGCCTGGCTGGTGTCGACACCTGCTGGCTGGTGTCGACACATGCTGGCTGGTTTGTGTCGTACATGTTTACGCACAATAAATTTTTTGTAATATTTCTAGAGCACGAGTCAATTTCTTTAGATTAATGAACTTCAGGTTTTGGATGCCTCCTCACTTCAAGATGATTTTAACCTGAACCTTGTGGACTGATCCTCCCAGAATGTTTTAGCAATTGTCCTGTTTACATGTGTTTACCCCGGGAATGCATCAACCAACAAGTAATTTCTCTTTGCTCTTATCTTACCATATAATCTCAGGAACTTGTTAATATACATTTACTTATTTTATATCTTGTTTGCTCCTAGTATTTGCAATCCAATATTATAAACTTCTTCAAAAATATATATATAATTTATGCAAGCAGGCGATGTCAACAATTTTTTTATTCTAAATTAATTGTGCCCGGGCTTCGCGAAAATCCTAGCTCCGTCACTGCGAATATGTGTTTTGATGTAATTGTATTGTAGCACCCACTGAAATTAATTTGCTCTTTGCAGCCTGATGGTCAGATTCCCGACGACAAAACTGCGGTGGAAATGATGTTTTCAATACTTTCTTCAATGAGACTAGCACCGGAATCATAGAGTGAAGCATTGCCGACCTGGATAACCAACATAGTGAAACATAGAGTGATGCATGTCCTCCAATTTATTTGCTTCAATAATTGTGTAATGAAAATATTCAAATATTACATATTGTGATGCATGTAGAATTTCATTCCTGACTGTACAAAATTAGGAACTCTTAATTATTTTTCGGCTTATT
The DNA here is from genome assembly GCA_039583875.1 of Platanthera guangdongensis. Lineage (NCBI taxonomy): Eukaryota > Viridiplantae > Streptophyta > Magnoliopsida > Asparagales > Orchidaceae > Platanthera > Platanthera guangdongensis. The sequence continues at coordinate 273,521,440 of CM077150.1, forward strand.
CGATTGATTTGATTGTAAAAAGAATTAAGGTATATTATTGCATGACTTTTATAGTATTAGAGTTCTTGCTTGGAGCTTAAGTTAATCACTTTGAGAAATATTTTGCCTAAAGCTCAAGCTATTTAGTGATAGATTTTTTTTCCACAAATTAGATGCATTTTCATCTTTTGATGAAAACTATGGGGTTATTTTTTTAACAAATTCAAATTGAAAATATAGACTGTAGAAAACATCTTTGGATCTAGACAATGCAATTTTCTGATCATTTATTATATATATTAGCAAGTTATAAATCACAAGAATGTTTTGCCCGGAGCTCAAGCTAATGAAGATTTTTAGATAATTTAATGAAAATGATCATCTCTGATGCGCATAATTACTTCAAAAAGTTGAATATTAAAAAGTAATAAATGACCACTATTAATTTCAATTTTATCATATCCGGGCATGCTTTCGTGAACAATTGATCATTGTAAATGAAAAAAATGATTTGCTTAGGATTAAAGGTCAACATATTGAAGCAACATTTTCAAGGGATCAAGTACTACTCAAGATATTCTATCCAATAATCTATGCTTAGGATTAAAGGTCAACAACAAGGGATTTTAACACAACACATATTTTGCTAATTTAATGAGAAACTAAATCTCGTCCGCCATAAAATTATGAGTGTCCCCCGAAAGTCACATGCAATATTGTTCTTAGTACACCAGAACGGGAAAGATTTCACAAAATAGGCCAAAATAGCCGAGCGGAGCTCGGCGATTTTCGTCGAGCGTTTTCGTCGAGCTCCGCTCGACGAAAATTGTCGTCGAGCTCCGCTCGACAATTTTTGTCGAGCTCCGCTCGACGATTTTCGTCGAGCTCAGCTCGACTTTTTCCCTATTCTTGTCAAGGCCTCTTTGGGGTGTTACATGATCCCTAAGCATCATCTTCTTCTGTCTTCTCTTTTTCTTCCTCTCTCCCTCCCTTCTTTTTTTAATTTCTTTCCCTCTTACTCCCTCCTCCCCCCCCCCCCTTTTCTCTTTTCTCCTCCCCCTCTTTTTCTCTCTTCCCGCCCCCTCCCCCCTTTTTCCCCCTCATACTGGAGTGGAACCCTAATACATTCATTACGACGACGGTGGAACCTGTTGTGGCCAACACGTCTGTTGTCAGTGAGATTGGTTTGCGTCCGCCGTTCATGCTCGATCATCGGTTTTGGATGCCTCCTCACTTCAAGATGATTTTAACCTGAACCTTGTGAACTGATCCTCCCAGAATGTTTTAGCAATTGGCCTGTTTACATGTGTTTACCCCGGGAATGCATCAACCAACAAGTAATTTCTCTTTGCTCTTATCTTACCATATAATCTCAGGAACTTGTTAATATACATTTACTTATTTTATATCTTGTTTGCTCCTAGCATTTGCAATCCAATATTATAAACTTCTTCAAAAATATATATATAATTTATGCAAGCAGGCGATGTCAACAATTTTTTTATTCTAAATTAATTGTGCCCGGGCTTCGCGAAAATCCTAGCTCCGTCACTGCGAATATGTGTTTTGATGTAATTGTATTGTAGCACCCACTGAAATTAATTTGCTCTTTGCAGCCTGATGGTCAGATTCCCGACGACAAAACTGCGGTGGAAATGATGTTTTCAATACTTTCTTCAATGAGACTAGCACCGGAATCATAGAGTGAAGCATTACCGACCTGGATAACCAACATAGTGAAACATAGAGTGATGCATGTCCTCCAATTTATTTGCTTCAATAATTGTGTAATGAAAATATTCAAATATTACATATTGTGATGCATGTAGAATTTCCTTCCTGACTGTACAAAATTAGGAACTCTTAATTATTTTTCGGCTTATTCGATTGATTTGATTGTAAAAAGAATTAAGGTATATTATTGCATGACTTTTATAGTATTAGAGTTCTTGCTTGGAGCTTAAGTTAATCACTTTGAGAAATATTTTGCCTAAAGCTCAAGCTATTATTGATAGATTTTTTTCCACAAATTAGATGCATTTTCATCTTTTGATGAAAACTATGGGGTTATTTTTTTAACAAATTTAAATTGAAAATATAGACTGTAGAAAACATCTTTGGATCTAGACAATGCAATTTCTGATCATTTATTATATATATTAGCAAGTTATAAATCACAAGAATGTTTTGCCCGGAGCTCAAGCTAATGAAGATTTTTAGATAATTTAATGAAAATGATCATCTCTGATGCGCATAATTACTTCAAAAAGTTGAATATTAAAAAGTAATAAATGACCACTATTAATTTCAATTTTATCATATCCGGGCATGCTTTCGTGAACAATTGATCATTGTAAATGAAAAAAATGATTTGCTTAGGATTAAAGGTCAACATATTGAAGCAACATTTTCAAGGGATCAAGTACTACTCAAGATATTCTATCCAATAATCTATGCTTAGGATTAAAGGTCAACAACAAGAGATTTTAACACAACACATATCTTGCTAATTTAATGAGAAACTAAATCTCGTCCGCCATAAAATTATGAGTGTCCCCCGAAAGTCACATGCAATATTGTTCTTAGTACACCAGAACGGGAAAGATTTCACAAAATAGGCCAAAATAGCCGAGCGGAGCTCGGCGATTTTCGTCGAGCGTTTTCATCGAGCTCCGCTCTACGAAAATTGTCGTCGAGCTCCGCTCGACAATTTTTGTCGAGCTCCGCTCGACGATTTTCGTCGAGCTCAGCTCGACTTTTTCCCTATTCTTGTCAAGGCCTCTTTGGGGTGTTACATGATCCCTAAGCATCATCTTCTTCTGTCTTCTCTTTTTCTTCCTCTCTCCCTCCCTTCTTTTTTTAATTTCCTTCCCTCTTACTCCCTCTCCCCCCCCCCCCTCTTTTCTCCTCCCCCTCTTTTTCTCTCTTCCCGCCCCCTCCCCCCTTTTTCCCCCTCATACTGGAGTGGAACCCTAATACATTCATTACGACGACGGTGGAACCTGTTGTGGCCAACACGTCTGTTGTCAGTGAGATTGGTTTGCGTCCGCCGTTCATGCTCGATCATCGGTTTTGGATGCCTCCTCACTTCAAGATGATTTTAACCTGAACCTTGTGAATGATCCTCCCAGAATGTTTTAGCAATTGGCATGTTTACATGTGTTTACCCCGGGAATGCATCAACCAACAAGTAATTTCTCTTTGCTCTTATCTTACCATATAATCTCAGGAACTTGTTAATATACATTTACTTATTTTATATCTTGTTTGCTCCTAGCATTTGCAATCCAATATTATAAACTTCTTCAAAAATATATATATAATTTTATGCAAGCAGGCGATGTCAACAATTTTTTTATTCTAAATTAAGTGTGCCCGGGCTTCGCGAAAATCCTAGCTCCGTCACTGCGAATATGTGTTTTGATGTAATTGTATTGTAGCACCCACTGAAATTAATTTGCTCTTTGCAGCCTGATGGTCAGATTCCCGACGACAAAACTGCGGTGGAAATGATGTTTTCAATACTTTCTTCAATGAGACTAGCACCGGAATCATAGAGTGAAGCATTGCCGACCTGGATAACCAACATAGTGAAACATAGAGTGATGCATGTCCTCCAATTTATTTGCTTCAATAATTGTGTAATGAAAATATTCAAATATTACATATTGTGATGCATGTAGAATTTCCTTCCTGACTGTACAAAATTAGGAACTCTTAATTATTTTTCGGCTTATTCGATTTATTTGATTGTAAAAAGAATTAAGGTATATTATTGCATGACTTTTATAGTATTAGAGTTCTTGCTTGGAGCTTAAGTTAATCACTTTGAGAAATATTTTGCCTAAAGCTCAAGCTATTTAGTGATAGATTTTTTTCCACAAATTAGATGCATTTTCATCTTTTGATGAAAACTATGGGGTTATTTTTTTAACAAATTTAAATTGAAAATATAGACTGTAGAAAACATCTTTGGATCTAGACAATGCAATTTTCTGATCATTTATTATATATATTAGCAAGTTATAAATCACAAGAATGTTTTGCCCGGAGCTCAAGCTAATGAAGATTTTTAGATAATTTAATGAAAATGATCATCTCTGATGCGCATAATTACTTCAAAAAGTTGAATATTAAAAAGTAATAAATGACCACTATTAATTTCAATTTTATCATATCCGGGCATGCTTTCGTGAACAATTGATCATTGTAAATGAAAAAAATGATTTGCTTAGGATTAAAGGTCAACATATTGAAGCAACATTTTCAAGGGATCAAGTACTACTCAAGATATTCTATCCAATAATCTATGCTTAGGATTAAAGGTCAACAACAAGAGATTTTAACACAACACATATCTTGCTAATTTAATGAGAAACTAAATCTCGTCCGCCATAAAATTATGAGTGTCCCCCGAAAGTCACATGCAATATTGTTCTTAGTACACCAGAACGGGAAAGATTTCACAAAATAGGCCAAAATAGCCGAGCGGAGCTCGGCGATTTTCGTCGAGCGTTTTCGTCGAGCTCCGCTCGACGAAAATTGTCGTCGAGCTCCGCTCGACAATTTTTGTCGAGCTCCGCTCGACGATTTTCGTCGAGCTCCGCTCGACGATTTTCGTCGAGCTCAGCTCGACTTTTTCCCTATTCTTGTCAAGGCCTTTTTGGGGTGTTACATGATCCCTAAGCATCATCTTCTTCTGTCTTCTCTTTTTCTTCCTCTCTCCCTCCCTTCTTTTTTTTTAATTTCCTTCCCTCTTACTCCCTCTCCCCCCCCTCTTTTCTCCTCCCCCTCTTTTTCTCTCTTCCCGCCCCCTCCCCCCTTTTCCCCCTCATACTGGAGTGGAACCCTAATACATTCATTACGAAGACGGTGGAACCTGTTGTGGCCAACACGTCTGTTGTCAGTGAGATTGGTTTGTGTCCGCCGTTCATGCTCGATCATCAGTTACCTGCTTTGGATCAGATATTGGCGGTCATCGTTCCTTCCCCATCTGTAGCGGAGGCATTTTCCCAAGCGGAGAAGGAGCTGCTCAATTACTTGTTGACCAGCCCAGTAGAGCGCTCCCATGTGAAATCAGCAACTGGTGATCAAACGTCTTGGAAGAGTCTCGTCAGGCATTTCTTGTACTGGGCGCGAGTCGCGCGGGTATTGGGATGAACCAGTTTCGAGCCCGATCTAATGGGCAGCTCAAGCAAAAGGTCAAGGATGGTAACAAGAAAAAGAGCTGATAGCAGGTAGACTATACTTGGCTTTTGGTTTCATTTCCATCTTAAGAATTTTCCTTCTCAATTATTTGAATTTTCCTTCTTTTAATCTCACTAGGCTTGTTGAGGTGGCTCTGCTTGCTTGCGCTTTTTGCTCGCCTACCTGGTCCCCTCACTGCACGTTCTTGGCTGTTCCGTCTCTTATTCTCTCACGGGATCAATGGTAATTTAGCTTTTTGAAACTCTTTGTTTAGGTTGGTGTGTCGGGCTGGTGTCGACACCAGCCAGGCTGGTGTCGACACCTGCCTGGCTGGTGTCGACACCTGTCTGGCTGGTGTCGACACCTGCCTGGCTGGTGTCGACACCTGCCTGGTTGGTGTCGACACCTGCTGGCTGGTTGGTGTCGTACATGTTTACGCACAATAAATTTTTTGTAATATTTTCTAGAGCACGAGTCGATTTCCTTTAGATTAATGAACTTCAGGTTTTGGATGCCTCCTCACTTCAAGATGATTTTAACCTGAACCTTGTGGACTGATCCTCCCAGAATGTTTTAGCAATTGGTCTGTTTACATGTGTTTACCCCTGGAATGCATCAACCAATAAGTAATTTCTCTTTGTTCTTATCTTACCATATAATCTCAGGAACTTATTAATATACATTTACTTATTTTATAGCTTGTTTGCTCCTAGCATTTGCAATCCAATATTATAAACTTCTTCAAAAATATATATATAATTTATGCAAGCAGACGATGTCAACAATTTTTTATTCTAAATTAATTGTGCCCGGGCTTCGCGAAAATCCTAGCTCCGCCACTGCGAATATGTGTTTTGATGTAATTGTATTGTAGCACCCACTGAAATTAATTTGCTCTTTGCAGCCTGATGGTCAGATTCCCGACAACAAAACTGCGGTGGAAATGATGCTTTCAATACTTTCTTCAATGAGACTAGCACCGGAATCATAGAGTGAAGCATTGCCGACCTGGATAACCAACATAGTGAAACATAGAGTGATGCATGTCCTCCAATTTATTTGCTTCAATAATTGTGTAATGAAAATATTCAAATATTACATATTGTGATGCATGTAGAATTTCCTTCCTGATTGTACAAAATTAGGAACTCTTAATATTTTTCGGCTTATTCGATTGATTTGATTGTAAAAAGAATTAAGGTATATTATTACATGACTTTTATAGTATTAGAGTTCTTGCTTGTAGCTTAAGTTAATCACTTTGAGAAATATTTTGCCTAAAGCTCAAGCTATTTAGTGATAGATTTTTTTTCCACAAATTAGATGCATTTTCATCTTTTGATGAAAACTATGGGGTTATTTTTTTAACAAATTGAAAATATAGACTGTAGAAAACATCTTTGGATCTAGACAATGCAATTTTCTGATCATTTATTATATATATTAGCAAGTTATAAATCACAAGAATGTTTTGCCCGGAGCTCAAGCTAATGAAGATTTTTAGATAATTTAATGAAAATGATCATCTCTGATGCGCATAATTACTTCAAATAGTTGAATATTAAAAAAGTAATAAATGACCACTATTAATTTCAATTTTATCATATCCGGGCATGCTTTCGTGAACAATTGATCATTGTAAATGAAAAAAATGATTTGCTTAGGATTAAAGGTCAACATATTGAAGCAACATTTTCAAGGGATCAAGTACTACTCAACATATTCTATCCAATAATCTATGCTTAGGATTAAAGGTCAACAATAAGGGATTTTAACACAACACATATTTTGCTAATTTAATGAGAAACTAAATCTCGTCCGCCATAAAATTATGAGTGTCCCCCGAAAGTCACATGCAATATTGTTCTTAGTAAACCAGAACGGGAAAGATTTCACAAAATAGGCCAAAATAGCCGAGCGGAGCTCGACGATTTTCGTCGAGCGTTTTCGTCGAGCTCCGCTCGACGAAAATTGTCGTCGAGCTCCACTCGACGATTTTCGTCGAGCTCAGCTCGACTTTTTCCCTGTTCTTGTCAAGGCCTTTTTGGGGTGTTACATGATCCCTAAGCATCATCTTCTTCCGTCTTCTCTCTTTCTTCCTCTCTCCCTCCCTTCTTTTTTTTTAATTTCTTTCCCTCTTACTCCCTCTGCCCCCCCCCCCCCCCCCCCCCCCTCTTTTCTCCTCCCCCTCTTTTTCTCTCTTTTCCCCCCCCCCCCCCTCCCCCCCCCCCCCCTTTTTTCCCCCTCATACTGGAGTGGAACCCGGCGCCCCCCCCCCCCCCCGATTAAATCACCCAGCGCTAGGGCTTTCAAGTATCCAGCCTCCCGCCCGACTCCAACTTTCCACAAGCCGCTCAATGCGCAGCTCCCGATATCGATGCACCCAACTTCTGCAAGTTGTAGCGCCACCAGTTCACTGTCTCCCGACGCCTCCTCTTCCTCCTCCTACATTGGTGTTGAAGTATTAGACCGGGCGGCTTAGCGGTCTGTTCCAGCGGTTTGTTGACCGAGCGGTCTGGCGGTCTCTCTGGTGCCTGGAGACCGGGCGGTCTATCGGTCTACCTCTGCGGCCTGTTCTATCCTGCTGGAGTTGCCGAGCGGTTAGCCCATCTGTCTAACCGCGCGGCCTATGCGGTCTCCGTTGTTCTAGCCGCTCAGTACTGTAAATGTTTAGTCCCACATTGTTTGTATACTCTCTTTCTTATCTCCTCCATTCTATATAAGGGAGGTCATACCTTTGTAAATGATATCTTTTTTGGATAATAAAATTTCAATTATTCAAAAGTTTATTCGCTTGTCTTCTACTTTTCGCTTCTTTTCTCTACTTTCTAACATGGTATCAGAGGACACGGTCATTTCCCTCTGATTCTGTGCGCTCTCTGTTGTTCGCGTCTTGTTTTCCGCCTTCTGCGACTTGCTTCGCGACTTGGCTTCTCTCTGTCCGCTCGGATTGTTTCTATCCGCGCGGCTTGTTTCTGTCCGCTGCCCTGTTCGCGCGGCTTGCTTCTTCTTCTCTTCTCCTACTGCTCTTTGTCGCCGCGACCTGTTTCCTTGTCGCCGTGCTCCTTGTTCTTTCCTCCCGCTCCGACTTCCTAGTCGTTGCGGTCTGTCCCTATCCGCGTGTGTTGTCTCTCTACTCGCGGCCTGCTACTGTGATCTGCCTGACCGTGCGGGTTGTTCCTTTCTCACCCGCATCTTGGTCGCGGTCATCAGCTCTTCTCCTCTCTTCTGTTCGCTCGGCCTTTTCAGTCTGCGCGACCTCTTCCCCGCTGTGCCTTTTCCTGTTTCAAGCCGCTACTGTTCGCGCGGCTTCGTCTGTTTTCTCACCGCTTCAGTTCGCGCGGCTTCTTTTGCTTGCCGGGTTCTATGACTACCTCCGGTCTCACCACTACTCCTGCAGCTCCTTCTCCTCCTCCTCCTTCGGGCAACCTTGGCACTGTGTCCAAGCTTGTTGGCTCCAACTATCCCGATTGGAGTGTTTCTTTCACCTTTCTCCTTCGTTCTCAACGCAAGCGTCATCACCTCACCGATGACCCTCCTCCTCGCACCTCTCCTGAGTTTGATGACTGGGATGCGAGTGATGCTCTTGTTCGCACCTGGCTGGCCAACAGCCTTTCTGATGAGTGCCTTCCCGTCATTCGCCATGATGAGACGGTCAAGGCCGCATGGCTTCACCTCGCTGCTCTCTATTCTAAGGGGGGCCAGACGTCCCGCATTTATACTCTCTATGCGGACCTCTTCGCCCGCCCTTCCATGTCCCCAGCTGCGGCTTATCAGCAGGTTCAGGCTCTTGGGGCTGAAATCCTCCAGAATCGCCCCTTCTCCGCGGACTTGGCCGACCAGCACAAACACTTCCAGGAACTCCTGGTTGTTTGTTATCTTCTTCGTCTTCCCGACTCTTATGATATGATCCGCCAGCAGATCTTGGGTGAGGCGGACTCTCCTACTTTGGATGCCACTGCGGCTCGCATTGTCGCCGTTACTTCGCTCCTCCAGCGGCCTCTGTTGGCCTCCCCCCCTTCCCAGGACTCCTTTGCTCACCAAGCTCAGCGGGGGGGGCCCTAGTGGCCGTGGCTCCTCTGGCGGACGGGGTTCCTCCCGGTTCTTCTGCTCTCACTGTGGTCGTACTGGCCATACTGTTGACCGCTGCTGGCAGAAACATCCTCATCTTCGCCCTTCCGGTGATGCTCCTTCTTCGGCCTCCGCCTCTTCTAGGTCGTCTGCCTCTGTGGCCACGACGTCAGGTAGTGCCCACGTCGTTACCCAAGGTAAATGGCTGATTGACTCCGGTGCCACCAATCATATGACGGGCAACCCTCATTGCTTCTCCCGTCTTGAGACCCATGACCGCTTACCCCCTGTTCGTGTGGCGGATGGTTCCCCGTCTCCGGTTCATGGGACGGGCATGGTTCAACTCACTCCTTCGCTTTGCTTGGAGGATACCCTCTATGTCCCGAAGTTCCCGTGCAATTTGTTATCAGTTACTACTTTATGCCGGCAACTTCAGTGCTCCGTTTTATTCACTCCCACTACTTGTTCTTTTCAGGACCCGAGGACCCAGCGGACGATTGCTACTGGGACTGAGAGCGGCGGCCTCTACTTCCTCGACGATGTTTCAGCTCTTTCTGCCTACTCCTCCTCCACCGATCTCCTTCAGTGGCATCTTCGTCTTGGACATCCTCCTCCTCGGCTCATTCGTCAGCTTCTGCCCCACTTACCTCCCACCAGTTCTCCGCTCAACTGTGATGCGTGTCAGCTTGGCAAACATCATCGCTCCTCCTTCCCACCGAAGCAAGGCCGTGGCTCCTCTCGCATTTTTGATCTTATTCATTCTGATGTATGGGGCCCTGCTCCTACCCTCACAGTTGGTAGGGGCAGTTCCTATTTTGTCACCTTTATCGATGATTTTACTCGATGTACCTGGGTGTATCTATTAAAGGATCGCTCTGAACTATTTTCTTTTGGCAATCTTTTTACTTTATGATTAAGACTCAATTTGCTATTTCTATTAAAGTCTTACGTTCTGATAATGCCAAGGAATATCTGTCTCATGAGTTCTCCGCGTTCTTTCACCAACACGGCCTCATTCATCAAACGACTTGTGTTTACACCTCCCAACAGAATGGGGTGGCGGAGCGTAAAAACCGTCACCTGCTTGATGTTGCGCGTACTCTCATGACGCAGATGCACGTCCCTCGCTCCTACTGGGGCTACGCTGTGCTTCTCGCTTGCTATCTCATCAATCGCATTCCCTCCACGGTCCTCCACGGCCGGACTCCCTTCTCCCTTCTCTACCCCCGCCAGGAACCTTTTCCTCTTCCTCTCCGTGTCTTTGGCTGTACGGCCTTTGTTCACGCTCCCTCCGCTACCCTCGACAAGCTTTCCCCCCGTTCCACCAAGTGTGTTTTTTTGGGGTACTCTACCACTCAAAAAGGCTATTGCTGCTTTGACCCCCTTCTCCGCAAGCAGTTTGTCTCCGCAGATGTGACTTTTTTCGAAAATGCTTCCTATTTCTCTTCTTCCTCTTCTCTTCCTTCTCTTCCTTCTGATATCTCCGTTTCTTCCACCCCTTTTCACGTTTTCTCACCTTCGTCTCCTCCTCCACCCACTCCTTCCCAGTCCGTCTCCCCTCCCACCCCTCCACCCTCCTCTCCGCTGCCGTCTCTCTCTAGTCCCGGGCCAGCCTTCTCCGCCACGGACGCTCCGGTCGCTGACGCTCCTGTCGCCGACGCTCCCGATGATCTGGATGTTCCCATTGCCCTTCGCAAAGGGGTGCGGGCGTGTACTCAACACCCGCTCACGGCTGTTGTTTCTTATGATCAGCTTTCTCCTTCTCGCAGGTCATTTGCCTTGGCTATCTCTGCTACTTCTACTCCCCGTACCTACCAGGAGGCTCTCGCTCTCCCTCATTGGAAGTCTGCCATGGATGAGGAGATGGCTACTCTTACTGAACGGGGTACATGGACTCTGGTTCCTCCTCCCGTGGGCACTGATGTGGTTGGCTGTCGCTGGGTCTTTGTTGTGAAATTTCGCCCCGATGGCACTGTGGATCGCTACAAAGCCCGGCTGGTGGCCAAGGGCTTTACTCAGACTTATGGTGTTGATTACTTTGATACCTTCTCTCCGGTTGCTCGCCTCAGCACAATCCGGGTTCTCTTTTCTGTGGCCGTTAACCGGGCTTGGGCTATTTCCCAGCTTGATGTGAAGAATGCCTTTCTCTATGGCGATCTTCAGGAGGACGTCTATATGGAGCAACCTCCTGGGTATGTTGCTCAGGGGGAGACACGTGTCTGTCATTTGAAGAAGGCCATTTATGGCCTAAAGCAGAGCCCTCGGGTATGGTTCGAAAAATTCAGTGGTATTGTGGCAACCATCGGCTTTCAAAGGAGTTCGGCCGATCACTCCTTGTTCATTCGCAAAACGGCCTCGGGACTGGTGGTTTTAGCCGTATATGTGGATGATATTCTCCTTACTGGTGATGACCAAGATGGGGTGGACTTGACGAAGAAGCACCTCCGTCAGCACTTGGTCACGAAGGATATGGGCTCTCCAAAATACTTTTTGGGGATAGAAATCTCTCGGAAGCCTGACTCCTTGGTTCTCTCTCAACGGAAGTATGCCCTTGATCTTCTTCAAGAAGCAGGCTTGACAGGTGCCAAACCAGCTCATCTTCCCATGGCTGTTGGAGAGGACAAGACGTGGACGGATGAATCGCCTCCTCTATCTGATGTCACACGGTACAGACGTTTGGTAGGCAAACTCATCTATCTCACGGTGACTCGACCCGACATCGCCTACGCTGTAGGAAAGGTCAGTCAGTTTATGCAAGCTCCCAGGGAGTGTCATCTTCAGTCCGCCCTGAAGATTTTAGAGTATATCAAAGCAGCACCGGGCAGAGGGTTACTCTTCCAGAAGAATGGCCATCTGAGGGTTGAGGCCTACTCAGATTCCAGTTACGCAGATGACAAAGGCGATCGTAAATCCACGTCAGGTTTTTGTACCTTTGTTGGAGGTAATCTCGTAAGTTGGAAGAGCAAGAAACAGTCAGTTGTTTCCAGATCCAGTGCCGAAGCAGAATACCGGAGTATGGCGTCAACTACGTGTGAGTTAAAATGGTTGCGGGCTCTCATGCTTGACCTGGGCGAGGTATATGATTGTCCTCTCCCTATGTTCTGTGACAACAAGGCCGCTATACACATATCCAGGAATCCGGTCTTCCATGAGAGAACGAAGCATATAGAGGTTGACTGTCACTTCATTCGGAGGAGATTTTGAAGAAACAGATTTGTACTCCTTTTGTCACCTCTGACAAGGAGTTGGCAGATATCTTCACCAAGCCGGTCTCTACTTCCTTCTTCCGCATTTGTGACAAGCTGGGCATGATTGATATCTATGCTCCAGCTTGAGGGGGAGTGTTGAAGTATTAGACCGGGCGGCTTAGCGGTCTGTTCCAGCGGTTTGTTGACCGAGCGGTCTGGCGGTCTCTCTGGTGCCTGGAGACCGGGCGGTCTATCGGTCTACCTCTGCGGCCTGTTCTATCCTGCTGGAGTTGCCGAGCGGTTAGCCCATCTGTCTAACCGCGCGGCCTATGCGGTCTCCGTTGTTCTAGCCGCTCAGTACTGTAAATGTTTAGTCCCACATTGTTTGTATACTCTCTTTCTTATCTCCTCCATTCTATATAAGGGAGGCCATACCTTTGTAAATGATATCTTTTTTGGATAATAAAATTTCAATTATTCAAAAGTTTATTCGCTTGTCTTCTACTTTTAGCTTCTTTTCTCTACTTTCTAACAATTGGCTAACGGCTTCTCCTCCACCCCAAGCCGCAACAGTCGACTTTTCCTCCTCCTAGCAGTAGTAACCTTCTCCTCTCCTCGTTAGGGGTCGGCAGACCCTTTCCTTCTCCTCCAAGGGACCGACATCCCTTATCTTCCCCAGACAGCCCTCTCCCTCTTGATTTTGGTCGGCAACAACAATCTTCCCCCTTCTCTTCCTTAAGGACAACAACCATCATTTCCTACAATGGCCTACAACCCTTATTTCTCCCTTTTCTCATCGATTTGGCCGGTTTTTACGAATAGGACTCTTAGGGATTTCTTGAATCCCCTACTATGTAGAATTTTGGGCTCGAATTTGGTCCTTACCGGTAAGATTCACCCTACTTTCCTCCTTATTCATAATTTTCTTAATCCCCCATGAAATTGTTTGTCCCCAAAAATTGTGTATACTTGTGATTCATGATTTTTGCCTCTTTTAATCGTCTAACCGTGGTTTATTTGTGATTTCTGGCGCCGATTGTCGAATCTCTCAGCAGAATCTTTTCAAAGCACTCTCTGATTTAGGGTTTATCCAATTCAATTGCCGCTAAGACTTCATTTACGCATGGTAATCTCTTCTCCCCTCACTTTTGAGGGAGATAAATCGTTGAACCCTCTCGAGTCTTATGTTTTGTCAACTAAATATCATGTGCTAGCGTTGTGCGTATTGCTAGGTCAAATATCAATTTTATTGTTCTCAAACAGGTTTGAAATATGATTGTTAATTTTGCTTGCGTCGCTTAGTTGTTGTCATTAGTTTCAGCCTCATCTTAAGGCGAGTAGAGAACTCTCTCTCTCTCTCTCTTTCTCTCTCTCTTTTAAACATTGAGTTTAATTTAATGCATCTATTTCTTATGATTACATGACTTTATTCTTTAATATATTGATCTGTCAAATTAATTGAAATCCTGAATGTCTAATCAGACAAGTTAATATTTTAGGGTTTGTTGTGGCCAAACTCGACGTCCCGGTCAGATTGGATTAACTTATACCGTCTTCGCTCACAGAGCGATCGAACGCGCACACAGTCAATGAGAGAGATTCTGCACAAGATGTTTTGACGTGGAAAAACTCATCAATCGGGTAAAAAATCACGCGACCGGATCTGTACCAATCGAACTCCACTATCTGCTTTTGGTTACAACTTGTTTGAAGAATTGAGGGCGACATGACGTCCTTCGTTATACTTTAGTGATGAGAGAGAGTAATTTAGGCTTACGATGAGCAACAGACTGCTCCATGTGAGGTTATTTGGTGGGGAGTTGTGGACAAACGAGCACTTGCTGTAGTAGTAATTTTCTTCTCTCCCTCACTTGTGGACTTAGGCGGATTTTTGGAGGAGCGGCGGTGACTCGAAGGTTGTTTGAAGGTGGCTCGAAGGAGGAATCCGGCAGAGCTCTGCCCTGAGGAGGAAGAAAGCTGAGTAGAGAAAAATATGAGAAATTAGGAGGCCTGGAAGCCTTTTTATAGCCTCTAGGAGGTGGTTACAATGGTTATACGGTTATTCGCATATCATAACCACCAATATCATTATTTTAAACATAGTTTTGGGTGCATATTATTCACATATTATTTTTTTTACTAAATGTAAGCCCCCTCTAAAAACATGTTCAATGTAACACCTTCGTTCGTCACATAAAATATAATAGCGGGTCCGGCCTGGGCCCCACACCGTATTCCACAAACAGGCAGCAGAATTACATGTTAATATCAAAGACTACTCGTGTCCTAACTCGGAGCATTCTATCGGAAGATTTAAGGCTGCATTAACTCATAGCAATTGAATGTTCACTATATATAAATCATACCATTTATATATATAACAGGAATGTCAATTACAAATACACAAAAGTTATGGTCTTAAGGCTTTACAGTTATACTTCACAAGTGTGGTTTACAAACACCGGCGCATAGGCCGACCACACATGAAAATAGTAAAACTTTTTCGCTCGACCATCGAGGGCCAGCATAGCAGCAAGGGCTTCAACCGGTTATTTCCCGCTCGACTCTCCAGCACTTGCACATGGACAATCCACCATAAGGTGGCAAACAAGGCAACGGTCAACATTCAACTGACCAATTTATAACGACTCTACCCCTTTTCTGTGGCAGAGGCATTCCTTCCCTGCAAGCATAGTATTTTCACAAACAGATATATCACAAGAACGTACACTCACATACAGTTCAATATATCACAAACGAATGCCTCACCGGCCAAACGTTCCGTGCACTCATGACACATTTTCGGTGTACCTGTTGTCAGGGTCCCACCACCGTTCAGAGGTCTCAGACATAACGGTTAACTTTGAGCATTTATAGTCTCTAGGACCACCGGCCTGAGACTTTAGTCTTGATGGTGTACAACCTAAGACTCTCATTATGTGATCCTAACGAATGTCAATAACTTAGGCACTCGAGTTAGACAACCATAACGAGGATACAGTTCAGCCATTGCTCGTTGCTCAAATCGTCAATTCAATATGTAGTCTGACGCGGGTCGGCTTCCCCTTGTCTGTTCGACTCACTGGCCTTTAAGAGCTTGCAGCTCACAGATTAGCCTCACGGTCTCCTAGAGATAGGCTTTATAATCAAAAGGGAGTTATCGCCAACATTTATCACGATCGCTTGGCGGGACCAACAGAAGTTTTCTTTCTGCGCCCAAACTCAACCCAAAACCCTGCAGCATCCTGCAATGCCAGAAACACTGGAATTTTACAGCACACAACACAAAATAGCTCACCAAGAGCTATCGTCGTTGGCGATACTCACTGTTGTCATGTGATACCCAACAGTCATTCAAACTGTAGTATTTCGTGGGTATTTTCCTGGAGTGCAACTCTAGTACTTCCTGTTACTTTCAGTTCACAGGTACAAACCCGCAGACTCCGTAAACTACTCGTTTATACTCAGAGTCTTCTCTGACACGCAAAATAAACATCACTAATCCAGACCAACCTATCCAAATGGGCATCATATAACATGCTTATTCTGTACTACACATTTCCGGATCTATATGCAAGACTCACTGGGGATTTCACGAATCAACCCAAAGGAATTTCATTCACTTTTTCACCTTTTGGTGGGGGATTCTATGCATATGCCAAAAGAAGGACTTCACTTGTCCAAGAAGGAAGATCGTTACCCTTGTAGTTTTCTTCAGAGCCATGACCGCTTTTATGTCTGGTTGGAAAGGAGCACCGCGCTTTCCTCTTCACGGACCAATTAAGCCTCAGATCTTGCTTCCGACTACTGGATCTCCTTCACCAAGTGTTTCAAGCTCAGCTCCAACCCTTAACTCCAACCCTTAGCTCTTTGTATCAAGAACTTGGATGAAAGAAGGAGAGAGAGTAAGAAGAAGAGAATGAATTCTCATCCCTCTATTCCTCTGCATAAGTGGCCTTTGGATTAATCTCAGCCACAGGATCAGTTCATCAAAAGGGAGCAAAGGCCACGATTTTGGTTGAAAAGTCAACATTAACGCTATCGCCTGGCGATATTCGTTATTGCCTGGGCGATACCATCGATCGTCGCTTTGACCCCAGTCAACCACCGCTCATCAGCCGCCGTTCGGCCATCTGACACGTGTCTAGCAGACGTGGCACTATCGCCTAACGATATCCAATGTCGTCGTTTCGGTAGTTCACTCAACGCTTTACGGCGTCGAGTGAGTTGAGTTCACTCAACACTTTAAGGCATTGAGTGCATTGAGCACATTCAACACTTCAAGGCGTTGAGAGTGTTGAGAGCTAGTTTATCGCCGCGTGATACTCACTATCGCCACGCGATAGTCTCTTACTAAACGATTCGTCGAAAGGCATCGAGTGTGTTAAGCTTACTCAATGCTTTATGGCGTCAAGTGCTACTGTTATCGCCGTCGGCGATACCCAGTGTCGCCTGACGATGGCGACCAAAAGTTCTGCTGTCAAATTTGGGGTGTTGCAACCCTTTCCTCCTTGCAGAAATTTCATCCCTAAATTTTACTCAGTTATAAGGGAAAACAACAACTTATATGTTACAACATATTTTACTTTCATAAAAACATTGTTACAACACTATTTTACAAACAATTCGGGGTATTCCTCGCGCATGGTTTGCTCACGCTCCCATGTCAGCTTTTCCAAGCCACATTATCCCATCGGACTTTGACCATCTTGATTGTCTTATTTCACAGTTGCTTGATCTCCGTATCCTCGATCTGAATGGGCCGAACTTTCGTCGTCAACCGACTATCGACCGGTACTTGATCATCTGCAACCACTTGAGCTGGCTCTTTCACAGCTTTCCGCAGCACCGATATGTGAAACACATCGTGCAAACCACTTAGCTTCGTAGACAGAGCTAACAGATAGGCAGCTTCTCCAACTTGCTCAACCACTTCAAACGGACCAAGATTTCGCGGACTCAACTTTTTCAAGCGCCGGATCCTGGATACACCTTTGAAGGGCTTGATTTTTAGATATACTCAATCGTCAACCGCAAACTCCACATTTCAGTGATTGGCATTGTATTACTTTGCTTGTCTATCTTGGGCTATCAATAGCCGCTCTCTTATAGTACGTATGGTCGAATTTGCATCTTCAACCTCCTTACGCTTATATAGCTTTGACTCGCCTGTTTCCGCCCAAGATAACGGTGTACGACACTTCCTACCGTATAAAGCTTGAAAGGGCACCATCTGTATGCTAGCTTGATAGTTATTGTTGTAGGCGAACTCAATCATATAGAGGTGATCTTCCCACCTCTTCCCGAAATCCAGGGCGCGCATACGAAGCATATCCTCCATTGTTCTGTTGGTCCTCTCGGTCTGACCATCCGTTTGCGGATGGAAGGCGGTACTGAACTTTAACTTGGTACCCAACATCTGGTGGATTAGCCTCCAATCACCTGAAGTAAAACACCCAACTCGGTCACTGAGGATGCTACGGGGCACGCCGTGCAATCATACGATGTGATTCACGTATAGCTTAGCCAATTTTTCCATTGAATCGTCCTTCCCGTTAGGTATGAAGTGCCACACTTTGATTAACCGGTAAACGATCACCCACACAGCATCATTTCTGCTCTGAGATCTAGGCAGTCCATGCACTAAATTCATAGAATATCATCAAACTTCCATACCGGGATTGGTAACAACTTCAGAAAACCTCCAGGTTTCTGACATTCAGCTTTTACCAAGGTGCAAGTCAGACATTTTGCCGCGTAACGGGCTATGTCTTTCTTCAAACCCGGCCACCAAAACATCTTCATCATGCCCTTGTACATTTTTGTGCTCCCTGGGTGAATTGAGTACTTTGTAAAGTGTGTCTCGTACATCAATTCTTCACGTAGTTTACCTACATTCGGGATGCACAAACGACCATCTTTCTGCAAAAGGCTGTCATCCAAGGAGAATTGGGCATTTGAATCATCCACTGCATAACGTTGTAGACTTTCATCGAGTTTCGTTGCTCGTCGAACCCTTTCCACAAAGTCATATTGAACCTCTGTCCAGTTCAAGCACGCATTTGCAGTGACATTCTTGTCAACACAAGAAATGTCTAGTTCTTCAATTTTTGGATCAGACGCTCATCATGCATCTGCACCCAATTTATCATTGTCGGAGTCCTGCGACTCAAGGCATCTGCGACCACATTTCCCTTCCCAGGAGTGTAATGAATCTTTAAGGTGTAGTCCCTGAGGAACTCTATCCACCTCTGATGTATCATGTTTAGATCTTTCTGATCCAAGAGATACTTAAGGCTCTTATGGCCCGTGAAGATGTCAACTTTCACGCCATATAAGTAATGACGTCATAGTTTAAGTGCAAATATCACTGCCGCCAACTCCAAGTCGTGGACGGGATAGTTCTGCTTATGCACTTTCAACTGGCGTGAGCCATAAGCGATCACCTTCCCGAACTAAAGAAGAACGCAGCCTAGGCCGCTCCATGACGCATCACTATAAATTTCATAGTCGTCTGTACCGCAAGGCGACGTCAGCGCCGTGGTCAAATGACTCTTCAACTCTTCAAAATCTAGCGCGCACTCCGGCGTCCAAACAAACCTCTGATCTTTTCTCGTCAGTGTGGTGAGAGGTAAGGCTATCCGTAAAAAGTTATCCACGAAGTGCCTATAGTAGACCGCAAGTCCAAGGAAACTTTGTACTTCAGCTACAGTAGACAGAATAGGCCACTCTTTTTATTGTCATTATCTTCACTGGATCCACCGCTATACCTTCTCGACTAACCACATGGCCCAGAAAGGCCACTGACGACAGCCAAAACTCACATTTTGAGAACTTGGCATAGAGCTTGTTTCTTCTCTAGGTGTGCAACACCATTCGCAAATATTTCACATGATCTTCTTTAGACAGAGTACACTAAAATATCGTCAATAAAGATGATTACAAATAAGTACAAATACTCTTGAAACATTCGGTGCATTAGGTCCATGAACACCGATGGCGCATTTGTTAACCCAAACGGCATTAGAGTGAACTCATAATGGCCATAGCGCGTTCCAAACATTGTATTGGGAATGTCACATTCTCGAATTCTCAACTGGTAGTAGTTTGACTTCAGGTCTAGATTTGAGTATATTGTTGATCAAATCAGCTGATCGAACAAGTCATCAATCCGTGGTATCAGATACTTGTTCTTCTCTGTTATCTTGTTCAGTTCTCTATAATCGATGCACAAATGCAGGATACCATCCTTCTTTTTCACAAAGAGGACGGGTGTGCTCCAAGGTGACATACTTGGGCATATATATCCTTGCTCTAACAGCTCTTGCAATTGGACTTTCTGTTCCGCCATTTCTTTTGGCACTACACGGTACGGTGAGCGGGCCATAGGTTTCACACATGACACCAACTCAATAGAGAAGTCAATTTCTCTTTGGTGAGGCAACCCCGGAAGATCCTTCGGGAACACATCTGTGTACTTTGATACAATCTGAATGTCACTCACACTGGCTTTTGGCTCAACAGCCCCTATAAGCATGAAGAATAACTCTGCGCCCTTCCGAACAGCTTTGACGACTTGGAGAGCAGGCATCAATATCTTGCTTGATCCTCGCATGCCAGCGAATTTAGTCTCTAGCTTGGTATTCTGCCCCAGTGTGATCTCCTTTGAGTTGCAATCTATAAAAGCACGCTGCTCCGAGAGCCAGTCCATACCAAAGATTACATCAAACTCTGATATCGGCAGCATAGATGCTTTCAATCCGAAATCTCGACTTCCTACTTGCACCTCAATACAACAAGACTTATTTGTCAGCATCACGCATCAATCAGGCAACAATATCGATAGGCTACCTGTCGGCACACAAGTAGGCACTCCAATCCGAGACACGAAATCCTCAGATAGAAACGAATGTGAAGCACCCGTATCAAACAGTGCTCTCGTCGGACAGTCCTGAATAAGGACAAAGTCTAATATAAACAAATTATACACAAGCAACGCACAAGGCATGAAGTATAAAAAAACAGAAAACAGTATCTTAACTCGTACATGTGATGACGTCACTTTGTTTTATGGTCTCCTGTTGGCCAAGGTTGTATACCCTCGGTTGAGCTGGAGCATAGTGGGATGCAGTGAACTCCACCGTCTTTCCCTTTTCAATATAGGTTACTTCTACCTTCTTCTTAACCTTTGGAGTACCACTCCGACAGTCACGGGCAAAGTGTCCTGGCTTGACACAGGTATAACACAAACGAATGCCTCAACGGCCCAACGTTCCGTGCACTCAGGGCACATTTTCGGTGTACCTGTTACCTGGGTCCCACCACCGTTCAGAGGTCCCAGACATAACAGTTATCTTTGAGCATTTATAGTCTCTACGGCCCCCGGCCTGAGACTTTAGTCTTGACGGCATACAGCCTAAGACTCTCATTATGCGATTCTAACGAACGTCAATAACTTAGGCACTCGAGTTAGACAACCATAATGCGGATATAGTTCAGTCATTGCCCGTTGCTCAAATCGTCAATTCAATGTCGAGTCTGACGCGGGTCGGCTTCCTTTTTTCTGTTCGGCTCACTGATTTTTAGGAGCTCGCAGCTCACAAATTAGACTCACGGTCTCCCAGAGACAGGCTTTATAATCAAAAGGGAGTTATCGTCAACATTCATCATGATCGCTTGGCGGGACCAACAGAAGTTTTCTTTCTGCTCCCAAACTCAACCCAAAACCCTGCAGCATCCTACAGTGCCAAAAACACTGGACTTTTACAGCACACAGCACAAAATAGCTCACCAAGAGCTATCGTCGTTGGTGATACTCACTGTCGCCCGGTGATATCCAACAGTCATTCAAACTGTGGTATTTCGTGAGTATTTTCCTAGAGTGCAACTTCAGTACTTCCTGTTACTTTCAGTTCACATGTACAACCCCGTAGACCCCGTAAACTACTCATTTATACTCGGAGTCTTCTCCGGCACGCAAAATAAACATCATCAATCCAGACCAACCTGTTCAGATGGGCTTCACACAACATGCATATTCCGTACTACATATTTCCGGATCTATATGCAAGACTCACTGGGGATTTCACGAATCGACCCAAAGGAATTCCCTTCGCTTTTACACCTTTTGGTGGAGGATTCCATACATATGCCAAAAGAATAACTTCAGTTGTCCAAGAAGGAAGATCATTACCCTTGTAGTTTTCTTCGGATCCATGACTGCTTTTCTGTTCGGTTGGAAAGGAGCACCGCGCTTTCCTCTTCACGGACCAAGCCTCAGATCATGCTTCCGACTACTGGATATCATTCACCAAGTGTTTCAAGCTCAGCTCAAAGACTCAACACTTTCTCTCAAGAACTTGGATGAAAGAAGGAGAG
Source organism: Platanthera guangdongensis (assembly GCA_039583875.1). NCBI lineage: Eukaryota > Viridiplantae > Streptophyta > Magnoliopsida > Asparagales > Orchidaceae > Platanthera > Platanthera guangdongensis. The sequence goes on from CM077150.1 coordinate 273,543,243, forward strand.
AGAGTAAGAAGAAGAGAATGAATTCTCATCCCTCTATTCCTCTGCATAAGTGAGCTTGGGATTAATCCTAGCCACATGATCAATTCATCAAAAGGGAGCAAAGGCCACGATTTCGGTTGAAATGGCAACATCAACGCTATCGTCTAGCGATATTCGTTATCGCCTGGGTGATAGCGTCGATAGCCGCTTTGACCCCAGTCAACCACCGCTCATCGGTCGTCGTCCGGCCATCTGACACGTGTCTAGCAGACGTGGCACTATCGCTTGACGATATCCACTATCATCGTCTGATAGCTCACTCAACACTTTACGGCGTCGAGTGCATTGAATTCACTCAACGCTTTAAGGCGTTGAGTGCGTTGAGCTCATTCAACGCTTCAAGGCTTTGAGAGCGTTGAGAGCTGGGCTATCGTCGTGTGATACCTACTATCGCCATGTGATAGTCTCTTACTCAACGATTCGTCAAAAGGCGTCTAGTGTGTTAAGATTACTCAACGCTTCATGGCGTCGAGTGCTACTGTTATCGCCGCCGGCGATACCCACTATCGCCTGGCGATAACGACAAAAAATTTTGCTATCAAATTTTGGGTGTTACACCCCCCCCCCCCCACCCACTACTAGTGGTGGTTACGCTGGTAGTTATCCGCTCAGTAGACGGTGACGAGCGTGGCTGAACTATTGGACGGTGGGGAAGGGGTCCAGAGAGGGAAAGAGAGGCATTCGGCCACCACCTCAAGGGTAGCCAGCCCGACGAAGGTGACGAGCCGTCGTTGCTGCGCTGACCGTAGGTGTGGTTGGCCGGACGGAGAGGGCTAGCCAACCGTACTCAAGCAGCACACCTGGCCCGACACCGGCAGCGACCACCGAGCGCAACCCCGACGTCGGTTGTCAGGCGCAGTGCTGGCAATCTGGCATCGGGCGTCGGCCGCAAGGCGCGGCCGGTCGGAGCCGGCTCGAGCACGGGGCGGCCAGCCGAGCACACCCGGACGGGGGCGGGGTGCGACCAGTCGCACCCGTCATCTCCCGCGGAGGTCGTGGGGGAAGGTGGAGGCCCGACCGAAGGGATCGCCACCCCTCGCGGCCTCGAGAGCGCGGACACGAGGTGTGGCTCATCAGCCGACTGACGGTGGTAGAGAGGGGGCCGACCCCGATGGCCTCCCCTGGGAGGTTTGGGGAATAGGATCCCGCGCGATTGCGTGTGCCAATCACGCGCGGCGATTCCCCCATGATCTCCATGATGGGATCATGGGGAGTGGACTAACTGCACCCCCAACGATTTATAAATAAGCTTATCCCCATCAATTTCCCCCCGAAATCCTCGGTATTAGAAACCATTTTTTGTGAGAAGAGCGAAAATATAACTTCCTCCTACGAAGGATTTATTCAGTGGCGACAATCGTGATGGCGAACTGAGAAGTGCTAGAGAAGGCGGGCGGAGGAGGTTTACAAGTGAAGGTAAGTCGCAAGGAAGAAGGAAAACGGAGAAGGCTCACGGGCGAGGGAGGTCGGAAGCGTCAAGCCGGCAAGCAAAGCCCACCAACACAAGGACGAACTAGCCGGCCGAGGCACCCGCAGCCGCACCAACTCTTCTGGAGCGGAAGCGCCCCTGGGCAAGCGCCTGGGTGTGCACAAGCGCGCGTGCCTGGGTGCTTGTGCGCACGCCCTGGTGCGCGCACCCGCGCACCTCTGCGTGTGTTCACTATTGCGTGCGCGTTTGGCACGCGCGTGCATGCTGCTAGGAGCGCACCATGCACACTACTAGGTGTGTGTGACACACCCCTTTGCCTGAGTGGGTGCTCGCACACTCTTTTTGTAGGCGGGACCCTATACATTTTTGGTTTGCGCATCGATTGCGTACTTGCGTGCAACAGCATTCAATGGAACATCCTTAGCCAGTTGTTTGTTTTTTATTTTCAGATTTTGAAGCGTCCTAGGAGACCCATGCAGCTGCGCTCTATGCTCACTATCGTGCAAACCGCAGTTTGGAGGAAAAAATACGGGTTACCTGTTGATCTTTATGTGAAGATACCTCATGTTGAAGATAGAGTTCAAAATCCGCCCAAGGGTTGGCTGACCAATTGCGAGACGACTTTGAAATCCGGCTTCGGCTTTCCATCGTTCGAGGAGGTAGTTGATATCTTGAAGTTCTACGGCATCCTGATATCTCAGTTCACTCCAGTAGGGATGACCCGTGTTATGGGGTTGGTGGCCTTCTTCAGGAAGCATGGTTCTAGGTTCTAATTAGAATTATTCAGAGATTGGTGTAATGTCCATGTTGACGGTGGTGACCGTGTCGAGATTCGCAGTAACAAAACTTGGCTTGACTTTGAGATCCGGACGGATCATTAACATGGAAACACCTTGTTTGAATATGTCAGGAACTCATGGTGCTTGCCGGAGCTGTGAATTCCTCACTCGATAATTGTCGTCGCCAGAGGGGGCGAGAACAGGACTTTTCTCCGTTGTTGGGATTTACGGAGCCCCGGGAGTTAGCAAATTGCTTGTTCAGTATCTCTTTGTTTGTTGAAGAGAAGCGTCTGTCCCAGTGAGGTCTTTCAATTGATGTTGAGCGCCCTACAGTCGCGTCATTGGTTCGCAAAAGAAAGCTTGTTTTGAGGAGTAGTTGTGATGCTGTCGTGGAGTTGCAAACTCCGTCAAGTCGAAGAGATGACCTGATTGAGGAGGCCCCTTGTGACGAGCTTATTCCAGTTGATTCAGATCTTGAGGTGATAAAAGCGTATGCCCCCCTCGATTTCCTTGCACAGAGGCTACTACTCTTCAGGTGTCTTCTTCTTTGAATGCAATGAGAGACTGGTAAGTAAGTCGTTCATCTTTCTTCATTCAAATTGGTTACTTTGCACAACTCTAACCCCTTGTTTGGTGTTTGCAGATTGAAGCTCAGGCACGTATAGCCTTCAAGTGGAACGATCACTATGTGAGCTTGAAGGACGGTTACTTGGCTCTTCAGAAGAAACTCCGGGAAGCAGAGACTTCACTTGCTGCCTCCAGAGAGGAGCTAGAATGAGAGGTATCCCGATTTCGGCGGATCGGGTCAAAGTTGAAGTCAGAGCTGGAGGAAGCTCGAACATCATTGCAGATAGAGAAGTCTATGGAGGAGAAGACCATGCAGACGTTGAAGACTGCTCAGGAAGAGAGTTCCGTCTTGTGGACGGATTTGAAGGCTTCCTAGGCTGAGATAGCATGTCTTTCTTCAGAAGAGCGGGTATTTCAGATGAAGGTGACTGAATTTGAGAAATACATGAATTCCTTGGACTACATGCACGATCGCGACTTACTTGTTGAGGAGATCTGTGCGGATGTTTGTTGCAGATAGGTTGAGCCTCAAATGGAGGATGTCTGTGAGGTTGCGCTCAGACGTGGGGTGTCGAAGGCTTTTCGTCTGATAGCTAAGCACATGAAATGCGGCGTGTCAGGCCTTAGTTTTGATGATATTTCTGATGACGAAGGAGGTGATCCCTGAGCCTGATGTAGACGGCGAGTTGTATCTCTGTCTTTGTATGTTTGTGTACATCTTCTTCTTGTAGTTGTGTCATGTATGGATGCATGTATTTTTTCTATTCGCCAGACTTGTGGGTGTTCTTCACCATTCTTTGTAGTTATCGATGATGGCGGTTTTGACCCCGGGGTTACTATAATGTTGTTCAGTTTTGCTATACATCACAACAGTTGTGCGCAGCGGAAATGGAACAAGAAAACCCAAAATAGTTCGGATATATCGATGAACATTGATCAAGAAGTAAAAACACTGTAAATAAATTTACCTTTGTGGGATTGAGTCACTACTCAACTAAGATGTAATGATTTGATCCGATCGTCGGAGAATGTAATAATTTGATTCGACTCTGCAACCTATCCTGGAAATGAGCTGATTGTCGGAGAATGTAAGGATTCAATCTGGGTATCATAGAATGTAAGTATTTGATCCAACTGTGCGACCGCGAGGGGGGGGGCATGCCCTGACAATGGCGGGGTGTTGGCTTGTAGTAACGACGGAAAATGTAATGATTCGATCTGATCACCGGAGAATGTAATGACTATATATGGTTGCGCGACCTAGCCTGGCTATGAGCTGATTGCCGAAGAATTTAAGGATTCAATCCGAGTGTCGGAGAATGTAAAGATTCGATCTGACTGCGGGACCACGAGGAGGGCATGCCCTGGCGATGGTGGGGTGTTGGCCTGCGATAATGACAGAGAATGTAATGATTCGATCTGATCACCAGAGAATGTAATGATTCGATCTGGTTGTGCGGCCTAGCATGACTATGAGTCGATTGTCGGAGAATGTAAGGATTCAATCTGGGTGTCGGAGAATGTAAGGATTCGATCCAACCGCGCGACCGCGAGGGGCCATGCCCTGGCAATGGTGGGGCATTAGCCTACAGTAATGACAGAGAATGTAATGATTCGATCCGATCGCTGGAGAATGTAATGATTCGATCTGGTTGGGCGGCCTAGCTTAGGCGAAGAGTTGGCTTCCGAAGAATGTAAAGTTTCGATCTGAAGTGATTGAGCCTAGTCGAGAATTGGTCGTCGATGAATGTAAGGATTCGATCTGGGGAGTGTCCTAGCCTGGCCAAAGAGTTGGCTTCTAGAGAATGTAAAGATTCGATCTGAAAGTGACCGAGCCTGGTCTGGAATTGCTCGCCGGAGAATATAAGGATTTGATCCGGAGAGTGGACTACCCTGGCCGAAGAGGTCTTGAGACAAGAATAAGGAAAATACAATGCAATATGATCAAATTAAAGATAATTTGCACTAGTCGTGACTCGAGACTTTTACATCATAAAAATTAAAAGACGGAAAATAAAAATTCAAGGTAAACAATAAATAAAGAGAAACAAAGATAAGGGTGGTGTTGGGTTCTTGATCGGCGGAGGATCTTCCACTCCTAATGAGAACTTCCTTGTTCAATAGTGTTTTTGCTGCGCGGATCAATGTAATCAACATCAAAGGTGATTGTTACTGTCGTCTGAGCCTGCTTTAAGTACCAGGCGCGAGTTGCTTCCTTGTTCCCACGAACAAGCTCTATACCTCCTAGGGCAGGGAACTTCATAGATAAGTGTGGAATTGACGGAATTACTCCGAAAACAGACTGGATCGTCCTTCCGATGATGGCATTGTAAGGCAAACTTGAGCCAATGATGACGAACTGGATATCATGAGTATCCTTCCATGGGAATTCACCCATCGTCACTGGTAGGGTGATTATTCCCTGGACGGGGACTGGATGGTTGCTGATGCCATAAACAGGTCCCGTGGCGGGACTGAGATGTTGTTTGGTGAGTTTCATGTTATAGAGAGTGGATAAGAACAAGACATCGATAGAGCTCTTGTTGTCTATGAGAATTCTTTTGACGTTGAAGCAGGGATCTCCAACTCCTGCGCAGATGACGAGCGGGTCCTGATGGGGGGTCTGCAACCCTTTGAGGTCTTCATTATCAAAGGAGATGGTGAAATCTTGGTTGATATCCCTATTCTTTTGAGCTTCTTCTGTTATTTCGACTGAGAATACATAGGTAGAGAGGAATGGTGGCCCGACGATGGTTTTGATGTTACCGACCTTTGTCTGGCGTCGGGAGCCCCCTTGTGGCGCATTTTATTGTTCTCTTCCCTGGCGCAATGTTTGCTGACCCTGTGCTTGTCCTTGTAGAAACCTCCTAAGGAGTCCTTTGCGAACAAGGCGTTCAATTTCATTCTTTAGTACAAAACATTTTTCGGTATTGTGGTTAGTCATACGGTGAAACTCACAGTATTTTGACAGGTCATTTCTTGGATTCAGCAGCGACACTCTCGGTCGTTGGAATGCCTGATCATCCTGAATTGCGTACAACACATTAATCTGAATGGTATTTAATGGAGTGTATTCTCAGGGCGATCGTTGACCCCCATTCCTTGGTGGGTCGCGACAACGGTCGTCGTTTCGACGCTCTTCCATACATCGCTCTTCTTGTCTTACGGGGACCTGGTCCTGCCCCCTCTTCCTTTTTTGTCCGCCTTCAAAATGTCGGTGGTGCGCTTCAATAGCCTCGTCGGCTGTTATCTAGACTTCGACTTGATGAAAAAGGTCTGGATAACTGGGCACGGTTTCCCTCATGAGTGTCGAATACAAGTTGCTTGGGCGGAGTCCTTCGAGGAAGATGTCCCTGAGAAGCTCGAGGTCGACCCCTAGAATTTTTCGTGCTTCTGAGGTGAAACGGCAAAAGAAATCTTTGAGAGATTCTCCCTCATTCTGTCAGATACCTGAAAGGAGTGATGGATCCCGAACGATTTTATTGTTTGCCACAAACTATTCTGAAAATTGGCGTGCGAAATCTGCAAAGTTGAAAATGGTTCCCTCTCGAAGAGAATGAAACCAGGTGCGGGCATGGCCCCTCAGAGTGGCTAGGAACACTTGGCAGAGCAACTAGTCCAGGGCGCTAAAAATCCACATTATGGTGAGGAAATGGTTGATGTGTTCGAACGATCCTATGTTCCGTCGATCGTCTCGATGTTAGGGAGTTTGAAGTCGTGTGGGACTGGATGAGCTAGAACCTGGGGGCGAGCGGGGTGCCCTGGTGGAGAGGACGGCGCGCGAAGATGTCCTGTCGTCCAATATGTCTGTACTCTTGGGCAATCACCTCACGTATCTCCTCGTGGGTGTGTCTTTCACCCGGCGGAGCAATTAGTCGTATGGAAATATGATTATCAAGATATGTATACGATATGCTAGCAATATCTCGTCGCAAAGTAAAAATAGAACTATTCATAGCATGAAGTGAAGACACTTTATAATAAAGAAACTCTCGTTAGAACGAGCGTTGAGCTTGTTGGAGAATCACAGCATATGTTGAGAGTGGGGACTTGAAGTTTCCTCTATTTATACATCTTATCTCCTTCAATAAAGTGTAATATACTCTCCTAGTTCTCAAACAATGGAGTTTAGGACTTCTATAAAATAGAAGATGGGGGAAGATTGTGGAAAGACTTACATATATAACTCTTTGATGAAACACTCCTCTCCTTATATTTGAGTATTACAACCCTTTGGAATATGGAGGTGATGCCAAGATTTTCTCTTGGAGAAAGGTCTTTGGAGGTGGAGAGGAGGAAGATGAAATAAGGTTAGTTGAATTTCCTCAATAGGAACCCTCCTCTCCTATGGATTTCTACTCCAAATTGCATCCCTCCAAGGTGGAAGATGGTCGCGCCCTCTTAATCAAACTTTAGCACTCATAATCCTCGAATAAGCTGTGTTTATAATCAATCGAGCAGTGTAGATGTATTGGAGTTTCAATAAGTTCTCAGGATTTCAATATAAATGAAATAATTGAAACATCACCCTCTCTGAAATATCATTGTCGATCAGTGAACGAAGATCCCCGATAGCTGCTCCGGATCCACTATTTCCGACCGCTAAGCCACCCTCAAAAATCGCCTAACATAGGTAAGTTGATTGTCTACCTATCTAAAACATATTTAAAAATGAACATATATATGGTTATGAATTTTGGTGGATCCATTTCAAGAGCTCATGGAACAAACAAAAGAAATGTTTTGATTAACAGAGAATCAATACAGCCAAAAATTTCAATCAAGATTCTGTAAACAACCGAGAGATGAAGGAAAAATATCAACTCTCAATAGTTTCTGATTAGATTTCAAAAATCCCACCTAAATCACGATTAGATTTCGTTCATTCAGCCAAAAAATAACCTACGGCTGACGAGATTTCGCCATAATAAATCGGCTCCTTCTACCTTCGAGTGCCCCAACCGGCTGTGGATGATCGAAAAAGATCAGCCAATTCATGGCCATCATTCAGAAAAATCTGCGCAGTTTTGCTGCTATTGTTTGAATTTATCCAAAAGTAGAACATCCTTCCAGGCTTCGTAGAACATCCAGGTGATGCCGGAGGAGGGCATGACCTTCAGGCAGCTCGCCCCCCACCCTCTGTAGAGGCCGAGAAGGCCCTCTTCCCTGATGACCTCTGCCAGACAGGCGACCATGTTCGCCGGACATTTGCCCTGCATTTTTCCAATCATGAGCCGCTTCCTCGCCACTTCTAAAGGGAAGCTGATCGTGCTCGCAGTGAAGCCTAAAAGGTTGGAAAAACCGGGAAAGTTTAGAGATTGATAACATTACAATTTCTCATCTATCTGCACTACATCTAAAAAGGAGAACCCTCATCTTTACATGTTGAGAGTCCGAAATTTAAAAAAAAAATCTAAAACATGCTGAAAGCTATTGTAGTGAGAAGCAGGAGAGAGATATATAGAGAGGGAGATCGCACGAACATTAGTTAGTTGAAGAAGGCTAGAGGTATTGCCACGGGGGGCACAGGGGCCCCGGTGCATGACCGTTTGGTGGTAATGGTAAAGAAGAGTTGAGTGTAGCTCAAATTTGATGCTTTTTCAATAGAAAAAGGGTTCTTGTAATATTTTGTGTTTAAGAGAGAATATCTATAACTACGAACATTGTGTGTTTAAGAGCGGATATCTATAACTAAATAAAAAGAAAAAACTTGTGCATGACATAATAGTGTAAGGGCAAGACATGATCAGGTTTTATACGAGTCGTCTGATCCATTCTATTCCCCGCCGCATTACACAACTTAAGGTTATTTTACGCTTAATTCACATGCCCAAATAATTTCTAAGAACATAAAACTCTTATCATGCACCACTGCGCCCACTGTTATTATCTCTGTGTGTGTTTCTGTTATTATCTCTGTGTGTGTTTCGATGGTGTTTGTGTTTACATACACATGCACATATATGTAAACTATGTATACATACATGATTACATGCATACATAAATGATTACATGGTGTAATAGTAAGACCACTAGTTTAATGTGACTTGCCCGATCCCCTCTATTCACACGACATTACACAGTTTACAATTAGTTTACATTAAATACATATGCTCTCATAGTTTCTAAACAAAAAATTAAAATTCTCATCCCACTCTCCGCATGTCTTTGTAAAAAAACCGACACCGAAAACATCATTCCCCTACTTCTAGTGTGTGTAATATACAAGTATATTATGTATGTATGTAGAAAAACATCATACCCCTGATGTTAGTGTGTGTATACACTGATGAATGTATGTATGTATGTGTACGTACGTAACTACTGCGCAAATGCTCACATGTTTGCACATTATGACGAGAGTTTAAAGGAACATGCTGCTAGTGATTATATACACACATATATACATGTATGCTATGTATATGCATGCATGTATAGTATGAACATATATACATATATGTGTGTGTGTGTGTGTGTGTGTGTGTGTGTGTGTGTGTGTGTGTGTGTGGATGTATGTAACTACTGCTCAAATACCGATGGCTATTAATGACACCAGAGTTTAGTCCAGATTATCCTTCAGAAAAGGAAAACAGAGTATAAGACCAGATTCTTCACAGAATCACAAAATGAGAAGAATGCTGGTAATAGCACGCACAACATTTACTTTGAAAAAGAAAGGAAAGCTAAAGAAACTTGCAGATGGTATCCAGGTATACTGTTTATTTCGAAAAATAAGTAACTGTGGAGATCAGAAAACACAATTAAAGATCGCTCGGCTTAGAAGTTAAACTACTTAATGCTTTGAGATTTCTATTGTCAAGAAATAACTTCGAAAATGCTTTTATACCAATGCTTTCTCCACCAACATGAAGCTGTTGGAGAATTTAGTTTTTTATTGGTTGAGTTTATTAATATGTGAGGGAGTTTAATCCCACACCGTGAGTCAAGTGTTATTGTCTATGTAATCATCTATTTATAGCCCCCTTTATGGATGAATAAACTAATTTTCCACTTCCAATATTCTCAACATGGTATTAGTCATTTAACTAACTCTATGAACTGCTCCGTAACATTTTTTTCAACTTCTTGTATTTTTCAAAACCTGAAGACGGAGATGGTGATTGACACTGGTAGATTATGCAACGGACTTTATGTGTTCGACCTCACATCCCCCACTTCATCGAGCCTCACTCGCCACCAAAGGCTCTTCATGCATATCGACACTCTGATTTGGATTCCTAGCATTGTCGCATTGGACATCCTCCTATCTCTACTACGAAGCTTTTGATTCCTACTATTTTTTATGTTGTGTTTTTCATTGTAATGTAAGTGAACTTGCTAAACATCATCGTAGTGCCCTTCCTCTTATTGTCTATGTAATCATCTATTTATCACTCTGATTCATACTGATGTTTGGGTCCCAGTCCTACTGCATCTATTTCTAATTGCTCATAGTTTATTTCTTGCTTATCCAGGTAACCAAATTGCCCCCAACAAGAGAGCAATATCTTGATGTAGATTTTCGGTAATCAACTAAACCTGCCCAGTCCGTATGTGTATAGGCTTCTACTGTTAATGTCTCGTTGGGTGAGAGCAACATGCCCTTGCCAGGAGAGAATTTGAGGACTATGTATGTAGAGACCCAAATCTTGGGCTCTTCAAAGTACTCAAGGATCGGACATCAGTTTTGAATAAAAATAGTCACAGTACATCAGAATGCAAAGTACAAAAAACATATACCAGACTTTTTATTTCAGTCTTTCCTTTATTTATTACACGATCATTAACACATACTAGATAGGCTTATTACAATAGATACACGTAGGTCCAGTACAGCGAGCTCTGTGCCAATCCCGAGCTTTGATTATTGTCGTTGCCGGATCAGTCGCAAGGATCCTGTGTGTTCCGCTTGGCGTTGGTCCTGCTGCCTATAAAACATATGTCCACTCTGGGTTAGTCATAAAAATTATGACTATGTGAGAACAGTATTTCGTGAAACGTTGTACATGCAAACAATGGGGATAATAATAATATACATACAGTACAATAAAACAATCACTTGATTATTCTCAACACTGATCCCTAAATTATCCCTTAATTTTAGTTACATAAAATGAGAAATGCTCTGTTGATGCAAACTTGAATTGGGCCCCGCCCCCGAAGAGCGTAATTGTAGGCTCACCCCTACTGGTGAATCCATCAGTAGATGTCTCTACATCATCGGATTCGAAGCCATCACATTTCCCTATACAGAGTTTTAAATAAATTTTATTTTGTCATATAAACATGAGTTTTGAATAAAACGGATACCCTCAGAAACATATATATCGCTTTTATGTTTTTTCTTTGACCACATTTTATTCCATAGCGATATCTTAATGAGTTAAACTCATATGTACGGGCATTGTTTATTAAAAAGTAAACAAGAATAGGAAATTACGTGAATAAACTTAATTCAAGAAATAAAATACTTACAGCAGCTTTGCCCTTATTCATATTATCCTGAGACGTCATCCTTCTTTGATTAATTCTTGATTGCGGAAACCACTGTAATAATATGCATTTTTATTTGGGTAGCGTCTCTTAGAATACATAAGGGATTTACGAAAAGTCGGAAAGTCAAATATAATAAACCAGAAAACTCAAAATACTCTGAAATGACCTTAGAAAACCAAATTCAACTCGTATACTTCGTTGGACAGCCATAATTGTGCCTCGAAATGGGCTAAAACCAGCCCCCAAATGGACTTCCCGTTCTCTTAAAATGTTGTCCAGTAAAGCTTACATAAATTTAGGAAAACAGCTCATTAGTGTAGCAAAATGTCGTCGAAAAACTAGTGAAAATGCAGCCCAAAAACGGTAAGAAAACAACCACATTTCAGCCCTAAAACAGAGGAGGAAACAGCAGCAGCAAGCTTACAGCACAAATTAGACAGCAGTCTCGGGACAGCATGGAGCAGCAGCTCAGGCAGCAGGGAGCAGCAGTGTAGCAAGGCAGTCCAGCGGCAAGAAGCAGCTAGGTGGCAGCAGCTGCTCAGGACAACCTAGCAGCAGCTAAGAGGCAGTGGTGCAGCAAGCTATCAAGGAGCAGTGGCTTAGGCAGCAGGGGAGGGGGAGAGCAACTGGAAATGGGAAATGAGGAGAGAATTCATCAAACATTTATATAGGTATATAGGCGGTGAAGAGGCAGCAAGAAGACAAGCTAAAGTAACTAACTCAAATAGGTGTCACCAGATGCATCCCAAAGTTAAATTCAGCTAACACATGGCTGGTCAAGTGTCAAAATAATCAAACCAGCCAGCTATAACAATTAAAAGTGTCAAAATTATCAAACCTCCATATTACCAAGCTGCTAAAATTCATATAACCAGCCATAACTTGATATCAGTAGCCCAAAAGGACTAAAGACAGCCCACTTAATAAACTCAGCCCAAAGAAATAGCTAGCCCACTTGAATAATAGCAGCCCAAAGCAACAACAAGTCCAGCCGGCCATCAACAGTAAAAGAAGATCAGCCTCCATATGATAATAATCAAGTGCCATCTTGACATAAAAATTGTTATTGGCACCCTCAAAAATAAAACTAAATGAAACAGCAAATGCGCGAAAAATCTCGACAAAAATTCATGTTGTCTTATCTCATCATCGGGGAAAAATAAATATTTCGTTTTGCGAATTTGGGTTGTCACAATGTATGCAACATCGAGATGATGTGATGTTGATGAGTGCATGTACTGGCTAAGAACACCACAACATAAGAGATGTCTGGACGAGTATGAGGGAGAAAGATAAGTTTCCCCGCCAGTCATTGGAGACCTGGTATGTCATCAACAACTTCACCATCTCTACAAAGTTTGTGATTGGCTTCAATTGAGGTGTCAGCGGGTCTGCATCCAATCATTCCAGTTGTCTCAAGCAAATTTGGAATGTACTTCCTCTATGATATAAAGATCTCATGTTTGGATCTGGTCACCTCTATGTCAAGAAAATACTTAAGAGGTCCAAGGTCCTTCACTGTAAATTCCTTAGCCAACCTAGACTTCAAGTGTTCAATCTCCTCTGTGTCATCACCAGTTATCACTATATCATTTACATAGACAATAAGAGCAGTCAACTTGTCGTCCTTATGTTGTGATCAACATTGCTTTGTTTGAATTTGAATGACATAATTGCCCAATGAAATCTCTCAAACCAAACACGTGGAGATTGTTGAGAGCAAGAACCGAGTATTTTGACTCCCACTTTGAGGAATACCTAAGTGATCTTGGCATCATCAAATCTCTTGTGTTTACACCCCGGATCAGAATGGGGTTGTTGGGCGCAAGAACCGACATGTCCTTGAGGTTGCCAGATATCTTCATCGCCGCATGAATCTCCCTAAATATTATTGGGGCGATGCAATTCTAATTGCTATCTACCTCATCAATCGTTTTCCTACTCATGTCTTTGGATTTCATACACCTCTGACCACTTTGTGGGTTCGTCCCACTTCTCTCTCGCCTCGTATCTTTGGATGTGTGTGTTTTGTTCATGTTCATCCAAAAACCAAACCCGACCCCGAGCTCTGAGGTATGACTTTATTGGCCACTCTACTATCCAGAAAGGCTACAAGTGCTTTCATCCCACCACCAAGCGGACATTTGTTACTATGCATGTCAATCTGAAGCCTATTATGGGATCTCTCTTTAGGGAAAGACAATTACTAGGTAAGTGAGTTCCCCTCCTACTGTTCCTTTGCCTATTCTTCTTTCAGTTCCACCATCTACATGCCTCCTCCTATCCTTCCTCCTATAGTTCCTTTGCTCCCTCCTCTGTTTATTTAAATAGATGCTTCATTTGGTGTGGTATCTTTGCTCCGGTTAGTTTGGAAAAAAATGCTACCATCATAAAATGTATAATTGGCATGACAATGGTTATGACAACCACCGAGGAAAGAAAACTAGTTTTGAATAAAAAAAGTGAATGAAGTTCCTTATGTGAGGTCAGGCGTTCACGAACAACGGTTAATAACCATTGCGTTCACAACTGCCACCATCAAGCCAAACGTTGCCAGAAGCTATGAATCCAGCCTTAAACCATTTGGTTATAGGTGGAGAGGCCCATAATCTCTATTAAGTGCACAAAGTTACAAGAATTTCCTGATGTGAGACTATATTCTCAAAACACGAATCATGTATAAGTCGTTAGCCTCTAACATATGAATTTCTTTTTTAACTCAATGATGCTAGATTTGGCAGTTGAGCTCAACATGGGTTGATACATGTTATAACCTATCTATCCAACCTAAAATCAACGGTTGGTGGGACGAATAAGGAGGATTAGTTGGAGATTGCTCGTCTGTCCTGTCTGCATGCCCATTGATTCAGTACGTCCCTATCTAATGGTCGGTATTGTGAATCCAATTTGAGGCATACTCTCCACGAAAGTGGAGGTTATCCATAAAGACATAAGAACAAAAATCCTTCTTGCACCCTATTCAAGGGCTAGTGCACCTTAGTCAGCCTTTCGACGGGTTCTTGCTGGTCTTTTTGTTGAGCGCCGGAAAACCCTAAAGTGGGCTCCTTTTGCATTGTTCTATCTCTCATTCAAACGGCGTCATATATGATTTGATTCTTACTAATGATCTATATTAAGGGTACAAAACTATATAAGCTTTCCAGCTCAAGATGAAACTATATTTATTCTAAATATCTATCTTAATTTGTAAATCGCCATCCTTCATAGCTTTCTTCCAACTAGTTTGAATAGAAGCATAAGATTTATAAACACCTGGCCAAAAACTTTTAAAAAAAATCACACCTGAGATAGCCCCAATCAGAATCATCTCAGTGCGGTTCAAATTCTTTTTCTTCTTCGACTGACAATATGACGACTTCACTGTCTCGTACATGAAATAATAGCACGTACTGTAAGGAAACATGCCGACAAGTGTGGGGAAAATACCAGCATATAAGCCTCCAACACCGTCATCTTTGCATATCTTTCTGAAAGCAATACTAATGGAAGGGTAAATCTCTCGGTTCACAGTTAAACGATCCTGTAGCAATACAAATGTAATTAGAAACCGACACAACCTGGCCTCAAACTAATAAAGTTGAAGTCAAATAAGTTTCGAAGTAAAGCATACAATAAATTCAATCCAGTTCTCAAAAATTACAGAAGAAAATTCATAATGACATAATAAGATTTGATTTTGTAGGCCTGTAGAGGGAAAATGTCGGCGAGATCTCTCTCCAAAGGGAATTTCACAAGCCTGATGAAGTTCCAGGAACTATCTTCTTCCAAAACAATAAAAAGTTTTCTCCAAAACCATTCCTTGTAACTCTTCAAAACTCGGGCATTTTGTATCTTCTTCCAGACAGCAGATATGACGGCTCCAGAGCCTCAGTAAGCACCAACTCCATTTAACAGCATTCATATGAAGCTGTCAGATTCAGTTTGTTTTGAATGCCAAAATCACGAACCGAGGATTCTTCTTTTGAGCTGCCACATCTGTCGTAGCCACTTGGTACATTCATGTTGTTTAGATCCTCCAATGGCTTGCCTTCATTGTAGGGGTATTCATATGCTTTATCAGCGTTTCCACTAGCTACTCCAAGTGTTGATCACTATCCTATTCCGGTGAATATGATAACTTATCATTCATCGTGCAAAAGTGGGAGAAGTTTTATGGTAAGCACTGATTCATCCTCTGTGTGTATGATTGGTTCCTTCAATACTATGAATTTATTTCCATATAAACTGAATGACAATAAAATCACCAGTTAAAACTTTTGGTTTGCATTGAATCTTGAAGTGTTTGCAAATTAAGAAAGATTATACTCGATGAACTAGGAAACTACAGAATAACTTTACACAAATCAATGAAAATTAGAGATGAAGAATAACTTTAAACGTATAGTAGACTTATAAATAGCTCAAATTACAGTTAGAGTTCTCCTGAGGTTCATTAATTAGCCTAGCTAGAAGCTTACATGAAGTATTCTTATGCACCCAAACCAGGTGATTTATCCATGTCAAGGATAAAATTTGGGCATGATTAAGGATTTGTTTGTTGACCTTTTCCTCAATTTTTCAGGAATCACAAATGCTGTTATTCCGCCATTCGAATAGCCACCATTTGGAATCATCAATCCCCCAAAACATTATTTTATGTCTTCTTCCAACCACAATGAGAGAGTTCCAATTAAAAATATTGTTTTTATCTTCATTTCCAACATCTCCAACTGCCACCACCCACCCAAATAGACCATAAGTGGAGTTCCAAACCAACCTATATTAAAATGATTCTTAAATCGGAGCAGTCTGGTTTTCTTTGAAATAAATTAACGGGCAACAATTGACCAAACATTTGAAACCAGCCTATGTCGTTCCCAAGCACGGATGAAAATGGTGAAAGTTGTGTTGGTAGATGACCAGCATAAAATTTAGTTAACTTTATGAATATGGATCATTTGAAAAATTATGCAAACGTTAGGTTGTTCCCCCTAAGAAAAGCGTCGCATGGTCTGAATGCGGTGTCTTGGCAAGGACCGCTGCATGTCCAGGACTTGAGTGTAGTGTTAAATATGCAAGAGTCCTCGTTGTATGGTCCGAATGCGGCGTCTTGGCAAGGACTGTTGCACCTCCAAGAGTACTTGGGTGTAGTGTTAAATAGACAAAACTCCTCACATATTAGACGTCCTATGAAAGTATGTCGTAGGAATTATGACCAACTTAGGTTTGGTAGTTGGAATATAGGTATGTTAACGAGGAAATCGATGGAAGTAGTGGATACGATAATTAGGAGAATGATAAATATTTTATGTCTGCAAGAGACTAGATGAATTTTTTAGATAATTCAGGTTTTAAATTATGTTACACGGGAAAAAATAAAACAAGCAGTGAAGTAAGTATTATTGTGGATACTACTTGGAGGGATGAATTTGTTGGGGTAAGTAAAAAAGGTGATAGAACTTTAGCTCTTAAATTGGTCATAGGAAAGGAAACTATTAATGTGATTAGTGCTTACGCGCCACAAGTAGGATTAAGTGAAGCTATTAAGGTGCAATTTTGAGAAAACTTAGATGATCTAGTAAGAAAAATCTCACAAAGAGAGAAGATTTTCATAGAAAGAGATTTAAATGGACATAAAGGGAAGGAAAATGTAGATTATACAGCCTTTCATGGAGGATTTGGATATGAAGAGAGAAATGAAAGAAGGTTGAACTATTTTAGACTGTCGTATCACATGAGCTAATTGTGACAAATACACTTTTCATAAATAGGCAAGAACATTTAATTACATTAAAAGTGTACCAAATAAGTCACAAATTGATTATTTTATGATTCGCAAAATAGAAAAAATGATTTGTAAGGATTGCAAAGTCATACTAGGAGAAAGTTTGACAACACAACATAGGTTAGTGGTGCTAGACATACGAATTAAAAATAATAAATTTAAGACAAGAATAAAAATGTTGCCAAAACTTTGATAGTGGAACTTGAAGATGGAAAAGCGGGTTCAAAACAACAGTCATAGAACTAGTTGATAATCCCTTCTAATGTCTCATGTAAAGTTATATCTTCACATTTAAGAATAAGTGGAAAGAATATATTGGAGTATCAAAATGACATGCGCCCCGAAATAAAAAATCTTGGTAGTGGAAAGAGCGAGTGCAAGACAAATCGAGGGCAAAGAGGGTCAGTTATAAATCACTCTACGCATGTAGGAATGATGAAAACTTAGTCAGGTATAAAGTTACTAAAAAAGCTGTTAAACATGCAGTAAGTAAAACAAGAAGTCAAGTTTTTGAAGAATGTTATAAGTGATTAGATATCAAAGATAGAGAGCGTGACATATATATAAAATTGCTCAAGCTAGAGAAAGAAATACAAAAGATTTAAGACAAGTAAAATGCATAAAGAATGGAACAGATACAGTTATGACAGATGGCGAGGATATTAAAGAGCGATGAAAAAGATATTTATATCAACTATATAAAGAAACAAAAAATAATGAATTGAACTTAGAAGAGTTAAATAAATCGAAGTAGTATATGAACATAACGTTTTATTGTAAAATTCAAGTACCAGAGGTAAATGATGCTCTAAAGAAAATAGAAAGGCGGTTGGGTCAGACGATACATCCATCAAAGTATGGAAATGTCTAGGGAATCAAAAAATTTTGTGGCTTACATGTTTTTTCAATAAAATACTGAAGACAAAGAGGATGTCAGACCAATGGAGAGAAAGTATCTTAGTACCTTTGTATAAAAACAAAGGAGATACAAAATTATGTTAATTACAGAGAAATTAAATTGATTAGTCATATTATGAAACTATGAGAACGAGTAATAAAAAGAAGAGTAAGACAAGAGACTAACATCTCGGAAAATCAATTTGGATTCATGTCAGGACGGTCGACCATGGAAGTTATACATCTCTTGAGGAAACTCATTGACAACTACCGAGAAAGAAAACAAGATTTGCATATGTTGTTCATTGATCTTGAGAAGGCTTATGATAGAGTTCCAAGAGAGATCTTATGGAGTTTTAGAAAAGAAATGTGTAAATGTATCATACATTGACATAATCAAAGATATGTATACAAATTCAGTGACAGGGGTGAGGACATCTGGAGGATTAACACATGAATTCCCTATCACTGTTGGCTTATATTAATGTTCAGCTTTAAGCCATTATCTTTTTAATTTATCTTAGATGAGCTCACTAGACATATCCAACAAGCAATACCTTGGTTTTTATTATTTGTGGATGATATCATTTTGGTCGATGAGACGTGCGATGGTGTAAACGCAAAACTTGAATCTTGACGAGTCACTTTAGAAAAGAAGGGTTTTAGGTTGAGCATGACAAAGACGGAGTATATGGAGCTTAAATTTAGCAGTGCAAGAAGGACGGATGACTTCGTTATTAAGTTGGGTGATCAAGATATTTCTCGTAGTGAGTGTTTTAAATATCTTGGATCGATAGTTCAAAAGGACGGAGGTATTGATAAAGACGTGACGTAGAATCCAAACAGGTTGTTTGAAGTGGAGAGGTGTGTCAGAGATCTTATGTGATCGTAAAGTACCATTAAAACTTAAGGGCAAGTTTTACCGTATTGTAATTAGACCAGCAACGCTCTATGGTTCTGAGTGTTGGGCAGTGAATTGTGTACATTAGCAAAAAAATGGGAGTTCCAGAGATGAGAATGCTTAGGTGGATGTATGGACACAAAAGACTGGATAAAATTCAGAATGAATGTATTAGGGATAAGACAAGAGTAGCATCAATTGCAGGGAAAATGTGATAAGCTTGACTAAAATGATTTGGAGACGTGCAAAGGAGACCATTAGAGGCACCTGTTAGGCGTTGTGAGAGTTTAGTCACTGGCATATTAAACGAGGGAGGGGTAGACCAATAAAGACTTGGAATGAAACTATAAGGAAAATATGATGTACTTGGCACATTGTTTTAAATATCCTTCAACATGTCTGACATATCATTTTTTAGGGCAAAATGATATGTTTTTCTAAAAAAATAGATTATATTTTTTTGTAAAATATAGGCTGACATGTCCAATTAATTTTGATATATCGATCGACATGACTTTTAAATATATAACTCACTATTTTATTTTATTTTATATTAGCATACTAGCATCATATATTTAAATCGCTTATATATTATATTATTTGCTTAAATCGATTACACTTGTTATTTTGAGTTTTTTAACGTTTTATTGTTACAATCAATTTTGTATAATTGTTTCACAATTTTTTAATTTCATATTACAAAAAAATGAAAATATTTAATATATTTAGTAGTTGATTGTTTGCATTATTTAAATATAAATTTATGAGTTTGAAATAGCTTACAATCAATCGAGAATTTTTAACTTTTAAAACTTCTCTATTTGCAATAAATTTATTTTTATCAAAATAAAATTATTGTATAGTATTAAATATATTTTACAATGGATCATTTTGAATTTGTAAATAATATTTTATCTTATATACTTTTCGATTTTATTTCATAATATAAATGACTCATTTTTTTATCTGTTAGTTATTGTAAAGAGAGATCTCAAAGCTTATATATACTTTCTTAAATAATAGTTACAAGTATACATACACTTATATAGGAGAAGAATGAAGAGAGAAATCCTAATACATGATGTGGGACTAATACAAGGAGAGAGAAAGGAGAAAAACAAGGGCCCTTAATTGGGCTTTTCTAACACTCCCCCGCAAGCTGGAGCATACAAGTCGTAAGCACCAAGCTTGGATAAAAATTGATAGTATAGCGGCCTGGAGAGAGCTTTCGTCAGGATGTCCGCAACTTGGTCGGTAGCAGGAACATGCTCCAAATCTATCTTCTTTGATAGTACCTTTTCCCGGATAAAGTGACAGTCAACTTTGATATGCTTTGTGCGTTCGTGAAAAACCGAATTCTTGTCAATATGAATTGCTGCCTGACTATCATAAAATAAGGTTGTCGGAGATGAGAGACGAACACCCAAGTCTCCCAGAAGGCCTTCAAGCCAGGTTAGCTCAGAAACAACAGCAGTCATCGCCCGGTACTCGGCTTCAGCAGAAGAACGTGCAACCACAGTCTGTTTCTTGCTACGCCAAGATATGAGGTGTCCACCAAAGTAAGTACAAAACCCAGTTGTGGAGCGTCTATCATCAATAGATCTTGCATAGTCAGCGTCAGAATACGCGACAAGAGATAGAGATGTGGATGGTTTGTACAGGAGTCCTTGTCCGGGGGCGATCTTGAGATATCGAAGGATGCGCTCGACAGCTTGAAGATGAGATGTCCGAGGAGCGTGCATGAACCGACTCACAACTCCCACAGCAAACGAGATGTCTGGTCGAGTCACTGTAAGGTAGATCGGCTTCCCAACCAAGCGTCTGTAATATTCCGGATTTGTAAGCAGTCTGTCAGAATCAGAGCTATCGGTTGAGAGCTTGTGATTGGCGTCCATAGGAGTCTCCGCAGGTTTGCACCCAGAATAACCTGCATCATGAAGGAAGTCCATACAGTACTTTGTTTGAGATAACACAAGACCATCAGAGCGTCGTGCAACCTCGAGGCCAAAAAAGTACTGAAGGTTTCCCAGATCTTTGGTCTGAAAGGTGGAATTTAACTGTTCCTTGATCTGTTGTATTCCTGTCGTGTCGTCGCCAGTAATCAGGATATCGTCAACGTAGACCAGGAGAATCACAGTCCCGGTTGACCGATGTCGGGTGAAGAGAGAAAAATCAGCCGAGCTACGAGTGAAGCCACTCGCACAGACCACCATACTGAATTTTTCAAACCAAGCACGCGGGGACTGTTTGAGACTATAAATGGATTTCCGAAGGTGACATACCAAAGACTCCCCCGTGGTCTCAAACCCGGGAGGTTGCTGTATATAAACTGTCTCCTATAGATCGTCGTTGACGAAGGCATTCTTAATATCCAGCTGATAAAGGGGTCAGTGACGATGAACAACCAAGGAGAGAAGAACGCGGATCGTGTTCAATTTTGCCACGGGAGAGAAGGTTTCCTCGTAATCAATGTCATGTTGCTGAGTAAAGCCCCGTGCCACGAGGCGGGCCTTCAGACGGTCGACAGTCTCATCTGCCGCATGTTTAATGACAAAGACTCATTTGCAGCTAACAGAGGTGTGGCATGTAAGAAGAGGAACCAGATCCCAGGTCTGGTTAGCCCAGAGAGCCCGCATTTCATCGTTCATAGCGGCCCGCCACCCAGGGTGTTGAAGCGCCTCATGCACAGTGTTAGGTATAGAAATAGAGGAAAGAGAGGTGACAAATGCGTAGAGAGACAGCGTCAGCCGATGGAGAGAGACGTAGTTGGCCAAGGGATGAGCTGTAGAGACGGGAGCGGGATCTGCCGTAGCCGAGGTATCGCTGGTAGCGGGGAGCTGGGTCACGGGAGCATCCTTGGATGGGCGACGAGAGTAAACACGGATAAGTGGTGGAGGAACCCGAGGAGGAACGTGGGGAGAGGAGGAAGAGGACGACAAAGATGGCGTGACCGGTACGGCAGGCCGGGGAATAGAGGGAGCAGAAGACGAGGTGGGGCTAGGTAAGTGGAAGGGCCGGTCTTCGCAGAAGGTGGCATCCGCAGAAACAACCAGCTTGTCGTCAGAAGGAGAGTAGCATACGTACCCCTTTTGAGTGCAGGAATAGTCAACAAACATATACTTGGCGGCCCGAGGAGCAAGTTTGTCGGAAGGAGAACCAAGAAGGTGGACATAGCAAACACACTCGAAGATCCGCGGTGTGAGAGAGGTGAGGTTGGTGGAGGGATAGAGGAGTTGGATGGGTGAGGCAAAATTAAGCACAGACGAGGGAAGGCGGTTGATGAGATGACAGGCGGTGGATATAACAAAGTTCCAATATTCGATTGGAACGTGCATTTGCAACATAAGGGAGAGCGCAACATCGAGAAGATGGAGATTTTTGCGTTCCGCCACCCCGTTTTCCTGAGGGATGTACGCACATGAAGTTTGATGGATGACATCAAATTCGGTGCAGAGATTGGAGAAGGTGCGACCCGTATACTCGCGAGCATTATCAGTGTGAATGACTTTGAGGGGGGTGGCGAACTGCGTACGCATCTCAAGTAAAAAGGTGTGAAACACAGAGGTAAATTCAGTTCGATCATGTAGTAAATAGAGTCACGTGGTAGGCAAGTAATCGTCAATGAACGTGACAAAATAGCGAAAGCCAAAAATACTGAGGACTCTATAAGGACCTCATACATCAGAATGAACTAAAGATAAAGGAGTACTACTCCTGGTACAGGCAGTGGGGAAAGAGGAACGATATTGATTGCCGTAGATACAAGATTCACAAGAGAACTCCCAGAGAGGAATATCAGGAAGATCCCGCTTGAGAACCGGAAGGGGGGCATGCTCAAGGCGGCGATGCCAATCAACAGTGGAGACGGCGGAGAGAAGAGAAGGTGGGATATCCAAGATGTACAGCTCATTCAACAGTTGTCCCTTGCCAATGGTACTCCGGGTGCGACAATCCTGCATAAGAAAAGAAGAAGGTGAAAAGGTAATGCAACAATCAAGGTCGTGTGTGAGACGACTAACAGATAATAAATTGAAGGGAGACCCCGGGACGTGAAGAACCGAGGAAAGAGAAAGGTTCGGCGTAAGCTGAAGAGCAGTGGAGCCAGAGACTGGTACGGTGTCACCGTTGGCCACAGTGATGCAAGCAGGATGAGGCGTCTGTAGGTACTCTGTGGGCTTCTGGGAGGTAATATGGTGAGTAGCGCCGGAATCAACGATCCAGCAAGGATTATGAGAGAGACAGGTTATACCTTCCGCGGAAGAGGACGCAACAGAGTCGGAGGAGCGGCTGAGGACACGCTGAAGCTGTTGAAGTTGGGTGCGAAGCTCATCAATGTCTTGGCGGGTAGTAGTAGCCGGATCAGTGGCAGAAGACCCAGTAGAAGCCGGAGCAGCAGATATAGTAGCAGTAAGGTGATGAGGTAATCTATGCTTGCGGTAGCAGGTAGCTTCAAGATGATTATCACCACCACAGTAGGTGCATTTCATAGAAGAGCGACCACCATGTCCTCGTCCTCGAGACGGGGGTCGCCCCCCTCCCCCCGAGTGGAAAATTCACGAGGAGGAGGGGTCGAAAGGAGAGGCTGTTGAAGAAGAGCCGGGGCAAAAACAGGAGGAGCCTCAGAGGGAGGCGTGACTTTTAGCAGCATGGAGGAGACATCAGACAGTGAAGGAGTTGTGGCGGAGGATAGAATCTGGGCCCGAATACTATGCAGGTGGGGAGGAACTCGGGACATCATCATGGCGATGGCGACAGCTTCTTTCTGGTTGCGTTGAGTGGTTAGATCGGTAGTAGAAGGCTGATGTTGAATCCAAGCCTCTGCCAAACTCTTGGCTTTAGCCACGAAGGAGAGCATATCACCAGGAGCACCCGGGGTAAGATTCTGAAGATCGGAAATGATATCATATAGGTGTTGTAGGCTGTCATGGCCAGAGTAAAAAGCATGAAGCTCCTCCCACATGGACTTAGCCGTGTCATGATACATGGCCATCCGGTAGGGCTCGGGATCCATAAAGTTTAGAAGCCAGGACTGGACCCGACCATCATCGCGAAGCCAGTCATTGGAGGGAGCAGTTGGAGTAGCGCGGGTCAAGTGGTGAAGAAGACCCTTCGTCTGCAGAACACGGCGAACCGAGTGAACCCACTCGACGAAATTCTTTTTTACAGTTAGGGAGATGGTAGTAATCTGTAACTCATCACGGAGTTCGGAAACCGTGGCAGCCGCACGGGCGGGTGGAGCAGAAGTAGCAGCGGAATTATCGGAAGCCATGCGCGGCCAGCAGAAGAGACCGGGCGGTTAGAATAGGTAGTCGCACGGTCTCGGTGGACACACCAGCGATCAGGAGATCGCGACCAAAATGCGACTAGGGAGAAGTCGGCAGAGAAGATAGACGCACGGTCTCGGTGAGTACACCAGCGACAAACGAGGTCGCGACCAGGGTGCGGCTAAGGACAGAGAGGAGAACGTTAACTGCGGGAAGGCGAGATCGCAGCGAGCAAAAAAGGCAAGTCGCGACGAGCAGGAGAGGCAGGTCGCGGCGAGCAGGAAAGGAGGTCGCGGCGAGCAGGAGAGCAGGTCGCGGCGAGCAGGAGGCAGGTCGCAGCGAGCAGGAGAGCAGGTCGCGGCAAGCAGGAGGCAGGTCACGGCGAGCAGGAGAGCAGGTCGCGGCAAACAGGAAAGCAGGTCGCAGCGAGCAAGAGAGCAGGTCGCGGCGAACAGGAGGCAGGTCGCGGTGAGTAGGAAAGCAGGTCGCGGCGAGCCGGAAAACAAGTCGCGGCGAGCTGCGATCAGCGAGTAGGAAGAGCAGGTCGCGGCAAAAGAACGCGAGCGGCAAGCGGAAGAGGCCGCGAGTAGAGAACTCGAGCGGTCAGAAGAAGAGTCCGCGAGTTAGAGAACTCGAGCGGATTAGGCAGAGGGAGGAAGCCGGGAGTAGGATGAGAGAGAGCCCGCAACGGACAGCAGATAGGAGAGGTCGCAACGGATAGAAAGAGCCCGCGCGGGTAGAGAAGGAAAGGAGAAGGGGGACCCACGTGAGAGAGGATTATAAAAGGAGAGGTGGTAGGAAGGAAGGAGGAGGTGGAAGCCACGAGAGAAGCAGAGATGGAGGCGGGTAGAAAAGAGGCCGCAAGAGTCCGCAGCTAAGGGAAGTCACGCAGACAGGCAAAGAAGATAGGCGGCTAGAAATGGGCGAGGCTGGATACCCAAGGAGGAGACCGGTTACCTCTGATACCATGTAAAGAGAGATCTCAAAGCTTGTATATACTTTCTTGAATAATAGTTACAAGTATACATACACATATAGGGGAAGAATGAAGAGAGAAATCCTAATACATGATGTGGGACTAATACAAGGAGAGAGAAAGGAGAAAAACATGGGCCCTTAATTGGGCTTTTCTAACAGTTATATTGTTTTTTATATTTATAACATATAATTATAATTAGTAATCATAGAAATAAAAAATTTATTTATAAGACATGAAAATCTGATATTTTAAACTATCTTTGATATGTCTTCGACTTCCGACATCTGACATTTAAAAACTCATTACGATATGTCGCTGACATCCGAAATTTAAAGCATTGCTTCGGCATTAGTGAGATTATGACAGATAGGGCACAATGGCGACAAATGATCCATATAGCCAACCCCACTATAGTGGAATAAAGGCTTGAGTGTTGTTCTTGTAATTGACTAAACATTTGGGGTCAAAACAATGTTTTGATGTTGTCCATGGATCGCAAACCGACAAATTTTAAATATTAGACATTAACTCAAATGATGGGAGATAAGCTCCAACATTGAGAGGGAAATAATTGGTATCTCTAACTAAGATTTATAAGTAATATATGAGGTAAATGATGAAGAGATAACAAGAAGTTTCTTTCTTTCAAAGGCTGCGTAATAATTCAATGATTCTTTTAGGACGGTCCTGTCTCTTTTGGCCGATTTGGTGGGTGGAGGTGTGTCGGCAGAAGTGATTGTGGGTGTGGTAAATGTTGTCGGATGGAAAAATAAAAAATTAGGAAGAGAGATCCCCTCTGTATATGGAGGCAGATATAACAATGAAAAAGGAGAAAAAATTAATACATAACCACTACATATTATAACTCCCCCTCAAGTTAGACGCGAGATGTTAACCATGCTCAACTTGTCAGCAATCCTTCCAAATATATTCTCACTCAACCATTTGGTAAGAATGTCATCTAGCTGTCTGTCAGAGAGAACAAATGGAGTATACACAACTCCCTTCTCAATGTTCTCCTTAATGAAGTGTCGATCTACTTCAACGTGTTTAGTGTGGTCACGTTGAACAGGGTTGTGGGCAATACTGATAGCTGACTTATTATCACAATACAACTGGATGGGTCCTGCTTCAGTAAGGCAGGTCACTCATCAATGAGTGTAGTCATAAGCCTTCACAAACCTCACGAGCCATAGCACTAAACTCGATTTTTGTGTTGGATCTTGCCACGACTTGTTGTTTCTTGCTCTTTCAAGTAACAAGGTTACCCCCAACAAGGGAACAATAACCTGAAGTTGATCGTCGATCCTCAACAGACCGGGCTCAATCGGCATCAGTGTAAACTTCAATATTTAGACATGAATTTGGAGCAAACAAGATACCCCTTCCTAAGAATTCTGTGAGCTGCAACCACAAGACACATCTTTGAAGCATGCATGAATTGGCTGATAACGCTCAGTGCATAAGAAATATCCGGGCGAGTGTGTCGATTCTTTCTGCAATAATCATAAGGGAGATGGTCTTTATCGGATCTCTTCACCTTCGAGTCACGGGATGGACGACCACCCAAAAGAGAAGGGGAAGCAGCAGCAAGAGTAGAACTCTCAGGCGTAGGAATAGGAAGTAAGGTCTGGCGTTGAACGAATTCATGTTGCACAATGTTGTAGATCTCAGGAGGGGATGGTAACTGTGGACGCCCTAAAACCTAAACATTGATCTGATTTAAAGTACTGATGTGGACCATGAAAAAATTCAAGGAATTGATTGCGGACTTCTCTAACACGAACCATCGCCTCATCAACAGGGCTAACAAAAGTAAGAGGACCAAAATGATCATATTCCTGATACAACTGTGTGAACTCCTAGTAGTATGCAGAAGGAGGGAGATCACCATGTCGAAGTAGGGATATCTTTCAACGCAACTGAAAAATCTGAGTGGCATTGTGGTGGAGACCAACCTAGGTCAGATCGCCGAAGAATGTCCGACGTCGCATTTTCAGTTTATGTTTATTGCATTTTATTTTTGCAAGTTTCATGTTGTCAATTTTTAGTTGGTCACACGCCTGCGCGCGTTGCCATGTTGTTGCACGCCAGCGCGCGTCGCTATGTTTGGAGTATTATTTTTCTCTACTTTTATATATACATATATATATAATAACACTTATATATGTATATATAAAGGCACACAGGTGTAGTATTGAGAGAGGCATATATATATATATATATATATATATATATATATATATATATATATATATATATATATATACTTATAATGTATTGAATATATATATATATATATTATATATATCGATATGTTAACAGGTCAACAGCACAGTCGGTGCGGTGCCTCTTCCCGATGTTTGCCCGGTCGTTCTTCCCAGTCCAGACCCGCGGCAATGGCGGATCTCACATATCCCGCAAGGGCCCGTCAGCCGCTCCTCCAGACGAAGCTCGGCGCATGTCCTCCGCACGATCCGGCTATGAATCGAGTTCCAACCGCTGGCTCCAACCGCCGGCCCACGTCCTGCTCCGCCAAGCCCGTTCCGCCAATCTTCTGCCATGGCCGCTCGACCCTGCAACTGCCATGGTCGCTCCTGTGTAGGATTTCGTTTTTTGTTTTTCCCCTGTTCAAAACCCTATAAATATGGGTCTTGTAATCGCTTTTTTTTGGTGTTGATGAGAATTGAAATCTGATGTTTCGTTTCCTGTAACTGTTAGAGGAATATATTGAAATCGATTTGATGTGTGCGTTTGCTTGCTGTTGCCTTCCAATGGAAAGGGATGATGAACAGTTATTGTAGAAGTTCAAGTTCGCTGCTTCTTATTTCCTGTTAGGCATGAGTTAGGCGTGAGGATTTCTGTGTGAATTCCTGTTAGAGTTAGGTGTTTAGGTGTGCTGTAGAAAGTTAGGCGTGTTTCATGCTTCGTGTGAGGGCTGTAGGAATTAGGTGTGTTGTGAGAAAGAGCTTGCTGCTAGTGTAGAAGATGAACAGTCGTATTTGAGAGAGAGGAGTTGAGGGGTGCTGCTTGTCCCTTTATTTCATTCTTGTTGTTTGTGTGGGTTGTTTTTCGGTTGATTATCACTGTTAGCTTAGGTGATCGCTTGAGTGATTTGAGTTTCCTGTATGTTTTAAATTGCTGTGAAGTTTTCCAGAGAAGATCATGAACAGTAATTTCTAAATTACTGTGGATTTATTGATGAACAGTAACATTACTTTACTGTTCCTCAACCATGCTGTCGTGAGTTAAACTAGGTGAAGAGGAGGCTTGTTGTATTTGATTTCTATTGAAGAGGTAGGTTAGGTGATGAATTGTTAGGTGATTTAGAAACTTAGGATTGTGATTCAACTGTGGGAGTCTTGACCCAATTGAGCGTTAGAGATTTCGTGGAGCCACCGTGAGTGTTTGTGAATACGTGGATCCACCCTGAGTGTGAGAGCGAGTGAATTTTAGGAATGTTAGTTTGTGGTTTTTTACTTATTGAGTGATTCCGTGGAACCACCTTGTTTGAGGGAGAGATTTGATTCCTTGGTGCTCGTATGTGATAGCGGCCGACCTCGGAGCGGAGAACGAAGGTGACGAGAAGTCCTCGCGTGATCACCATCGACTTCGGATACGGAAAGACGCTTCTTTCCGTGGGTAATTGCTTCTATCTTCTCCTTTGTGTGTGCCTCTGTATTTTCTCGTAGGATAATTAGACTCATTGCTGAGTTTTCGCCCGAGTTTCGTCAGCAAACGCTACGTCGAAAACTCCAAACGGAAACGTATTTGGAGTTCACGATTTCCGTTGCTACGACAAGGGGAACAGAACGAAAGTTGCAAACTTCCGTTCCCGGATTTAAAATCGAATCTTAATTAAGAAAATTCATTTTTTGTAAAAAAAGTGATTTTGTGCTTTCAAAAATCCAAGTTGCGTAAATTTTTTTTTACTGCGCCTGCTCTAAATTTGACAAAATTTAATTACTCGTCGCATGCATTTAGGGTTTCCTAGTAAAAAGCCGACAGGTGCGTAAACCCTACGCACCGTCCTGCATCAAATTGGTATCAAAGCGAGGTTCCAAAATTTTTTAAAGTTTTGGGATCCGCCCTGTGTAGAATAGGAACCCGCATAGCTTTTAGAATTTTCAAAAAAAAAAAAAGATTTTTTTTTTTTGCATTATCATTGCATTTGGCTTGTGTGTTTGCATGTCACTGTGGAGAGATAGAATGCGTCGAGTTGAACGCGGTCAAACGAGCCAAGGGAGCGAAGGGGAAGAACCACCCCAATGATTTTTACCTTTCGCCCACCAAATGACGACACTAACTGAGAGTACCTGCCAATTGCGTGAAAGGTTAGCACACCTTAGAGGTAGGGTGAGTAGATTAGAAATACCCCCTCAAACGACAATATCACCTCAAATTCGAGATGAACAATTTGTCCGTCCCCATTACGATGTTCCTCATCACTATGTAGGAAGATCTACATTTAGGAGAAATCCACTATATGAGGATCAGGTCTACACTATCACCCAACCCCGTAGTGATCTATCACGGAGATCGTTACGATATTTTGATGACTATACCCGATCACCGTATACCACTACCAGAGATCGTGTTGCCCCACCAACACGTTCTCATTATAGAGACGATCCGTGTGATGACAATCGTCATTATTATCCTCGTACCCGAGTGGATCCTATTGGTCCCTCGACACCTTATTATGAGGATAGGATTCAATATTACTCTAGTTATCGATACTACACGTCTCCTTTATATGAGGAACCTGAGTCAGTACATGTGCGACCACCACCGTATGTTCATAGGACACATGATCATCCACGGGCACATCATGATTATGTTATGGACGATCGTCACGACTACACTCACGTATCTTATAGGGGTCACTATTATCAAGAGTACATCACACCTAGTGATCCTTCTAGTGTCCCGAGGACAAACATGATGATAGACATTAAGGGTCAACAAGAGCATTCCACTGCCCACACCAGGGAGACGTCACCCAGTCTATCTGATGTTCAAGTACAGGATGTGTGGAGTCAAACCCCATGTGAGTCTACTCCACTTAGTGAACCTGTCCTTGATTCGATCTCTACTAGCTCTATTTTGAGTATAGATTACTTGCACACTTCACCTAGTGGCGCACCGAGTCACATCACCACACCCGACGACGCATCAAGTCACATCACCACACCTGATGGCGCACCGACTGATATTACGATCGGGAGTCGAGAACTTAGTAGTGATCACGAGGTAGTCACTCCTACCCTATCTGGGAGTATGACCCCTTCTGACGGTTCATTTCTGGAGGACCATCACTCGACTGCTGAGTCATTTGACGACCCACCTTTGGAGCCTCCAGATGAGCCACCTCGTTCTTATGTGAATGAGCTTATTCTGAGTAGTACACTTGCGAGTTTTAAGACATGGATATCTGCTCCATTGTCTCACTTGACATTGATAGTGCTTGGGCATAACCATCTGGTGACTCGCACTCTAGATGAGTTATGGGACGCACCACCTGCTAACCATCGCATTTGCGATGAGTTCTTCTATGTCCCACCTGGTGAGCCTCCGGATGCCTCACTTTCCCTTAGCACATTCAGTACGGTTGTCACACTTTGCGCACTTTTATCTGAGAGCACTTCATCTGTTGTTGGGGCCTACATTTGCACGCGTCGCATTTGCGACGAATTTTATTATACCCCTCCCGGTGAACCACCAGATGATCCGCATATAGGTTCACCACACGTTTGGGATGTTTCCATCTTTAGAGACACAGTCGAGTTCGAGGGTGCACTCGCTGATACGTTGATATTGTATCTGATCACTGATGTCTCAGGTTTGCACTTGAGTGTTCATCGCTCCCGCGATGAATTCTTTTATGATCCACCCTTTGAGCCTCCTGATCATGTACCTCTCTCAGGAGTTGCTCTTGATATCTGAAACCATCAGTTTGTGGTGTTCGTCGTATTAGTAGTTCATTTATGGCATTTGCATGATTTCCATAAAAAGTTTTTGAGCGGAAAAATGCATAGTATATATGATTTTTATGCAACTCAATTATAAAACTGAAAGCATAAAAGAGCTACTAGTTTTAAAATGAATTACTTGATTATGGTTCAGCTAGATCCGGAACGGTTACCTTCTGGTGTCGTAAAGAAGATAGCTACCGTAGAACTGGACCCTTTCGAGTAGTAAATCAGATTGGGCTAAATGTGTATGAACTTGAGATACCTTCCGTTTGGGGAGCCAATCCTGTTTTTAACGTAGCCAATCTGACTTAATTCTACGATTACTCGCATGAGTCTTTAGAATTTTCATTGTCTTCTCCCTCAATTGATTCTTCTGGGTTGGTGAGTGATAGTGAGGAGCCACATTCAGGACATACTAATATTCATTTCGCTACTAACACTTTCATTGTAGTTTTGTCTGTTTCCACCACCAGTTTCAGGTTGAGCATAGACATCAGGAGATTATTTTATTTCGGTTCCTGAGCAGATATTAGATGACGAGACAGTGACCACTACTGATGGTGGCTTTCAGAGATATTTGGTTTGTTGGCACGATAGACCAGAGACCGGGACCAGCTGGGTGTTGGCTGTGGAGTTACAGTGGATGGATGCAGATCTTCTATAGCACCGCCGCTCGGAGCACTCACCAGAGATGAGTGATTTCGAGAGGGGGAGAGTTGGTGGAGACCAACCTAGGTCAGATCGCCGAAGAATGCCCGACGTCGCATTTTCAGTTTATGTTTATTGCATTTTATTTTTGCAAGTTTCATGTTGTCAATTTTTAGTTGGTCGCACGCCTGCGCGCGTTGCCATGTTGTTGCACGCCCGCGCGCGTCGCTATGTTTGGAGTATTATTTTTCTCTACTTTTATATATACATATATATATAATAACACTTATATATGTATATATAAAGGCACACATGTGTAGTATTGAGAGAGGCACATATATATATATATATGTACTTATAATGTATTGAATATATATATATATATATATATATATATTATATATATATTATATATATATCGATATGTTAACAGGTCAACAGCACAGTCGGTGCGGTGCCTCTTCCCGATGTTTGCCCGGTCGTTCTTCCCAGTCCAGACCCGCGGCAATGGCGGATCTCACATATCCCGCAAGGGCCCGTCAGCCGCTCCTCCAGGCGAAGCTCGGTGCATGTCCTCCCCACGATCCGGCTATGAATCGAGTTCCAACCGTTGGCTCCAACCGCCGGCCCACGTCCTGCTCCGCCAAGCCCGTTCCGCCAATCTTCTGCCATGGCCGCTCGACCCTGCAACCGCCATGGTCGCTCCTGTGTAGGATTTCGTTTTTTGTTTTTCCCCTGTTCAAAACCCTATAAATATGGGTCTTGTAATCGTTTTTTTTTGGTGTTGATGAGAATTGAAATCTGATGTTTCGTTTCCTGTAACTGTTAGAGGAATATATTGAAATCGATTTGTTGTGTGCGTTTGCTTGTTGTTGCCTTCCAATGGAAAGGGATGATGAACAGTTATTGTAGAAGTTCAAGTTCGCTGCTTCTTATTTCCTGTTAGGCATGAGTTAGGCGTGAGGATTTCTGTGTGAATTCCTGTTAGAGTTAGGTGTTTAGGTGTGCTGTAGAAAGTTAGGCGTGTTTCATGCTTCGTGTGAGGGCTGTAGGAATTAGGTGTGTTGTGAGAAAGAGCTTGCTGCTAGTGTAGAAGATGAACAGTCGTATTTGAGAGAGAGGAGTTGAGGGGTGCTGCTTGTCCCTTTATTTCATTCTTGTTGCTTGTGTGGGTTGTTTTTCGGTTGATTATCACTGTTAGCTTAGGTGATCGCTTGAGTGATTTGAGTTTCCTGTATGTTTTAAATTACTGTGAAGTTTTCCGGAGAAGATCATGAACAGTAATTTCTAAATTACTGTGGATTTATTGATGAACAGTAACATTACTTTACTGTTCCTCAACCATGCTGCCGTGAGTTAAACTAGGTGAAGAGGAGGCTTGATGTATTTGATTTCTATTGAAGAGGTAGGTTAGGTGATGAATTGTTAGGTGATTTAGAAACTTAGGATTGTGATTCAACTATGGGAGTCTTGACCCATTTGAGCGTTAGAGATTTCGTGGAGCCACCGTGAGTGTTTGTGAATACGTGGATCCACCCTGAGTGTGAGAGCGAGTGAATTTTAGGAATGTTAGTTTGTGGCTTTTTACTTATTGAGCGATTCCGTGGAACCACCTTGTTTGAGGGAGAGATTTGATTCCTTGGTGCCCGTATGTGATAGCGGCCGACCTCGGAGCGGAGAACGAAGGTGACGAGAAGTCCTCGCGTGATCACCATCGACTTCGGATACGGAAAGACGCTTCTTTCCGTGGGTAATTGCTTCTATCTTCTCCTTTGTGTGTGCCTCTGTATTTTCTCGTAGGATAATTAGACTCATTGCTGAGTTTTCGCCCGAGTTTCGTCAGCAAACGCTACGTCGAAAACTCCAAACGGAAACGTATTTGGACTTCACGATTTTCGTTGCTACGACAAGGGGAACAGAACGAAAGTTGCAAACTTCCGTTCCCGGATTTAAAATCGAATCTTAATTAAGAAAATTCATTTTTTGTAAAAAAAAGTGATTTTGTGCTTTCAAAAATCCAAGTTGCGTAAAATTTTTTGTACTGCGCCTGCTCTAAATTTGACAAAATTTAATTACTCGTCGCATGCATTTAGGGTTTCCTAGTAAAAAGCCGACAGGTGCGTAAACCCTACGCACCGTCCTGCATCACATTGCCTCGACAAGAGTATGTAGACTCTGCCTGTCGCCAAATGTTCGCCGCATTGTCGAAAAATAAATAATTCTAAGTGATGGTCTCTTGCATCGAATTAGTAAGCCAAAACATTACTAAGGAGTTCTCCGACTCCCACTGTAGCCACTCAGAAGAGGTCTTGGCTGGTTCCTTCATTTGGTTAGTGACATAGCCAAAGAGTCGACGGCTTTTGAGCGCCAAAGTGATGGACCGGGACCATGAAAGGTAATTAGAGTCATCCAGACGAATGGTAGTAATCTAAGGAGTATTATGATCATGGTTCCCACGAAGAGAACTCACTGGAGGGGCAACCGCTGATGAGAGAGCGGGAGAATCATCATCGCTAGACAGTGGCTCAAGAATAGAAATCCCCAGACCACCCAAAACTTAGGACAACGAGTCGTTGCAGATTATACAGGGAGAGGAAGAGAAATCCACTTTATACAAACACCAAGAAGTGTTGACGGCACCGGAAGGAGCAGGCACCTCACTGCATTGAGGATCCGACGTCGGCTAAGGGCAGAAGAAGAAGAAGAAGAAGAAGAAACGGCGGAAGAGAAAGGGTCCTGCGGTAGAGGATCCTACGGAGCGACTGTTATGAAAATTTTGGTGTATGTGTCACTACGGCGAAAACAATATTGTCCAATTTAACAACGAATGTATTGACACATAGACCTAATTGATCGATTAACCAAACACTACTAGTCTCAAAACAGAGTTTATACTTAATTTATTTTTCTAGATTAAGAACACAAAAATCAAGCGAGCTAAAATGAACGGTAACTGAAGTGCGGAATTAATTTATACCGTTTTTAGAATCTTGCTCGTGCTTCATGATGGCGGATATTCGCAGCAACTTAGATGTGTTGTTCTTTATGAATTCCGCCGCGTTAGCAGAACCCGCTAACATACAAGGTTTTTTAAATGTGTAGCCTCTACAAAAAAAAATGGGTTAGCACAAACACATACATGCATATGAAATATGAATTGCAACAGTTACTTGGTTAGTAAGTGAGAACAAAACTTTGCATGTTCTATTATTGTTGCCACAGATCATAAGCTTGGATAACAGAACCCAGGAAACTCTTCTTAAAATTTGAAATCTGGGCTTCGGGTCACTCTAGCAGATGGATGGTTTGATATAAATAGAATCTGCTAATAATAATAAAAAACCAACCAGCAGTGTACCTGAAAATGAGTATTCACTTCAAACCAAAACTGCCAGTCACCTTCTCCTCCGGGACCTGATCAAGCAGAGAGATGGAAGTGTCCTGCGACAAGCCAGGTGAAGAAGAAAAAAAAAGGTTCGAACGGTGATGGCGTTCCAGATTTGAACGAACGACTTGCAAAGGACTGGATTCTGGTCTGCTCTCCTTCTATGAAGCGATAACCAGGAAGAAGAACAAAAAAAAAACGACGGCAGTGGCGGCGTTCCGATGATTTGTGTGGCAAACAATCACCGCCAGGAAAGTGTTTCTCCTAAATCTGAAAATATGCAAAACCTCGCCGACAGTGGTGGTCGGCACTTCTCCTATGAATCAAAAAAAACCGGAAGAACACCCGATGGTTTGGGCAGTAAAACAGCCAACGGCCCCGGGAAGAAGCTTTTCCTGGATCTGGATGGATAGTGCCTAGGGCCGGCAGTTTTTGCAAAGAGGAAGAGGAGCAGCGGTTTCACTCTTGTTCACGGGAATGGGAGAAAATAAGAAAGGAATAGAATATTGGGCTTAATAGGTAGGCCCTTTGGGAGTTACTAAAATAGAGCAATCAATTTTCATAACTCTCAAAATACAATCCAAATAAATTAAATCTCATGAGACCAATTGAGATTCAAATTTCATGTCCATTCATATGCCAAGAGCGAGACCGAACTCGCGACTGAAATTACGAGACGGTCGGGCCCACCTATCACAGGCTTCAACCATTCGCGCGACTGAATTAACGCGCGCTTGTAAGAGTCCGAATAGACCAAATATACGCGTACAACTTTAACGGATCGCCTCGATGAATCGAGTCCACCTAACGGAAAATTTCCAACATTCTCCCACTTGGACTTGTGTTCATCGTAACTCATGACATTACGATAAAATCTTCACTAAACTTAAGGGTACCAGTTAGCGAACGCGATATTAAGTCTACTCTCACGTCAATCCGGTCCAATCAAATCCTTCACTCTGAATCATGGCGGCAACCGCATCATTGAGCGACACGGGACCTTCCATGGTCACAGCAGGTTACGGATCTAATCGACATGGACAAAGCGCGGTCAAATAAAACATAGAACAGCACACTGAAAGTGTGCACATGAAAGTTGTTCTGATTTGGTGGTCAACCAAACTTCTCAAATGAATGCACTAAACCATGCTGCGAGAAGTTCTTAACTGTTCAAAATAACAAGTATGTCTAACCTTAAGGTTCCAAAATTCATGCGTTAAAAGACATACTACAGGTCATAATTCAAATGAAGTGCCCTAGGCCTTATGCTCCGACTGACACAAGTCATGAGACTTTGAACAAATTGTGACGTGTCACATAAACTCAACAAATATTGAAACTTAATAATATTGTTGAATGAATATTCTTTAATTATTAATGAATTAAATGAAGTGCAATGTAAATGACAGAAAACTGAATTGGAGCTATATGTAGCCTCCCACTAATCAAACACATCGATCGACTCTTTAAGCCTCATATTAATAACATGTTTCTGAAACACGTTAGGGCAAAGTCCCTTAGTAAGTGGATCAACCAACATGTCATCTGTCCCTAAATGCTCCACTAAAATTTCACCTTTCTTGATCAATTCTTTAACGGTCAAGAATTTAATTTCCATATGTTTGGACTCTGTGATACTTTTATTGTTCATCGAGAACATAACTGCAGAAATGTTATCACAGTACATCCGGATGGGTCCAGCTATAGAATCGACAATCTTTAACTCTGTAATAAAATTCTTAAGCCACACTGCGTGAGTCGAAGCTCCAAAGAGAGCGACGAACTCCGCATGCATTGTGGACGAAGTGATTTGTGTCTGTTTGACACTCTTCCACGAAACGGCCCCACCAGCAAACTTAAATATATAACCTGAGTAGACTTTCTATCATCCTCACACCCGGCAAAATCAGAATTGTATACCCCACTAACTCAAGGTTTTAAACTGTATGGTAGACCAACTTAAAATCCTCAGTTCCCTTTAAATACCTTAGGACTTTCTTAGCAGCCACCCAATGATCAGGTTCTGGGTTCGACTGATATCTACCTAAAAGTCTCACTGCGAAGGCATTGTGATAAGCTGAGCTTATCACCTTTAAGCACAAGTACGTCACCAGGCTTACAACCGAGCATGCTAAATCTCTCAAGTATACGCTCGATGTAGGCTTTCTGAGAGAGTGTCAATGTATGGTGAGATCGGTCCATAATGATCTCAATTCCTAGAACAAAGGATGCTTCTCCAAGATCTTTCATATCAAAGTGTTTTGACAGAAATTACTTAGATTCATGCAATAATGCTTAAATCATTGCTCGCAAGCAAGATGTCATCTACATAAAGAATTAAGAAGATGAATCTGCTCTTACTGATCTTGAGATATATGCAACGGTTTACCTTATTTTCTACAAAACCAAAAGAAGTAACTACCTCATCAAATTTCAAATACCACTGTCTAGAAGCTTGCTTCAAACCATATAGGGACTTGTTAAGTTTACATACAAGTTGGTCGAAATGACAAAACTTGAATCCCTCAGGCTGCACCATATAGACCTCCTCGGCAAGATCGTCATTCAGGAATGCAGTCTTTACATCCATCTGGTGTAGCTCCAAATCATAATGAGCTATTAATGTCATTATCACTCTGAAAGAGTCTTTAGAGGAAACGGGAGAAAAGGTCTCGTGATAATCGATTCCTTCCCTCTGCGTAAATCTCTTGGCTACCAGTCTGGCTTTAAACCGCTCGACCTTTCCTTTAGAGTCCTTCTTGGTCTTAAACACTCATTTAGAACCAATGGGCTTACAGCCTTTGGGTAGCTCAACCAACTCTCAAACCTTATTCAGCTTCATAGACTTCATCTCGTCTTTCATCGCATCCCACCACAGATCAACTTGAGGTCCAGACACAGCTTCATTAAATGTCACTGGGTCAATCACTTGACCAATGTCATAATCACTCTCTCCTAAATAGACTTCATAGTCTGAGGAAATTGCAGGCCTTCTCTGTCTAATGGATCTCCTAGCAGGTGGATGAACCTCCTGGACATGAGGAGGACCCTCAACTGGAATCGGTGGTAAGACCGCTTCCACATCCTCCACTTGCTTCGTCACAGGTTCAGGCACCGCAGGATCATTTATCAAGGGCACATATAAATTAATATGCATAACTTCCTCGACTTCACTAATAGGACGAGAGCAACTAGGTTCATCAGCGACATCCCATTCTAAAAATTTAGCTGTTTGAGACTCCACAATTCTGGGTCCTCCTAAAGGGAAATAGAACTTAAATCCCTTGGAGTGATCTGGGTAGCCAATGAAATAGCAACGACAAGACCTAGGGGCAATCTTACTTTCTAATGGGTTGTACAAACGGACTTCTGCAGGACAACCCCAGACACGCAAATGATTAAGGCTGGGTCGTCTACCAGTCCACAACTCAAAAGGGGTTTTAGGTACTGACTTAGACGGGACTCTATTAAGGATGTACACTACGGTCTTAAGCACCTCACCCCATAAAAATTCAGGAAGATTCGTTCTACTCATCATGCTCCTCATCATTTCCTTAAGGGTGCGATTACGCCTTTCGGCCACATCATTCTGCTCAGGACTACCCGGCATGGAGTACTGGGCAACAATGTCACAGCACTCCAAGTATCTGGCAAACGGACCTTTATGTTGCCCGGAGGCATCATGTCTACCAAAATACTCGCCACCTCTGTCAGACCTAACAATCTTGATGTTTTTCTCTATTTGTTTCTCAACTTCAGTCTTAAAAATCTTGAACTTTTCAAGGGATTCAGACTTCTCCTTAATTAAGTACAAATAGCCAAACCGGGAGTAGTCATCAATGAATGTAATAAAATAGGTGTTCCTACAGAGAGTAGTGGAATAAGGACCACTGATGTCCGTATGAATAACCTCTAACACACTTGAACTACGAGTTGAGTCATTCTTCTTAATCTTGGTCATATTCCCTCTACAGCAGTCCACGTATGCCTCTAGGTCACTGAAGTCTAGAGTAGGGAGAATGTTTTCCTTAATTAATCTTTCTACTCTTTCCCTAGAGATATGACCTAACCTTTTATGTCATAGCATGGAGGACTGCTCCTTAATTAGAGATCTTTTATTGCAACGCATTCTACATTATAGGTGGCCGCATATATGTTCGTAGGAGCAAGACATAAACTATATAATCTGTTAGACAATGAACAATGGCCTATAACTTGCGATTCATAAGAAATATTAATAGAACCACCACAAATGTTAAAACCATAATGAAGTTTATCTAAAACAGATACTGAAATCAAGTTCCTTCTAAACGAAGGAATATAGAAAATGTCTCTTAAAAAAAGTTCATATACAGAAGAAAGAACTAAGCTAATATCTCCAATAAACTCTACTTCCACCTCAGCGTTGTTTCCAACCGTGAGTCTGCACTCACCCTTGCTTGGCCTCCTCCTTTTGATGAACCCCTACAGTGTGTAAGCAACATGATTAGTTGTTCCACTATCGAGCCACCAAGAACTAGATGAGGCTTCAATTAAATTGGATTCACAAAGGACAAATGCTAAAGAGTTACCTTTATGCGCAAAGCCACGTTTATCCATCCAAGCTTTAAATTTCAGGCACTCGTGCTTCACATGCCCCTTCTTCTTACAAAAGAAGCAGCTAAGAGTCTTCTTTCCACCAGTGTCCTTGCTCCCTGAAGCTTGTCCATCCTGAGTTTAGAAGGAGCTCTGAACTTCTTCTTCTTCTTAAATGAGGGTTTGACAACGAGTAACGCAGTGTTCGTCTTTTTCTTCTTCAGTTTCTCCTCCTCTGCAACACATCGAGTGATCAGATCATTTATCTTCCACTCCTCATCCTGGGAACTATAGGTGGTCTTCAAAATACTGAACTCCGCAGGAAGAGTATTTAGTGCTTGATGCACTATCAAGGCTTCAGGGAGAGTAATCTCCATCTCCTGCAGTTTGGTCTGATAGTAAACCATCTTTAGTATGTAATCACGGACTCCGCCTCCTCCCGAATACCTCATGGAGAAGAGGTCCTGAATCAGAGTCTCAATCTCAGCATTGGAAGACAGCTTATATCTCTGTCCAACGGAAGTCAAAAAATTCCTGGCGACGGTCGTGTCTGGAAGACCACTCAGCAAGTGCTCCGGAATGGAACGCTTCATAGTCAACAAGCAGATTTTGTTCGACTTGTTCCATGCACCATAATGATCCTTCTCAGCTTGAGTGCTAGTCGCTGTGAGGGCTGCATGCTGGTTGGAATTCATGGTCATCTCTATGTCCGCCATCTCGAGAGCAAACATGATGTCGGACTTCCACTTCTTAAAATTTGATCCAGTGAGTTTTTCAATGGTCGTCATATTGTTGTGGACTGTAAAGGTGACTGAAAAGAGAGAAAAGTAAAATCAGTGACAAATAGGGCAACAGTGGCTATAAAAACCTTAAATAGCACACTAGGCGGAGAATCCTGGCGCGTCAACACGCAATACCTTTGGGCAGACTACGTGTCACGCAATTACTAATTCTCCACACAAGAACGAGCAACAGTCACGCTTGAGCTTTTCGTAGAACTAGCACCTTTGGGTGAATAGCTTACTAGAGCCCGGCACTACCGTCCAAATGTCCTTGTGTAACCCTCTGAACCTATTGCGCAAGCACCACCTTTGGATGAATGATTACGCACTAGTCTCAGAGAACTGCCTAAAACATGTGAAACCGTAATCTCACAAATTGACTCGAAAAGACCACTTTGGCGGCTACAGTTTTTATCAATCCACGAGACCCTTTCACACTGGGATATCTGAATATTGCCCTAAATTAATATCGTGTTTCTTAGCTTAACGACGTGTGGGCACTTAATCGTCTATTGAAAACACGAAGTTCTTTATCAGGGATTGATTTATTAAAGCACTTTAAGTTTCAATCCCTAATTTTGTTTCTCTCTAAAAACTTAATGGGTTTTGAAAATAGTGTTCTTTAATTGAAAAATAAACTCCAAATTATTAAGGAGGCTAATAGGTTTAAGTTAAACCTGTCTTTGATACCAACTGTTATGAAAATTTTGCTGTATGTGTCACTACGGCGAAAACAATATTGTCCAAGTTAACAACGAATGTATTGACACATAGACCTAATGTATCGATTAACCAAACACTACTAGTCTCAAAACAGAGTTTATACTTAATTTATTTTTCTAGATTAAGAACACAAAAATCAAGCGAGCTAAAATGAACGGTAACTGAAGTGCGGAATTAATTTATACCGTTTTTAGAATCTTGCTCGTGCTTCATGATGGCAGATATTCGCAGCAACTTTGATGCGTTGTTATTTATGAATTCCGCCGCGTTAGCAGAACCCGCTAACATACAAGGTTTTCTAAATGTGTAGCCTCTACAAAAAAAATGGGTTAGCACAAACAAATACATGCATATGAAATCTGAATTGCAACAGTTACTTGATTAGTAAGTGAGAACAAAACTTTGTATGTTCTATTATTGTTGTCACAGATCATAAGCTTGGATAACAGAACCCAGGAAACTCTTCTTAAAATTTGAAATCTGGGCTTCGGGTCACTCTAGCAGATGGATGGTTTGATATAAATAGAATCTGCTAATAATAATAAAAAACCAACCAGCAGTGTACCTGAAAATGAGTATTCACTTCAAACCAAAACTGCCAGTCACCTTCTCCTCCGGGACCTGATCAAGCAGAGAGATGGAAGTGTCCTGCGACAAGCCAGGTGAAGAAGAAAAAAAAAGGTCCGAACGGTGGTGGCGTTCCAGATCTGAACGAACGACTTCCAAACGACTGGATTTTGGTCTGCTCTCCTTCTATGAAGCGATAACCAGGAAGAAGAACAAAAAAAAACGACGGCAGTGGCGGCGTACCGATGATTTGTGTGGCAAACAATCACCGCCAGGAAAGTGTTTCTCCTGAATCTGAAAATATGCAAAACCTCGCCGACAGTGGTGGTCGGCACTTCTCCTATGAATCAAAAAAACAGGAAGAACACCGGATGGTTTGGGCAGTAAAACAGCCAACGGCCCCGGGAAGAAGCTTTTCCTGGATCTGGATGGATAGTGCCTAGGGCCGGCAGTTTTTGCAAAGAGGAAGAGCAGCAGCGGTTTCACTCTTGTTTACGGGAATGGGAGAAAATAAGAAAGGAATAGAATATTGGGCTTAATAGGTAGGCCCTTTGGGAGTTACTAAAATAGAGCAATCAATTTTCATAACTCCCAAAATACAATCCAAATAAATTAAATCTCATGAGACCAATTGAGATTCAAATTTCATGTCCATTCATATGCCAAGAGCGAGACCGAACTCGCGACTGAAATTACGAGACGGTCGGGCCCACCTATCACAGGCTTCGACCATTCGCGCGACTGAATTAACGCGCGCTTGTAAGAGTCCGAATAGACCAAATTTTTACGCGTACAACTTTAACGGATCGCCTCAATGAATCGAGTCCACCTAACGGAAAATTTCCAACAGCGACTGCAAAGAGTAGTGGGGCCTGCAGAGCGACTATGAAGAGAAAGGAGCCTACGGAAGAGAAAGGGGCTCGTGGATCGACTGCGAAGGGTAGCAGGGCGGAAGAAGAGCGACTACGAGTGCCGAGCGACTGCGATGGAGGAGCGAGCGACTCGAGCGGAGCGGAAGGAAGCGGCGGAACGACGAACCCAGATGGTGGAACAGATAGGGCACCAGGAGCACGCGTGGCTCTAATACCATGTTGTCTAATGGAAACAGGAAAATTGAAAATTAAAAAATTAGATCCCCTCTATATATGGAGGCAGATATAACAATAAAAAGGGAGAAAAAAAGTAATACATAACGTAACCACTACGTATTATAACAGTAAAGATAGCTTGATTGGGCTGAAGAGAAGGGGCCAG
Source organism: Platanthera guangdongensis (assembly GCA_039583875.1). NCBI lineage: Eukaryota > Viridiplantae > Streptophyta > Magnoliopsida > Asparagales > Orchidaceae > Platanthera > Platanthera guangdongensis. Next base: position 273,586,288 of record CM077150.1, read on the forward strand.
CAGTTATGGCTGAAGCTTGGCGTTGGGGAAAACGGCCAAGTTTTTTTTTATACAGCGAAATGTGTTGCGTAGGATGGAGTAGAGGGCTTCTATGTCCCGTTATTGGTACGGGGCATTGGTACCCAGGCTGCAAGGATAACATGCAGAGAATTGCAGGTATTTCAGAGTGGTGGCAGAGAGGCTATGAAGCACCGGTACAGGTACGATACGTATCTGGTACGGTGATGCGTGAAAATAAAAAATACGGATACGAGTACGTTTGGGTATAGAGTAATTAACATTGACTTATATAAATATATGTGCAATATGTCCATGTATATACAAGCACATATACATGTATATGCATGTTCATGTGTCTATATATATGCACATGTATATAGTATAAAACAAAATAATAAAATTTAAATCAAATTCCGTATAGTTTTAACGAAAAAAAAAACTTAAAAACACATTTTGTTACTATAATAATCAAACATTGCTAGTTGCATTTATGGTTCACAATTGTTTTTCTTCTAAAAGGCACATAAGTTTTTTGTTTACTTTAGAAAAACATACTCTATCACAATATGCAGAATGATTTGGCAAGTCCAAGTGTATATATTGACTATAGTAACTAGTGTATCTGTCGAGTATCGGGTATGTACCGATCCCGAATACGTATCTGGTACGGGTACGTGGCCCTCAAGGAAGTATCGGCGCTTTAAAGCAGAGAGGAGATATGAGGAGAGATGACAAAAAAATCCCACTTAATGAGAACAAAACACATAATAATTGTGTATATATTAACTCATTAATGACCTTACTAATTAATTAAAATTTTGTTACTTAATAATAATTAATTACATAAAACACTCATGGCATGCTCCCAAAAATGATCTCCTCACCTTTCAAAATGATTGTAGGGTATAGGTTCACGTTCCATGCGTCGTCATACATGAGACAACATTAGGTGATGTGAGGGGTCTTAATAGTGCTCCCCCGACACATTTTCTTTTCTCAATGAATCTTTTTTTCTAAGAGAAGTTGGATTTCAGGAGTTCCATGTGAAGACAAACTCGTCTAGCTGAGCCATCATTTTTTTTTAACAAGTGAATCATTTGGTTTCAAGTGACATGTCATAGTGCTAAGGTTAATTCAATTGCTTTGTGACCGGTTTTAACAACACATGAAGGATTATTTTAAACTAGTATGAATATGTTGAGAATATTCTAGAATTGTAGAGAAAAATCAAACATGTGAGATATGGAATGGGGTAGAAGAGTATGGAATAAACTACTCTCCTCCTTGGAAGGAGAAATCTAGATCCATCTTGAGTTTTGGAGGAAAAATGGGAGGAGACATATAAGAGGAAGACCTCTCATCAATTCCATCATTCATGGTTTGGAGCTTATTGTGGTAGTAAGTTTCCTTTTGTGAGAGTAAAGTTTTGCTTGTTAGTGCTGAGTGTTGTTGTATGTCTTGATCTTTGTATGTCCCGGTCAGCTGTCTATTGAAATCAAAAGTTTTCTCTTCATTCCACTGCAATGTTGAAGCAAGGCTTACTTGGTTAACATAAGTTTGTGAAAAAAACTAGTCAAGTGTCACACATGTCTTATGTTGAAATTTTGTGTGCGTGACAGTTGGTATCAGAGTGAGATTCACTCAAGTTCGTGGTTGGTGCTACAACAAAACCGGTAATGGCACATGAAGACTCCAACATTATGGAGGAGCGAGGTAAAAATACTACAAAACATGCCAGCAGGAAGAAATGGGACCAATACCGAACTCGTGAAGAGTGCCACTAGTGTTTGCTATGATTGACTGAAAAACGCATGGAGATCATGAAAATCAATAACCACCTGGTACATAAAGGGTGGGAAGCCATTCGAGAGGGACTAGAAAAGAAACTTCAATATGTTTTTGATGATAATGCAACATTAGATGAACGTATCGATGAGTTGAAGGAACAATCTAGTGAGCTAAGAAGAAAAGTGGCACACCTGGAGGAAGAATTGGCCATCTGCAAGAAGGTTCTTGCCAATGGTGGTAAATCATTGCTTTCGGGGAAAGATTGGAAATCCCCAAGCCAAGCATGTTTGTAGGCAAACAGGATGCAAAAGAAGTTGAAAACTTCTTATGGAGTATGGAGAATTACTTCGAGTGATGTAATTTAAAAGATGATATAACTAAGGTACGAACTGCTTCCAAATTCCTCAATGATATTGTTGCGTTATGGTGGTGAAGAAAATAAGAGAGTTGCAAAAGGATTGTGTTGATTAGACACATGAGAGGAGTTCAAGAAGGAACTCAAATGTAAGTTCTGCTCAGAAAGTGTCGTGTATCAAGCACGAAAAAGGTTGAGGGAACTGAAGCAGAGAAGAACAATAGTAAAATATGTTAACGAGTTTACAATGCTTATGTTACAAATTCCCAACATGACCGAGGAGGATCGTCGGTTCTACTTTGTGGATGGGCAACAAACATGGGCAAAATAAGAAGTGCGACGACGAGGACCCTGCACTATCAACGAGGCAACTACGGCTGTTGAATCACTCAAGGAGTTCCATATAAAAGAAGAAATACATCATCTTGAATTCTTGATAATGGTGAAGGCATTGAAGTTGAATCAAAAAACTATGCACCCCGTCAAAAGAGATGAGGAAAGGAAGAGGCCGCCATCCTGCTTTGTATGCAAGGGACCCCCATCATATGAAAGATTGTGCAAAACTTGGATCCTTGACGGCTATGATGATGAAAGATGAGACAACAAGTTGAGGATGAATCAGAAGAAGTGGCAAACTTGAGTATCATGCAATGCCTTAATGTCATGTATACTCGAGGAGGATGTGAAAGAATAAGAATTTCCTACATAAATCTCTCATCTTTGCAGTGTTTCTTTTGTAGTGTTTCTTTTGTAGTGTTTCTTTTGCGAAGGACCTCACAAAGTCAGTGATTGCCCAACCTTGGAGAAAATAAGAATCACAACCAATCAAGTAGAGACAATGTGCAGCTTCAACCCAGGAAGTTTGAACAAAACCCATACTAGAAGAAGGATGATAAGTAAAGGTCAAATAATGGTTGACGTGAAAATCAAGGGCACAAAAATTAGAGCCTTGGTGTACAAAGGTGCAACTGACTTCTTTATGTCCAATAGAGCCATTGAGAGAATTGGTCTGCCAATCAAATTTGAACCAACACGGCTTAAATTCGCTAATTCTCAGAAAGTACGAACTATTGGCAATGCACCAGATGTGGGCGTTTGTCTTGGAGGATGGAAGGGTAAGGTGTCTATTGAAGTTATTCCCTTCGAGGACTACGACGTTGTCATTGGGATGAATTTTCTTGATCAGTTTCAAGAAATTCTCATTTGCTCCGCATCTGAAATGCATCTCCGTAGTGGTCCAACTACCTAATCGGTGTCGATAAGGCGACTATGTGATCAAGAAGAGAAGACCCTCTCTGCAATGAGGTTTGCAAATAACACAAGAATGTGAAACATGGAAATGATTGATGTGTCGAGGATGACGCATGGATTCGATGGTGGGGAATGTCACGGTGCTATGGTTAACTCAATTGCTTTGTGACCAATTTTAATTATACATGAAGGATTATTCTAGACTAGTATGAATATGTTGAGAATGCTCTAGAATGGTAGAGAAGAATCAACCATGTGAGATATAGAATGATGTAGAAGAGTATAGAATAATCTAGTCTCCTCCTTGTGTGAAAAAATCTAGATCCTTCTTGAGTTTTGGAGGGAAAAGGGGAGGAGGCTTATATAAGAGGAAGACCTCTCCTCATTTCCAACATCCATGGTTTGGAGTTTGTTGTGGTAGACTGGTAGTGAGTCTTCTCTTGTGAGAGTTGAGTGTGATTATTAGTATTGAATGTTATTTTATGTCTTGATCTTTGTATGTCTTGGTCAACTACCTATTGAATTGTCTTGTAACTTGGTTTAGAAGTATAATCAAATGTTTTCTCTTTCATTCCGCTGAATTGTTGAAGCAAGACTTACTTGGTTAGCATAAGTTTGTGGAGAAAACTAGTCAAGTGTCGCACAAGCCTTGTGCTGAAGTTTTGTGCGCATGACAGGCAACTACCTTCCTAAAATAATGGTGCAAATCGAAGTAAAAAATATAGACAGAATTATAAAATAAGTCCTTAAACTCATCAGTCCTTGAACTTTCATTTTGCTGAAATCTGAACTTCATAAAAACACTTAAAATTAGTCCCTGATGAGGGACTATAGAGCTTCAGGGACTTGTTTTATAGTTTTGTCAAATATATTGTTGGAGAATTAGTATTTTATTATTATTATTATTATTTGAGTTGATTAGTATGTGAGTGGGTTTACTCCCACATTGTGAGACAAGAGTTATGAGTCTTTGTAATCTCCTATATTTAGACCCCTATGTGGCTGAATAAATCAATTAAGTGCTCCTTTCAACATGGTATCAGAGCCTTAGGGCCTAATCGGCTCCATCCATCTTGTCTCGTGCATCCTTCCGCTTCGCCAAACAGTCGACACGTCCACCTCGTTCTGTCATAGCGCTTGACTAGTCGCAGAGCTCGCTTCGCTCGTCCGGTCACAGCCCTCGTCCAGTCACAGTGCCCGTTTCGTCACTTCGCAGAGCCCATCACAGCGCTCGCTCAGTCGCAGTCCTCGTCCAGTCGCAGCGCCCGTTTCGTCACAGAGATTTGCAGCTTCCGCCTCTGCCAACTGTCCCAGCTTCCCCTCCGCCAAACCGTCGCAGCTTCCTCTCCGCCAACCGTCGCAGCTTCCTCTTCCGCCAGCGTCAGCCAGCAGTCCTTCGCCAGCAGCTCCGTCGCGGCTCCATTAGCAATTCTCCCTCCGTCCGCAGTCGCAGGGGTGTGCGGCTCCTTTTCTTTACACCGAAAATACGACGCTAATTTGATGGCATCTCCGGTGTCCATCTTTCTTCGTAACTCCTACATTGTATCGTTACACTTTCTATGAGACAACCCTAGTTTCTATCTAGGTGTTTGTGGTGTTTTCTCCCTGGCTTCTTGATTTGTCCTCTTGAATAATCATGTCGGGGACTCATTGCGGGATGGCCCGTCCTACCTGGAAAACCTGTTTTTGTCTTCATGGATTGTCCAGTTGTCAGCTGCCCTACTCCTTTGGCTCTATCTGCTGATGAGATTCTTGCCTTCCACTATATGATACAAGGGCAGTCTCCCGCGTCTACGTTTTCCTATGCCCACCAGACACCTGCAGGTGCCCATTCTGCCTTCACCCACATGTCCTCACAGTGGATCATTGATTCTAGAGCTACTGATCGCATGACTGGGCCAGCCACAGGTTTTGTGTCCTACACCCCTCTGTACGGCACAGACAAAGTGAGCATTGTTAGTGGCTTATTATCTCCCATTGTTGGGAAATGATCCATTTCATGCTCCTCTCTTACACTCTCCCATGTCATTCATGTTCCTTCTCACTTAAAATCTTCTGTCGGTTAGTCATTTGACTAACTCTATGAACTGTTCAATAACATTTTTCCAACCTCTTGTGTTTATCAGGACCTACAGACGGAGATGGTGATTGGCTCTGATAGACTGTACAATGGGTTGTATGCGTTCACCCCTCATCCACCATTTCCTCCATCCTCACTCCGCCTCCAAAGGCACTTCATGTAGATCGGCCCTCTGATTTGGATTTCTGACATTGTCGCATTGGGCATCCACTACCTCTACTATGAAGTTTTTGCTTCCTACTATATCTCCCACCTTGCTCAATAGTTTTCATTGTGATGTATGTCAACTTGATAAACATCGTCGTAGTTCCCTTCCTCATATGTCTCCGCGTAACTCAGTTTTGTTTACTCTTAGTTCTATTGATGTATAGGGCCCCAATCCTACTGCATCTATTTCTGGTTGCTCGTGATTTGTTTCTTTTATCGATTGTTACTCTCGTTGTACTTGAGTATATTTGATGAAACATAAAAGTGACGTGTTCACTCTCTTTCAATGTTTTCATAAGATAGTCACTACTCAATTTGGTGCTACCATTAAAATATTGCGCACTGACAATGGTTGTGAGTATATTGACTCCCGCTTTGAGAAGTACCTGAGTGATCTTGGCATTATACATTAAAACGCTTGCGTTTACACCCCAGCTCAAAATGGGGTTGTTGAGCGCAAGAACTGGCACCTCCTTGAGATTGTCAGGTGTCTCTTTCTCCGTATAAATCTTCCTAAATATTATCGGGGTGATGCATTTCTCATTGTTTCTATCTCATCAATCTCTTCTTACTCGTGTCCTAGGATTTAATACTCGGTGATGCCTCCTCCATTGCAGGTTTACACTCGACATAAGAGGGGCACAAAAACACAGGCCTTGCCCACACTACCTGGGTCACGACTTGATCCATCTTCAGGTACTGACAGAGGTAATTCTATTGAGCATCTTCTTTCTCACTTTGTGACCTATGACTCTTTGTTTCATTCACATAAAGATTTGTCACCTCCTTATCTTACATATGTATTCCTCGTTCTTGGCAGGAATTTCTTGAGCACAATGAATGGAAGGTATCCATGTTGGAGGAAATGGTGGCCCTTGACAAGATTCATACTTGGTATCTTATACATCCATCTAAAGGGAAAACTGTTGTAGGATGTAAGGGAGTCTTCTCTGTGAAGCAAAACTCTCAAGACCTTGTTGAAAGGTTTAAAGCCAGATTGGTTGCTAGAGGATACACTCAAACAACTGGTATCGAATATCAAGAGACATTTGCTCTGGTTGTTAAAATGAATTCAATCTGGATTTTGCTCTCATGTGTCGTGTGCAAAGGATGGAGCCTCAGTCAGTTGGATGTGAAGAATGCATTTCTTCACGGTGATCTTGAGGAGGAAGTCTACATGTCCCTACCTCCTGGTGTTCTTCCAAAAGGGTCAACAGGAAAAGTTTGCAGGTTGAAGAAAGCCATGTATGGCTTGAAGCAGTCTCCACGTGCTTGGTTTGAGATATTCCACCGGGCAATGATGTCATTCGGATACAAACAGAGCAATGTGGATCACACCTTGTTTGTGAAACACAGGGACGGGAAGTTGGCTACTCTTATTGTCTATATAGATGATATAGTGATAATTGGTGATGACACGGAGGAGATTGAACACTTTAAGTCTAGGTTAGCTAAAGAATTTGAAGTGAAGGGCCTTGGAACTCTCAAGTATTTTCTTGGCATAGAGGTGGCCAGATCCAGACATAGGATCATTATATCAAAGAGGAAGTATATTCTGGATTTGCTTGAGACAACTGGAATGATTGGATGCAGACCGGTTGACACCCCAATTGAAGCCAATCACAAGCTTGGTAGAGATGGTGGAGAAGTTGTTGATAACATACCATGCTTCCAACAACTGGTGGGAAAACTTATCTATCTCTCTCATACCCGTACGGACATCTTTTTATGTTGTGGGTGTTTTTAGCCAATACATACACTCACCAAGATCACATCACCTTGATGTTGCACACAAAGTACTGAGGTCAGTACATATGCATACTGGGCAGGTTCAGTTGATGACTGAAAATCTACATCAGGATATTGCTCTCTTGTTGGGGGAAATTTGGTGACCTGAGATCGATATTAAGTGTAGAAGGCTATGGAGAATAGTCCCAAGTCGGGGAACTATCATTGTCTTATGCACTCAATACAGATGTTGAGCCTCTCCATCTCTAACCAAATAGTTTTGGTTGGATGTCTGGATTATATCATGGTTTCAAAGTAGGTTACGCCAAATGGCTCCTTCCACGTCACCCAGTTAAAAAAAGTTATTCAAGTGTTAGAAGACAAAGACCCTACACATAAAGAGACGTGTTGAGAATAGTCCCACATCAAGAAACTAACATAGCAGTGTGCACTTAATATAAATCTCAGGTATCGTCGCCTCTAACCAATTGGTTTTAGGTTGGACACTTGGATTATAATATGGTTTCAAAGCAGACTACAACCAACGGCCCATTCCATGTCACTGGATTAGAAAATAATAATCCACGTGTTGGCCAAAGATCTTACATGTGATAAGGCATGATAGGAATAGTCCCATTTTGGGAAACTAACATAGTCTTGTACACTTAATACAAATATCAGGTCTCTCCACCTCCATCCAATTGATTTTAAGTTAGATGTTTGGGTTTTATCATAGTATCAGAGAGGGATAGACCTAACAATCCATTCCACATCATCCAATTAAAAAAATATAATCCATATATTAGAGGTAGTGGGCCCTACACGTGAGGAGCCTGTTGAGTATATAGTCTCACATCGAGAAACTAGTGAAGCCATATGGACTTAATATAAATCTCAGGCTCTCCACCTACAACCAATTGGTTTTAGATTGGATGTTTTGATTCCAACAGCTCCTAACTTGAAATCAAAAGCATCACAAAGTGCTACCTTCACATTTAAAATCCATGCCAGATAAGGAAGCATAATTCCAACTTCAATACTAATGCATAAAAAGGAAACAACCTTTGTATCAAAATTAACTTCTTTACTGATTTTGACTATCACAAGGAACCTCAAAACTTGTATCTACCTTAATCACTTCAAGAGGGTGGCATATGAGTGTGCTCACAATACCAGCGGCAGCCCCGCCAACAGCAATCGGCGAGATCCACGAGCATGGAAGCTCCATGCTTAGATGGCCAGCTTGCACCTTTGGATTTCCCTCTTCTTTCCATTTCTTGTGTACCGATGTAACCGTGCGCTTTACACATTCAAAAGTTGCAAGTTCAATCGCCTGTGTGGGTATTATTCGCAGCATGTTAACTGTGTTTCCAGCCCAAAGTCCCTGCCAACCGTTCTCTTCAACAACCTGAAGAAAACTGCCAGCAATGTGTCTAGAGCCAACTCCGACCACCATTCTTGTTCTGCAAAGGTATTCCACATAATAATGACATCAATGTAGGTTACAGCATATATTAAACTGAGTGCTTCCTAAGACAATAATTCTATTTTTGCAAAACATTTTGATTAACTTCTAGCCATTTTAACAGTAAGTTTATCTGCCCTATCTAATAGATACAGTTTCTACCTATAGACATGTACAGATCATTCATGTTTATGTTTAATTACCTCATTAATTCAAAGCATGTTTGCATAGTGAGCGAAGCACCATGCTTTAAGGAAATTCAAACATCACTACGGGCCTATTTATAGAACTTCAAAGGACCCTTATTAAAATAACTAGTCATAAAAATACCTTAAATCCTAACAAATAACAAATAATTAAAACATAAATAAATATGATATTGTTATGGATGCTAGTTTTTGTCGACATTATTATTTTACGTGATCTCGCTTGACTTGCGGGGCTTATTCTACTTTTTATTGAATATTGAATTTCTAGTGCTCTTGCGCAAATAAATTAAATCTTGCAGATTATTTTTAAATTTTTTGTGACTAACTGTGTTATTTGCAATAGGCTTTGTTTGATTTGTTTGTAACAGCTCACTTCCGCATTGTGAGGTTTTGTCCGCTTGTGCCTACGGCCTGCACAGTTTTGTCCTCAAAAGACGCCTCACATTGTGAGGAAGGGCCGCAACTTCCCAGTGTGAGGTGCCTTTGAAGACAAAACTGTGCGGGTCGTGGGCCCAAAACGTACAATACCTCACGATGAGGAAGTGGGATGTTACAGTTTGATATCAAAGCAGGCCTTCATGTCGGGGGTGGGCCGGACTCGGGGACGAATCCTTTGTTATGCTTTCATGTTGGGGTGGGAAAGATTCGGGGAGCAGGCCTTCAAGCCGTGAACAGGATTGTTGGGATTAGTCCCACACCGCCTGAAGTGAATGAGATCTTGATGGCTAAAAGTAAGTCATGTTTTCTCATTGTGAGGCGCCTTTTGAGGACAAAACTGTTCAGACCGTGGGCTCAAATGAGATAATACCTCACAGTGCGTAAATGAGTAGTTACATTGTTACTAATTGCAATCTATTGCCGAACTTGCTTTTGCTTTTTTTCTCCTTTACTAGTGTTTAGCTAAGTTTTCCCTAACAACACAACTTAGTGTTTGCATAGTCTTTAGACTCTCACTCGCCTACCTACCCTCTGTCATTTATATTTTCATGATTTGAGGAAAATATATATTGATAATTATGCTAATTCAGTAACTATGTTTTTTTCTGTTTGGTGCTAGTTTTATTTCTTCAAGTGTTTGCGTAGTTTTTTTTTTTTTTTAGTGCTAGTAACATCATGTGCCATTATGAAATAAGTATAGCTTCTTCTTCAAGCAAATTAACTACATCAGATGGCTGGAATATTACATACCCAGAAAATCAATGATTTTGTATAGAACTTGAAAGGAGTTTGTATGAACTAGAAGAATCTAACAGAAGATTCATGGAACACATACAGAAGGAAGAGAAGCCAGAAGTGGAGAAGTGGCAAGCGTCCAGGAGCAATTGTTGGAGGAGCCCATCACCCAATGGAGGAATGTCCTTAGATGTAGTAGTACTATAATATAAGATTTATATAAAAAAATATGTGTATGCTTGTTGTATGGTATATAGTAATGAAGAAGTTTTCTGCATATCTCTGGGGTTTTGGAAGTATCAGTATTTACGAGCATCTTACAGCAATTATCTTCTAATGAAAGTATCTCTTTTGAGCGCATGTGGATAACTAGAAACATATTTAATATTTTACTTCCGCTTTTAATAATATATTTGCTATATCTGAAAGTGAGAAAATAGTTCTTCTGTTTTACGAACAATGATCAGGATGTTAAATTGTAAAAGGCTTCTTAGGGTCATTACACGTTGTAGAAAACCTCGGCTGATGTTTAATCTATTGACGTTTTATCTTAGTTGTTATTTTTTTTATTTCAAGTTTGTGTGTGTAGGTGGTTTTCCCCTTGTATCTCCTATATATATATATATATATATATATATATATATATATATATATATATATATATATATATATACTAGCATCTTCGAACGGGCTCCGCCCGTTCTCGATGCGTCGCTGCGGGCTTCGCCCGCAATCAAGCGAGCTTCGCCCGCTTGACCCCCCGGCGGGCTTCGCCCGCTCCCCGCATCTTCGAACGGGCTCCGCCCGTTCTCGATGCCTCGCTGCGGGCTACGCCCGCAATCAAGCCCGCCCGCTTGGCATTTAAGCGGGCTTCGCCCGCCCACCTCCCGGCGTGCTTCGCCCGCCCCCCAGCTTTTAATAAAAATTTTTATATAAATTTTAATAAAAGTTTTAATAAAAATGTAATAATTTTATAAAAAATACTTATTATAATTTCAAAATAATTAATTAATTAATTATATAATTAATAAAAAAATGAAAAAAAAAACGGAAATCCCCCTCCCCCGCCTCGGCCTGCTCACGCAGGCCGTCTCACCCCCGCCGCCGGCGGCTCCGCCGCCGGCGGCCTGCCCTGCGCCCCCCGGCGAGTTCGCCGGCCTCCGGCGAACCCGCCGGGGGTTGTCCGGCGGCGAGCGGGCAGGGCCAACGCCGGCGGTGGCCCTGCCCGCTCGCCGCCGGACAACCCCCGGCGGGTTCGCCGGAGGCCGGCGAACTCGCCGGGGGGCGCCGGGAAGGCAGCCGGCGGCGGAGCCGCCGGCGGCGGGGGTGAGACCGTGAGGGGGCGGGAATTGAAAATCGGTATCGGGATTTTCGGGCCTGTGAACAGTGCTGCAAGAGGTGTTTTGGTTATTGGCAGGCCTTGTGCTTTGAATCCAACGGCCCGTATTTGATGTAGCTTGATCGGACGGTCCAGATGAGTTTCATGGTGTGATCCAAATATGCATATTGTATTATATAATAAAGATATATACATATTCCCCCTAAGTGGATGAATACAATAATCATTTTACTCTCACATTTGATTTGGTATCAGAGCAAAAGCCGAACCCCGACCCGATCCCGCATCGTGCGCCTTCGCCGATCCCGCCGCTTCGCCGTCTTCGCCGATCGGTGCGCCTTTGACGCAGCTTTCACGGGATGTGAGGACATCGCCGATCCTACTGCTCCGCACTCGCCGATCCCGCACTCGCCGATCCTGCTGTTGCCGGTTTCCCTTTTTTTTCTTCCCTTCGATTGTTTCTTCCGCCGCTGATTTGGTTGGTGTTTATCGCCCCTTCCCTCACTTCTTTTCTTCTCATGACCTAGATTTGTGATCTACGGTCTTCCTTCCTTTTTGGGATGGGTTTTTCCTCTTCTGTTTAAGGATTTCCAAGCTACCCTCCCTTTTTAAGGGTTATTCTTGTTCCCATCCCATGGATTCCTCCCTCTTCGGTTCGAATGATGGATTTGCTCAACGCATTACTATCTCCCTTCTCAATGAAAAAAAAATTTATCGCTTGGTCCAACTCCGTGCGAATCCATCTTGTCGGACATGACAAGCTTGATTGGCTTGAACCTAATGGTGTTCCCAAGTCTTCCGACGAAAATGTTATCCGTCAATGGAGCACGGAAAATTTCAAGATTCTCAAGTTGCTTCAGTGCTCCATGGAGCCCCATATTTACGAGCAGTTCATGTGATTCGATTCGGTGCCGTCTCTTTGGGCTGCCTTGACGCGTACCTATGGTCACACAAGCGTTGATACGCGGATTTATTCTGTCTTCCAGGAGATTTCTACTGCTCGTCAGGGGGACCGTTCTGTGCATGAGTACTTTACCTTTCTCTCAGGGAGATTCCAGGAGCTTTCTGACCTTGAGCCATTCAGTGTTTTTCCACATCCAGAGGATCTTCTTGTTGCCAAGCAGCGGCAGGAGAAGCGGGAGACCTATCAGTTCCTGATGGGCTTGAGGCCCGAGTTTGAGCAGATGCAGGTTCAGATGTCAGCATGAACCCTCTTCCTGATATCTTGGATGTTTATTCCATGGTGGAGGAGCATGAGCGTCGTGCCCGTCTGACTGCTGTTTCGCCCGCTCCAGCTTCTATTCCTATTCCAGACCAAATGGCTCTGGCTTCAGGTCGTCCTTCTTCTGTGTGCAGGGGGCGTACTTCTACCTATAAAGGTCGCGGGGGTGGCCGTGGCAGCCCATTTGCCTCTGTTCAGTGTCAGCACTGCCTCCGGACTGGTCATGAGAAGGTCTGATGTTGGCTGCTCTTTCCTCACCTACGCCAGCAGTCCCCCGCCACGCGTGTTGCCGCCGCTACTTCTTCCGACTTTGGTGGCCCACCTGATTCCAGTGCCTCTTTCAGTGCTCCTTCCGCCGACTGGAGTCAGCTTATGGCTCAAGTGCAGCAGCTCCAGTCTCAGCTTCAGCTGCACTCTCCGTTTCAGACTCCGCACCAGCCCCTTCCTGCTCAGTCGTTACCTGCCTCCTCGTCGTTCTCGTCGACTTCAGCGTCTACGTCAGGTACCCCGATGGCCTTTCATGTCACTCAAGAGGGGTCTTCTTTGTTGGGTTTCTCTATGAGGATGGCACAACGCTTGTGCATGCAGCGGAAGAATAAAAACATCAAGAAAACCCAAAAGAAATGGGATCGGGCCATGATAGTTGAATCAAGAAGTTAACATACAACTAGGTAAAATTACCTCGGTGGCGTTGAGTCACAACTCAACGGAGATGCTCCAAACTTCGTCTTCTTGCTAGTGGCGAGTTCTACGTGGAATAGTATCCACGTCTCTGCAGAAATCCACACGAGCGGGAGAACACCGATCTTTCCGTCGCACGGAAAATCGGGAAGGAGAAAGACCGCACCTTGCTTTCCCACGGACTGCTAGGTCCGCGCCAGGGATTGCAGCGCCAGCGACGATCGCCGGAGAAGAGGTGGTCGACGGAGCGAACACGGCGGCGGAACCCTTCCGTCGGCGGGATTCGGGATCGGCGGAACGTTCGCGGAACGGAACTCTTCCGTCGCGGGTTTCTATCAGCCGATCGAGTAATCGAATGATATGATCGTCTATCATCCCAAAACCATAAGTATTCTATTTATACCTAAAGTATAAAATAGACTTAGGAGTGTCGCTATCCGCAGACCACCCAAGAATAAGGGTTCCAGAATCGGCGAGAATCACCAGCCGATCGGTGAGAATCGATCGTCGAGAATCACTAAGGATCGGCGAGTATCGGCTAGGATCGGCGAGAACCAGTCAGCGAGAATCGGTCGGCGAGAATCACCAGCAGATTCGGCGAGAATCAATCGGCGAGAATGCCCGATGATTCACGTCGAATCGTAGGTTGATGATTCTCGTCGATCGTCGAGAATCACCGACGATACACGTCGAACAGGGTCGACGATTCTCGTCGATCGGTGAGAATCAGAGTACACTACTCGACGATTCTCGTCGATCGGCGAGAATCCGAGCACCAATCCACCAAGGCAACACTTTGCTCAACCCGACTCTCCTTTAAGGCAACACTTTGCCCACAACCCCATTCAGGTCGGTGATTGGTAACCTTTACCAACACAGTCAATCATCCAACTTCTCCACATCTCTTATGTGCGACCCTGCAGGCTCATATCGCGTTGGCAGTGAGATTACATGTTCGATCACTTCCAGATCATAATGGTAACTCCAACAGACTCCCACTTGATCTCGAAAGTATCAAATCAAAAACCTCACAAACAATGAGCGGCATCTAGCAATGCATCATTGCTCCTCAAGCAATAAGAGTTTATAACTCATAAGCCTTTATGACCAATGTATCAGCGTTGTCTTTGTCCCTTTGTCCCTTACATCCGGAGAGAACTAGAGGCATGTACCGTGTCACCCTCGTAATAGCTCAATCTAAGTTTCTTGATCCAGGACGGACTTCCAGAGAATGGTGAGTCCAATATCACATATTGACTCAACCAAGCATGGTCATGCATTTCTCAGTCCAGTTCCATCAAGGGGTCCATGGATGCAACTCCTGTCATACAGAAGGACAAATCACATATCTGCTCACACACAAACACCCAAATGATTCGTAACATGCCCAACAACCACCCTTATCATCAACCTTTCTCAAGTAAGACTTTAGATGGCATCAAAGCACGCTCTTCCTCACTTGATGAATGTTGTGACTTCAGGTCAAAGGACCACAACACAATTGTCAATTGAGACCTACTCGTGACACGATTGGATGACAATCCACAGAGTAGTCTCAGGTTGGGTCTGTCCAGTACAACTTGTTCACTAACAAGTACCCACGTGATGACTTGATATCACAATATCATGACCTGTGAGAACCGGTCATCAGTCAACGCACGTGCTAGTCTTCATGTACCATCATCACCCTTAGCTTCTATGATGATACTCGACCAGGGACCTTTAAGAATGAAGCTTCAAATAAATCATAGGCTCTCACATTCAAGTCATGTACTAGATGTCTCATGGAAGCGAACATTCTAAGGGTATCTATTATGTTAACATTTAACTATCATATAGAAAAATTCATAATAAAATAACTTGTCATTAATTGTAAAAGAAATATCAGGTACAATGTTCATCATATGAACAAATAGCCAACAAAATACAAGTTTACATGCAATCCACAAGATTCTCACTAGAGTTGATCATTTAGGTATCGTATACCCATTGATCTAGTATGACCATCATGCTTTCTCTGCGCGAGAGGCTTTGTCAGTGGATCCGCAATATTTTCCTCAGTCGGCACTCTGCAAATGTTCACATCTCCTCGTTCGACAATCTCACGAATAAGATGAAACCGCCGAAGTATGTGCTTGGAGCGCTGATGGGATCTAGGTTCCTTAGATTGTGCAATTGCACCATTGTTATCACAGTAGAGAACTACGGGACCAACAATGCTAGGAACTACATCAAGCTCGTCGATGAATTTCCTAATCCATACAGCCTCCTTCGCCGCATTAGCTGCGGCGATATACTCGGCCTCTGTTGTAGAATCAGCAACTGTCTCTTGCTTAGAACTCTTCCAGCTCACAGCTCCTCCATTCAGGCAAAACACAAAACCTGACTGAGACTTGGAGTCATCTCTATCAGTTTGAAAGCTAGCATCCGTGTAACCACTTACAACGAGCTCTTCCTCTCCACCATACACCAGGAACACATCCTTAGTCCTTCTCAAGTACTTCAGGATATTCTTGACTGCAATCCAGTGACACTCACCGGGGTCTGACTGATACCTGCTAGTCATGCTCAAAGCAAAGGAGACATCGGGTCGAGTACATAACATCGCGTACATGATTGATCCAATTGCCGAAGCATATGGAATCAACTTCATGCGGTCCTTATCTTCACAAGACTTTGGACACTGGTCCTTAGAGAGATTCACACCATGAGACATGGGCAAAAATCCTTTCTTGGACTCAAGCATGTTGAACCGCTTCAACACCTTTTCGATGTACGTACTCTGGGTCAAACCCAGCAACTTCTTCGATCTATCTCTATATATCTTAATACCGAGTATATAAGTCGCTTCACCCAAATCCTTCATTGAAAAGCAGTTCCCTAGGTTGTTCTTAACAACTTTCAGGGTAGGAATATCATTCTCAATCAACAGTATGTCATTTACATACAATATCAGGAAGACAACAATGCTCCCACTGATTCGCTTGTAAACACAAGGCTCATCTTCATTCTTGATGAAACCAAACTCTTTGATTTTCTCATCAAAACGAAGATTCCAACTTCGAGAGGCCTGTTTCAGTCCATAAATGGACTTATTCAGCTTGCATATTTTAGTGGCTTCATCTGGGGATACAAAACCCTCGGGTTGTGTCATATACACTTACTCAAGGAGGTTTCCATTAAGGAAAGCCGTTTTGACATTCATCTGCCAGATCTCGTAGTCATAATACGCAGCAATAGCAAGCAATATCCTTATGGACTTTACCATAGCAACAGGGGAAAAGGTCTCATCATAGTCAATACCATGAATTTGCTTGAAACCCTTAGTCATCAGTCGCCCTTTGAATGTCTGTACATTCCCATCCATGTCGGTCTTCTTCTTGAAGACCCACTTGCACCCTATGGGTCGTACCCCCTCAGGTGGTTCCACCAAGTTCCAAACTTGGTTTGCATACATGGAGTCCATTTCGTATTTCATAGCCTCAAGTCATTTGTCGGAGTCCGGTCCATTCATAGCCTCTTGGTAGGTTGTTGGTTCATCATCATGATCCATAAGCAACACATTACCTATTTGAGACACGAGAAATCCATATCTCTCAGGCTCAAACCTCAGTCTACCAGATCTACGTAGGACTTGTGTTACCTGAGCAGGTTCTCTAGCTACAACATCTTGTAGTCCTGTCTCAGAATCCAATTCCGGTTCATTCACTACATGTGGTTCTTGAACTTCTTCAAGCTCTACCTTTTCAGTCTTTCTTGATAAGAACTCTTTCTCCAAGAAGACAGCAGTTCTTGCGACAAACACTTTGCCCTCAGACGGTAGGTAAAAGTAATACCCTTTCGTTTCCTTAGGATATCCCACCAGATAACATTTATCCGATTTGGGTTCCAGCTTGTCAGACATTTGACGTCTCACGTATGCCTCACAGCCCCAAATTTTAATGAACGACATACTAGGACGCTTCCCAGTCCATATCTCATATGGTGTCTTCAGAACCGTTTTCGTTGGAGCGCGATTCAATGTCATTGCAGCAGTCTCTAAAGCAAAACCCCAAAAGGAAACAGGCAAGTCTGCATGACTCATCATCGAACGTACCATGTCTAACAGAGTACGATTTCTCCTCTCAGACACATCATTATGTTGTGGTGTTCTGGGTGGAGTGAGCTGTGATACAATACCACACTCTTTCAGATGATCACGGAACTCATGACTCAGGTATTCGCCACCTCGATCAGATCGGAGTGCTTTAACCCTTTTACCCAACTGGTTTTCTACTTCATTCTTGAACTCTTTGAACTTTTCAAAGGTCTCGGATTTGCACTTCATAAGATACACATATATGTATCTACTGAAATCATCAGTAAATGTAACAAAGTAGAAATACCCACCTCTAGCCATGGAACTCATGGGTCCGCATACATCACTATGTACAATACCCAAAAGATCCTCAGCCCTCTTAGTATAACCAGTGAAAGGAGCTTTAGTCATCTTGCCTAACAAACAAGATTTGCATCGCTCAAATGATTCATAATCAAATGAGTCCAAAAGTCCATCTCTATGGAGCTTGGATATGCGCTTCTCGTTGATATGGCCCAAACGACAATGCCAGAGAAACGTAGGATTCGAGTCATTTGTTCTAAGTCTTTTATTATTTTCTACATTACAGATCAGATGATCCAAGTTCAAAACATAAAGACCATTAAACAATTGGGCTACAGCATAACAAACATCATTCTTAAATATAGAACAACAGTTATTCTTAATTATAAAAGAAAATCCAATCATGTCCAAACATGAAATAGATATAATGTTTCTAGTTATGGCCGGAATAAAATAACAGTTATCTAGTTCTATTACAAGCTCACTGGGCAAAGAAAGACGGTAAACCCCTACGGCTACAGCAGCAACTCTTGCTTCATTGCCGACGCGGAGGTCCACCTCCCCTTTACTCAGCAATCTTCTCCTTCCCAGTTCCTGCACATTTGTACAAATGTGAGAACCACATCCGGTATTTAATACCCAATATGAAGGAGCAGAAAGGTTTATCTCTATAACGTAAACATTTGAAGCGGAAGTCATACCTCCCTTCAATTTCTGCAGACCTTCAATGTACGAAGGACAGTTCCTCCTCCAATGACCAGCCTTGCCACAGTGGTGGCATTTCCCTTCCTTCACCGTGCTTTTCTTTTTCATCAGTGCAGAAGACTTGGGCTCAAGATATGACTTAGGTCCCACCTTCGTCTTCTTAGAGCCCTTGGCCTTGCCCTTGCCCTTATGCACCATCAGTATGGGGCTGGCAGGCTTGGCCTTCTTCATATTGATTTCAGCAGTTCTCAACATGCCTAGGAGTTCGGGCAGTGTCTTGTCTATTTCATTCATGTTGTAGTTCAAGACGAACTGCTCATAACTGTCCGGCAACGATTGCAGGATCAGATCCGTGGCCAACTCTTGACCAAGAGGAAAACCCAGCCTTTCAAGGTTCTCTATATACCCAATCATCTTGAGTACGTGAGTCCCTACTGAGTCTCGAACTCTCATCTTGCACTGAAACAACGCTTTTGTGATGTCGAACCTCTCTTGACGAGCCTGCCCTTGAAACATTTTCTTGAGATGATCGTCAATCTCCTTGCACCTCATGCTCTCATGTTGTTTCTGAATCTCAGAGTTCATAGTGGCAAGCATAAGGCATTCGACATCTAAAGCATCATCAGTATACTTCTTATAAGTATCCTTCTCAGCACGAAAAGAGTTCCCGGTCGGCACCTCGGGGGCTTCTTCTTCCAAGACATAGAGCTTTCGCTCTTGCCTGAGAACAATTCTCAGATTCCTATACCAGTCCATGTAATTTGTCCCACTGAGCTTATCCTTCTCAAGGATGGCTCTCAGAGACAAAGTGGAGTGTGAAACACTTGCCATGGAATTCTACAAGAATTTATGCAGCATAAAATCAGTACCAAAATTTCAAATACAATTTATTTTAATTTGGACTTCAATTAAAATACTCACACTATTTTATTCGAAATGATAGCCCTCACTAACAATTCGGAGAGTTCATGCGAGCTACTCTCTTAGTGGACAAGATCCGTATTTCACCAACACAATGAGTCATCTTTGGCTTTCCTCTCACGATGCGGTTATTTAGGTAGGCAACGCTTGCCAATTGCATCCTCATGCAATTCTTGTATGGTTGGTGAATAACTCCTTACTCGCATCCATCATATGGTGCATGCCAACCCTATGCCTCTAGGCACTCAACCTTTGAGGTCACCTAGTTAAGTTGGACCCGATGTCGACAGTGGGATATCACAATTATCCGCTCGCACCCTTACCAAGATAGATTAATGCACCTTGCTTTGGCAAGCCCACACTTCATCGATCGAGGCAGGAAGAGTGTCATCCATCTGAAGGCATCCGAACACTTAATATTTGATGAAGGGATTTTAATTATAGGTTAACATTTAACCATGATCAACATTTGATCAATGTGCACATCCAAAGAAAAGCAACTTTTCTAAAACCACATGCATCCCTCATGTGCACAACCTGACACCATCAACATTTGATAGAAGGAAGGGCTAAATCTGAACATCCGGAAATTTCCAAATCCTCAGATTTACATGCATTGGACAAAAGCAAAGACAACTCAACTTAAAGCAGTAGACAAGCTCATCTCTCTATGTTGGATTCAAAATCCAAAACATACTCGAGGGATGGTTACTGCTAAGGACACAACAATTTCTAACAATTAGAAATTACCACGAAATTTCAGACGTTCTTGGCGGGGAACCAAGACTAAATCTAGACATTTAGAACACTTCTAAATCCCTAGGTTTACACGCACTGGAATAACAAAAACTTCCAATACAACAATCATGACCGAAACCTCCCTCTGATACCACTGTTGGGTTTCTCTATGAGGATGGCACAACGCTTGTGCACGCAGCGGAAGAATAAAAACATCAAGAAAACCCAAAAGAAATGGGATCGGGTCATGATAGTTGAATCAAGAAGTTAACATACAACTAGGTAAAATTACCTCGGTGGCGTTGAGTCACAACTCAACGGAGATGCTCCAAACTTCGTCTTCTTGCTAGTGGCGAGTTCTACGTGGAATAGTATCCACGTCTCTGCAGAAATCCACACGAGCGGGAGAACACCGATCTTTCCGTCGCACGGAAAATCGGGAAGGAGAAAGACCGCACCTTGCTTTCCCACGGACTGCTAGGTCCGCGCAAGGGATTGCAGCGCCAGCGACGATCGCCGGAGAAGAGGTGGTCGACGGAGCGAACACGGCGGCGGAACCCTTCCGTCGGCGGGATTCGGGATCGGCGGAACGATCGCGGAACGGAACTCTTCCGTCGCGGGTTTCTATCAGCCGATCGAGTAATCGAATGATATGATCGTCTATCATCCCAAAACCCTAAGTATTCTATTTATACCTAAAGTATAAAATAGACTTAGGAGTGTCGCTATCCGCAGACCACCCAAGAATAAGGGTTCCAGAATCGGCGAGAATCACCAGCCGATCGGTGAGAATTGATCGTCGAGAATCACTAAGGATCGGCGAGTATCGGCTAGGATCGGCGAGAACCAGTCAGCGAGAATCGGTCGGCGAGAATCACCAGCAGATTCGGCGAGAATCAATCGGCGAGAATGCCCGATGATTCACGTCGAATCGTAGGTTGATGATTCTCGTCGATCGTCGAGAATCACCGACGATGCACGTCGAACAGGGTCGACGATTCTCGTCGATCGGTGAGAATCAGAGTACACTACTCGACGATTCTCGTCGATCGGCGAGAATCCGAGCACCAATCCACCAAGGCAACACTTTGCCCAACCCGACTCTCCTTTAAGGCAACACTTTGCCCACAACCCCATTCAGGTCGGTGATTGGTAACCTTTACCAACACAGTCAATCATCCAACTTCTCCACATCTCTTATGTGCGACCCTGCAGGCTCATATCGCGTTGGCAGTGAGATTACATGTTTGATCACTTCCAGATCATAATGGTAACTCCAACATTCTTCTCCCTGGGTGATTGACTCTGGGGTCACTGATCACATGACTGGTGAGACGCGCTTGTTCTCTTCTCTTGAGTCTCTGAGCGTTCATCGGCAGGTTCGTCTTGTCGATGGCTCTGTGACCCCCATCCTTCAACGGGGCACAGTTCCTCTGACTCCCTCCTCCTCGGGTTCAGTTCTTCATGTTCTCAAACTTGCTTTAAATCTTCTTTTTGTTAGTCAATTGACTCATTCGTTGCACTGCTCGGTGACATTTTTTCCTTCTGGCTGTATTTTTCAGGACCTGACCACGAGGAGGACTTTTGTCTACGGTCGTGAGCGCGATGGGCTATACCAGCCAGATCTTCCACCTATTTCGCCCTGTCTCTCACCCCCATCCATCGTTGCTGCTACTACTTCACCTACTCTTTGGCATGCTAGACTGGGGCATGTGAGTCCTCAGATCGTGTCGTCTCTTTTTCAGAGTGTCTCATTTGAGAACTCTTTTCAGTGTGATGTGTGTCAGCTTAACAAACATACACGCACTACCTATCCTGTTTTTGTTTCTCGTAATTCTGCACCGTTTGATATTATTCATTCAGATGTTTGGGGGCCTGCCCCGGTTGTTTCTTATGATAGTTTTTTGGTATTTTGTTATTTTTATAGATGATTTTACTCGTTGTTGTTGGGTCTATCTTATGCGTGTCAAATCTGATGTCTTTGATTTATATACCCAGTTTACTAATATGGTTAAGACTCAGTTTTCCTCTCGTATTTGGGTCCTTCGCTCCGATAACAGGGGGAGTATACCTCTTCCTCTTTCACAGCTTTCCTTGCTACCCAAGGAACCCTTCATCAATTCTCATGTCCCTATACAACAGAGCAGAACGGCGTGGCGGAACGCAAGAATCGTCATCTCTTGAATGTGACCCGGTCTCTTCTTCGTGGGTCTCACGTCCTCAAGTCGTTTTGGAGTGCCGCCCTTCTTACGGGGACCTTCTTGGTCAACCGTCTGCCTTGTCAGCCTTTAGCGGGTCGACTGCCCCTTAGTATTCTATCTCCCCGCCGCCCTCTATTTTTCGTCCCTCTCCGGGTGTTTGGGTGTGTGTGTTTTGTCCAGGACCGTCGTCCGACTCGGACAAAGCTTAATGACGAAGCTATCCGGTGCTTATTTTGGGGATATTTCTCCTCTTCCAAGGGCTATCAGTGTTTTGACCCCTCTTCTCTCAGGACTTTTCACTCCATGGGTGTTACGTTATTTGAGGATGTCCCCTTCTATTGTACCTCCATTGTCCCTGTTGCTCCTTCTGCTTCGCCACAGTCGGCTCCAGATGCCCTTGCTCCACTGCACGACTCTCTTCTGTTGCAGACATACACTCATAGCCCACGCGGGCCCTCTCATGTCCACCTAATTCTTCGGGATCCACTGGTTACGCCCAGCTCATAGGACCTTGTGCCATATCCTCTGACAGGTGATGTTCTTCCCTCCTCTGACTTACCCATTGCACTTCGCAAGGGTAAGCGTTCTTGTGTTACTGATCATCTTATGGCAAGTTATGTGTCCTACCAGCGTCTTTCTCAGGGTTACCGGGCTTTCCTGACTGTTACCGATCAGATCAGAGTTCCGAGTTCGATGACTGAGGCGTTCCAGCACCCTGAGTGGGTGGCAGCCATGGAGGATGAGATGTCTGCACTACAGAAGGCGGGCATCTAGCGTTTGGTCCCTCTTCCTGCAGGTCGGAAAATTGTTTGTTGTCGTTGGGTTTACACTGTCAAGTATAATGTCGATGGTTCTTTTGACCGCTACAAGGCCTGTCTTGTCGCGAAGGGCTTCACTCAGACTCCTGGGGATTACGGCTTGACCTTTGCCCCGGTGGCCAAGCTATCTACTGTCCGTCTGCTTGTCTCTCTCGCGGCCTGCCATGGGTGGCCTCTTCATCAAATGGACGTGAAGAATGTCTTCCTCAATGACGTTCTTGCTGAGGAAGTTTATATGGATCCGCCCCCCGATTACAAGCTTCAGGGGGAGTATTTGGGTCGTGTTTCCTTTTGCATAAGTACTTGTATGGGCTGAAGCAGTCTCCGCGTGTGTGGTTTGAGCGGTTTGGTACTGTTGTGCTTCAGAGTGGGTTCACCAGATGTCATGCTGACCACACGTGCTTTGTTCGGACTGCTGTGGATGGTCGTAGGGTCATTATTCTTGTTTATGTGGATGATATAATTCTTACCGGTGACGATAGCTCGGGGATACTTCAGATCAAGGGAGTTCTTCAGAAGACATTTGAAGTGAAAGATTTGGGGCATCTGAAGTACTTTCTCGGGATTAAGGTTGTCAGATCTCAGCAAGGGATCTCTTTGTCTCAGCGCAAGTATACACTTGACCTCTTAAGTGATACTGGCCTTCTTGGGTGCTTTCATGTGTCTACACCCATGGATCCGAACAGCCGCCTTCACGCCGAGTCTGGCGATCCTCTCCCTGAACCGGGCAGATATCAGCGTCTTGTTGGCAGACTTATCTACTTGACCAACACTCGCCCTGACATTAATTTTGTTGTGAGTGTGGTCAGCCAGTTCATGCATGCTCTCCGGACTTCTCATCTAGATGCAGCATTTCTAATCCTCCACTACTTGAAGGGTTCTCCTGGCCTATGACTCTTCTACCGTTCATCTTCGGCCCTTGATGTCACTTGTTACATAGATTCTGACTATGTTGGTTCTCTTACTGATCGACGTTCTACCTCGGGGATGTGCACATTCTATGGTGACAATCTTATTTCCTGGAATAGCAAGATGCAAAGTGTTGTCTCCCGCTCGTCTGCTGAGGCTGAGTACCGGGCTATGGCCCATGGCGCTACTGAGCTCCTTTGGTTGCGTACTCTCTTGACCGAGCTTGGCTCTCCTCCCTTTGGTTCTTCGAATCTTGTGTGCGACAACCAGTCCGCTCTCATGCCTGCTTCCGACTCAGTTCTGCACGAGCGGACTAAGCATATTGAGGTTGATATTCACTTTCTCAGGGAGCACATTCATTCAGGGACTCTTGAAGCGTCCTATGTTCCCTCCGCAGAGCAGATTGTTGATGCCTTCACTAAGGCGGTTGGACCTTCCAGACTTCTCTCTACATGTGGCAAGCTGGGCTTGCTTGACCTTTTCGAGCCAGCTTGAGGAGGAGTATTGACGTGTTATCTTAGCTGTTATTTTATTTTATTTCAAGTTTATGTGTGTGAGTGGTTTTTCCCTTGTATCTCCTATATATGTACCTATTCCCCCCTAAGTGGATGAATACAATAATCATTTTACTCTCACATTTGATTTAATCGCAATCCAATTTAGGCTCCATTTGTTTGGGCTTTTTGTTTGTTGCGTTTGTCAGAAATAGCAATTGTTTTTTGTGCCTATTTGAATAGCCTCCATTTGGAACCCCCAATCCCACAAAATGGTGTTTATGTCAGATTCCAAGAGGGAGCTCCATTCAAGAATATTGTTTGGTGTAACTTTAGGATCATTTTCACGGAATTTGTTGTAACTTTAGGATCAATGTCGGCTTTAACATAAATCATAACCTTTTCTTTTCGGAGATAACCTTTTCTTTTCGGAGTTATTGATCGACGATAATTTTTTTAAGAACCAATCTCGAAAATTGGAAAATTCTTTATGCATCTTAAAATAACCTTGATCCTAGGAAGAGATAAATTTAATGTAAAGGATTCATGAAACCTAAGGTAAAGACTTGACTCATATATATTAAGTACAAAGAAGAGGGCTTGAATGTGTTATGGGCCTACTCGGAGGTCGCCGGAGGAGTGGTCGGAGGTGGAGATGGCGGTGGAGGAGATATTACAAAGCCATGACCGCGGCTACCTAAACAGGGCTTGCTCAAGGAGAGAGTTTCCATGATCTCTTTAGAGTTTAGGAAATAGAAATTCACTTCACTCATAACTTGATACAAGACTCTAAGAGTCAATACATATAACCCTCATGGCATAACTGTAATTACATCAATAGATGCTAAAATATTGAAATACGACGACTACGATAAGACTCATATGACACTAAGAATACTGTTACGGGTCCTCCATTGGTTATCTTATATTATTATTAGTTTATTATTATTATGAGTCGAGTCGTTGTATCGAGTCAGGTAGTTAGTTTATTATTATTATGAGTCGAGTCGTTGTTTCGAGTCGTTATATCGAGTCGTTGCCATCGGTGCCTATATATGGGCCTTTGGGGGTCATGTAACATTTAAGCAAAATATTAATGAATGTTTTGTTCTCTCTCTAACTACTCTCTCTCTCTCTAGTTCTTCTCATCTCCCCTCTCCTTCTAGGGTTTACCCTTTGTATCTCTGCCTCCTCTCCCCACAATCACTGGCACGTAACAACTTGGTATCAGAGGGACTTTCCTCCCCTTGGCCGTTGAGTTCTTGCACGCCATCCTTCCTTCTGACTGCCGCAGCAAGCCGCCACTGCGTCGTCGCTGTTTCCGCTAGCAGCCCTCGCGCGACTTCCAGCACCGCTGCTCATCCACTCCATCATCAGCCGCAAAGCGTTTTGCTTCTCCAGTTCTCCGACCGCATCCGCTTCAAATCCATAGCCTCCAGCCCCGTCGACTTCTAGCAATACCGACCGGCATCCAACATCTCCTCCCGACCCCTTCCGTCAAAGTCAACAACCGCAGCTTTCTCGCCCGCCCAAGCCGCGCTCTGTTGGCGTTGTGCCGTCGTCGTCGCCTGTATCCGGGAGCGCATCTAGCAACAACATCTCCTTCCGACCTAGCCCGTCGAAGCTAGCAACTGCACGCCGCATCTCCGTCGAAGACGTCTCCCGTCGAAGCCAGCACCGCCCGCCTGCTCCGTCTGTCGACCATATTCTCTCTGTCCGGTTCCAAACAAGCCCTTCTGCCTTTCCCATCATTATTCTCATTATTATTTTTTTTATCTCTCCTTGAGGCCGTAGTTGTCCCCCTCACGTCACCTCCAGCTTTAACACAATCCGGCCTCATCTCTTCTTATTTAATTCCCTAAAGTCCTGTCCACCACACATCACTTCCCCTTTTTATTATTTTATATATATCTATATATATATTTTTCTCTAATTCCCTCCCAAGTCCCAACCACACCTTTATTTTCATTTAATTCTCCTGCTCCTCTTATCCCACCCGCATCCCACAATATTCTAGTTACCGATATGGCTGTCCCATTAAGCGTTGCTGAGGAGGCCTCCGCTCGTGCGTCTCTTGCGAAACTTGAGGCGACCCTCGCCGCCAACTCCGCCCGTTTCCTGGAGGAACTCGCTTGACTTTTCGGGTACCCCCTTTCCCCGAATTCGCCACCATCCTCACTTCATGGCTCCGTCGTCAACCTTTTGACGCAGCCTCCACCTCCAACCCCACCAACTCCTCTTGAGCAGTCTCCACCACCACCCTCTACTTTTGTGGCCATCATTCCGCAGTTCCTGGCCCCGGCCACCGCACCGCCTCTTCGGTCGGTTATTACTCCGTCAGCTCCACAGGCCGCGCTTCCACCTCCACTTCGGACCTCAGCTCTGCCGCCTCCGGACACATCATCGGCGCTTGCTCTGTTGGCCCCTGCCATACCAATCCCACTGGCCGCTTCGCCACCTCGACCACCGGCACTTGCTCCACCGACCTCGACGGATCCATTACTGTCGCCGCATGTCGGCCCTCCGAATTCCGCGTGGCTATTGCTATCAGCCCCTCCAGCAAGCCAGACAATGACATTTCATCTGCCGCCTGTTTTACTGATGGCGTCACCACTCCTCCTCGACGCCACTGCAACCGCTACACGTTACCGCGCCTTGTTCTGGAGGGAGATCAAGGTACCAGATGTTCCGGCCACACGCAGGGAGCACGAGCTTGAGGGCAAGCTCGTTTTGAAGGACGGATGGAGTGTTACGGGTCCTCAATTGGTTATCTTATATTATTATTAGTTTATTATTATTATTATGAGCCGAGTCGTTGTGTCGAGTCAGGTAGTTAGTATATTATTATTATGAGTCGAGTCGTTGTTTCGAGTCGTTGTATCGAGTCGTTGTCATCGGTGCCTATATATGGGCCTTTGGGGGTCATGTAACCTTTAAGCAAAATATTAATGAATGTTCTGTTCTCTCTCTAACTTCTCTCTCTCTCTAGTTCTTCTCATCTCCCCTCTCCTTCTAGGGTTTACCCATTGTATCTCCGCCTACTCTCCCCACAATCACTGGCACGTAACAAATACACTCGACTCGACTTAATACATATAATAATAGATAACTGGCGGGGGATCCATAACAGATCCATAATATCACATTCGCCCTTGAAATCGAGTTTGTCCTCAAGCTCGAACTCCACGTGGTGACCGGATCACCTAGCATCTTGATCTCCCGCAAGAACAATGCATGACATCGCGTAGCGACAGCGATGACATCGGTGAGTAGCGGCGGCCCCGTTGGAAAGACAAACGGCAGAAGCAACGAGTAGGTCGGAGAAGTGGTGATGAGCAGTAGTAACAAGTTGATCGGAGGAGCGACGGCCGGCAAAAGAAACTGATCTGACGAAGTGGCGGTGAGCAGGAATGGCAAGGCTGACGGAGGAATGACGACCGACAACAGGAACGGGTCCGTCGGGGTCGGTGGAGTGGGGGCCGTCAGAGCAAGTGCTGGAAGAAAAAGCGTCGACGTTGCCGAAGGAACCATCTCCGCGAAGAGCAGTGGTGCGTCAGTGGCTGGCGAAGATGGCGACTGCAAGAGAAGAGGCGGCAGCAATGAAGGGGAAATCTTCGGCTGAAGAACGGCTATTAAATTATCAAATTTGTGGAAGAGCATGGTCATGGCGTCCTGGCGACGTACTTCGATGTCCCGAAGACGTGCGTCCCAGGAATTCATCAGTTCCTTTATCGAACGGAAGACTGCAATCTCTGTGACACTAAGTTTGCGGTTCATGAGAATTAAATAATGACTTAATTAATCAAGAAATGATTAATTAATCAAGAAATAATTAATCAATTAAAACTTAAAGTCATAAATGAAATGTTGGTGCACAGGGCTCAAGGCGGAAATGGGTTGGGCTGGATGCGTGGAAAGTTTAAGCAAGTGGAGTGGAAACGGGCATAACTTCCAAAATAGGCTAGCAGATTGCGTGTGCGATAGGAAGTTGTTGCAACGGTGATTTTGACGGGAGCAGACGAGGCATGCGATGGGCAGTTGTTGATGGGGCGCGATGACTACCGTGCGGCCTGATTGGACTGAGCGGCGGCGGTGAGGAGGCTTCGACGCAGCAAGCGTGGCCACCTTGTTATTCCCTCGACTGCGCAGGACGGAAGAATCGCAGAGACGTGGAGGATCGTGTCTGGATGTGTCGTCGACTGCGGAATCCTTGACTGTGTCGATGGAGCAGACGCTGGGAAAGAAGCCCGAAGGTGCTGGTACGGCAGCGGTGGTTGTTGGAATAAAGAGGACGTCGGCTCATGGAGGAGAAGTTGGTGATCCTGTTGGAACGACGGGGTCGTAGATGGCGTTGTGGTTTAGTATGAAGGGGCGCAACTAATATAACAGCAGAAGAAGGGAGGTTGCAGCGACTGGAATAAGGAAGAAGCAGATGCGATATGTGTAGCGGAAGAGGAGCGGTAGCTCTGATACTGTTACGCCTCCGGACGGCGCCCGCTTATTTGGGCGTCAATACACACGACGAAGCAAGGGGTTTGAAGGCAACAACGGGGCTGAACCAACCGGTTCAGCCCCCACTATGTAAATGGCGGCTCGGGGGGGGGGGGGGGGGGGGGGGGGGGGGGGGGGGAGGGGGGAGGGGGGCTGAACCCACCCAGTTCATCCCCCATTGGGGTCGGACGGCCCCCTTGGCCGACCGGCCTTGGTCCGGGTATAAACATACCCGGACCCCCTCTTGGATGGTTATGCAAGATTATCAGGTATTCTTCTCCTTTCCTCGTCTCAAACCCTAGTTACCCCTCTTAGCTCTCTAGATCTCTCTCTCCCACCTTCTTCCTATCAGATACCAATATGTTATGGGACTACTCGGAGGTCGTCGGAGTGGTCGGAGGTGGAGATGGCGGTGGAGGAGATATTACGGAGTCATGACCGCGACTTCCAAAGCGGGGCTTGCTCAAGGAGAGACAACTTTCATGATGTCTTTAGGGTCTAGGAAATAGAACTTCATTTCATTTATAACTTGATACAAGACTTTAAGAGTCAATATATAGAACCTCCAATGGCATAACTATAATTACATCAACAGACACTAAAATATTAAAATATACGACGACTACGATTAGACTCATACGACACTAAGAATACACTCGACTCGACTTAATACAAATAATAATAGATAATGGACGAGGGATCCGTAACAGATCCATAACAGAATGGTTGGGTATACCAACTTCCAAGTGTGAAAATTATTCATCGAATTGCTTGTCTTTACAAGACAAGATAGAAAGACATTATGGGTTTGTTTGGTCCGATTTGTGGCAATCGTGAAGGCCTTAATCATAAATTATCGCTCATAGACGCCAGACACTGCCCCGGGAACCCCATCCACGTTTAGTTTCAAAATGAGATCTTTCTACAACAGCAGTCGCAACTATTATCATATCAAACAGGTGTTTTATGGCGGCTGCATTTTTGTCCAAACACACCAAAGCAAAAATGTTGCACCAAATGGATCCTATGTTTACATCAAGTGAACCAAAGCTAGTAATTGTTCTCTTAGACTAGCTGTATGACCTAAAATTGTGTGCAATTGCATTCATGGCAAACTAGCATTACTGAATGGTGTGAATATCCTCGCAGGTGGAGGTGAATTTTGTTTGAATTGGGATGATACTTGATAAAAATAAAATAAAGTTTAAACTTAATACATTTTTGAGCATACAAAAATCAAGAACTGAATGAAATTTTATACCTGTCTACTTCAATTCTACCAAAAATGAACACATAAAATAACAAGAAAAATTAAGACTTTTTCAAATTATACTGAACATAATTTGAGAATTATGGAGCATTTTTCATAGTAAGGCAGCAAGAATGTAGAGAGATTTCTCTACTATACACCAAATAGACTCAAAACTAATCAGAAGAAAACAATGTACCTGATGGTCTCCAGAGGAGCTAAAACAGCTTTTGTCATGGCACCAGCTAATGCACCACTTAGAAACTCTCCTACTTCTCTGCAGCTAACAAATTTCTGCAACGATAAAGTACATAAAATTATGGATTTCTAGGAAGAAAAACAATTTGTGCATATCATTACTTATATCCGGCATTGCTAATTAAACTACCAAGTATTTTGAAGCTATTGGATGTGGTTTCCTATTTACTCTTCTTCTTTGATCGCTCAAACCAACATGAACTGCTTTAAAATTTTGCTATAAAGAATTGACTCACACAATTGATAATGAAACAATTGTGTTAGACACTTTGCGTCCGACATAATCAATTGGTTTTATGTTTGATGTTTATATAATAGGGTATCAAAGCAAGCCTAACAGCCCACTGCCTTGTTGGGAAACTCACAAGTGCAGTTAATATAGATTGTGTATGCATCCACCCATAACCAATTGGTTTCAAGGTGGATGCTTATAATCAAGGTTGTAGATGTTGGATATCGGGGATATGTCAGTTTAGGTTTTTCATGTCGGTATTAATATGTTGGGGGATATATTGGGGATATTTCATAGATCGGGTTTTAATATTTAATTATCTATATGTATAATTATTTAAAAATTTAATCTTTTTTTAATTTATATATTTTAATATATTAATAATTTGATATTTATTGCTAATATAAACATTTTGTGTTACACATGTAATAACGGTATAATGCGTGAAATAAAACAAGTGAGAGCAGAATGTCGTGAAGTTGTCAATGACAATGAAAGATAAAAAACTTTTAGTCCGTAATTCAAAGACCATGCATAATTGAAACTGATGACGGACAGGAGCAAGGAAGAAAGCATGGGGAAGGGAAAACTACTTAAACAATGAAACAATTTTGATCTATTGTCTATTAGACCATAGACACTAATTAAAATAAATTGAAAAAAAACTGTCGATAAAATGTCGGGATATATTGGCCGATATATCAGCGAATATATCGGTCAATAGCAGACATTTCGGAGGATATATTCCAAAAGGATATTTTGCAAAAAATATCGGAAACATGTCGTTTTGTCCATGAAACCATTATGTCGGTCGACATGTCCATGTCGGAGGATATCCACAACAGTGCTTATAATCTAAATCTCTTAGAAGTAATTGGTTGCAAAAGTTGAAAATAATTACTCAAACAAGAGATCTTCTAAGATAGAATGTTAAAAGCAAATTGAAACTGCAATATCAAGCAAATTTAAGAACATTTTCTGCCATGAATACATGGTTCCTCGTGCTTTCAGAGCATTAAATACAAAAACAAAATAAATGATGTCAAATAATTCTAGTCCTTGAATATTGGAGTACTCAATAAGATTGTTAATATGCGTAGTTCGATGTATTGGCAGATAATGAAGAGTCTCAGGATTTGTTTGTTTATTTTTCTCAGGAGTCTCAAGATGTTCTGTTTTTTTAGAAAACAGAACACTCGTTTTTAACTGTTTGAATCTCAAGATGTTCTTTTTTTAAAATAACAGAACGCTCTTTTTTTGACCGTTTGAATAGTCTCTACTTGGAACCATTAATCTCCCAAAAGGCCATTTTATGTCTGTTTTCAACCGCGAGGCAAGAACTTCATTCAAGAATATTATTTTACTTTCATCATCAACTACTCCATCACCAACCCCCACCACCCACCCAAACATACCTTAATAATAAAAACATAACAAATGTAGAACATGAATGTACAACTCATATTCGTCAAGGATAGGCCCAGTTGTGCCACATAAGTCAGGGTCAAAGTAAAAGATCAAGTCAAGGTCGGTCAGTAAGAGCAGTTGCATCCTGAAGAAGCATTTAAAGCCAAGTGCGAGAATCAGGGATACTCGTCGAGCAGGCAACTATCAGTTGCGTTGGCGAGCATCAGAATTGCTCGCCTAGTTGGTGATTATCTGTGACATCTCGTCAGACGTGTGTGAGAACCTTCAATAGTCGTCTGATCACAAATCGCAAGATCATCAGGACTAGAAATGTAACCTCACAGGAGCTGGGTATTCTCGCTAACATACCCCCCCCCCCCCTCGGGGTTTGTCTATAAATAGAACTTCATGGGTACCAGAAATACAACAACAACAACACTCAAGTCTTTGCCCCATTAGAGTGGGGTCGGCTATATGGATCCTTTGTCTCCATTCTGCCATATCTTTTGTCATAATCTCACAAATGCCTAAGTACATCATGTCTTTCCTTATAGTTTCATTCCAAGTCTCTATTGGTCTACCCCTCTCTCGTTTAACATGCCTAGTGACTAGACTCTCACAACGCCTAGCAGGAATGACACCTGAAAATCTAGAGACCCCCCTCCCTTTTTTGTGAGTTCAGAGACTCTAAGGCTATATTTGGTACAGCGGTGGCGGGTGCATCCGGTGGGTCGAAATGTCACTATGGAAATGGAGGGGGGGTGGGGGGTGGGGATCGAAACGAAGCGGATTGGGACCCTTTCCTCCTTGCTGCGGGTGCACACGAAGAAAACGTCGTCGGCGGCCATTTGTTTACTCGTCGTCTGGCGGCGTTTGCTCCAAACGGAGGCGGCGAAACGTCGAACCAAATGAATCCTAAGTGGTGTCTTTCTCATACCTTGCTCCACCATTTTAGCTGTGGAGAAGTTTCTCACAAAAACTTTTTTGTACGTGGTGGGACCTCCTTGCTGCAGTGTTTGGGGTCCTTTAGTATTTTTCTCTTCTTCGCACTGGTTTTCAAAACCGGTCAGCCAAATCGCGGGACCAGTAACTTCGGGTTGCACTTAGATCTGAATATTTGGAGTAGGAATTTTCCCGATTTATATACATTGGTGTGGTGAGCGTGGATCACAGCAAGAGGAGAGTCTAGCAAGGAGGCAAGATGGTGGATGGAGGCGAGCCGAGTTCGGTGTTTTCACGCAACATCTCGAGGACACTTTGCAATCAATGTTATCTCCTCGCATGAAGATCACTGCGACCTCTCCTTGTCGGGAGACTCTGTCGGAGGAAGTTGCGTCGTCTAGGCGAGTAGGAAAGGACCAGATGGTAGAGGAGTTGAAGCGACTAGGGCAATAATGTGCTACCCGGCGAGTACTCAGGGAGTCCTGATCCGAGAAGGGGAGTACCAGGCGAGGTTTCAGGATATACTCGTGCGGGCAAGCATGGCGTTTCTCGCCAACTCGCCGATCGTCGCCAAGGAGGGAGGAGCCCATTCAGCGAGGAGGTGTTGTCGGCCACAGTCCCTGAAGGTTTCAAATAGCCCATCATGAGCTACTCCTCTGGAAGAGATGATCTGGTATGACATTTTTGGTGGTTCGAGGACGTGGTGTCGATCCAGAATATAACGGATGCTTTCAAGTGTCAGTTCTTCGTCATCCCTTCAAGGGAAAGGCCATATACTGGTTCCACCAGCTCCCGGGGAGTTCGATCTACTGCTTCGAGGACCTGCGCAGAGGGCTGATGACGCGTTTTGCCGCGTCGAAGAAGAAAAAGAAGGAAACAACTGCTCACTTCCATCTGAAGCAAGGAGAGTGCGAGACTCTTGGTCATTACATTGACCGTTTCCAAGAAGTCCTCGGCATCCAGGAAGTGGATGGTTATACCTTGCAGTTGGCCCTGTCTTTCGTCCTGAGGGAGGGTCTCTTCAATCTGGAAATCAGCACAGATCCCCCAGTGTCCTATCAAGATTTCATGAAAAGGGAAAACAAGTTCGTGAATGGGGAGTCAACCAACCGCAACTTCCTGGCCAAGCTGACAAAGGTAACTAGGGAAGAGGATGATAAAGAGGAAGAGGCACCTGAACGAAGGCCCAAGGTGGGGCAGAGGAATAAAGATGGGAAGACGCGGGAGGAGAGAAGGTAGGAAGATCCGAGAAGGAAGGAGGAGCATAGGAGGCAGGAGGATCCTCAAAGGCAAGAGGAGAGGAGGCCCTTTGTGGATCCGGAGAATCAGGAAGAGGGGCGAAGGTTCCAGTTCCCAGTGAACCGACCCCCGTGGAGGCCGGCGGGAAGACCCCGGCGAGCAGGTCCCAGGAGGAGGTTCTCCCCAGAGAGGAGAAACAACAACTACCAGTCAGGAAGGCATCGAGGAGGAGACCAGAGAGAGACAATGACGGTTGCCAAGCAGGGCAATCGGCACCACCGAAGGAACCAGGAGAAGAGGAACAGGCCATAGGAAGTTCACCTTTATTGTGAGTTGAACCAAGTCGAGGGGAACGACACCATGACGTGTTCGGACTTCCTGGAAGCCGGAGAAGGGCAAGAGAAGAAGTTAGAGGAGGACAAGCTCGGAGACAGAGGGGTCTGGATGACCAGTAGATACAGCCAGCTACCGTTCGGAGGCGGAACGAGGACAGAGTCGACCTAGGAGCTCGTTGAGGAGTCTGTCATGGAGGAGGCATTGGAGTCTGAGTGATTCATGGAGGAGCGGGGTGGGAGCCTCCCGCAAGGGAACTCTCCATACCATTTACCGCAGGAGTGTCGCTTCGACCTTTCAGGCTCCTCAATTGACGGAGGAGATCAACTTCTCTACAGAATACATGCTAAGGAATGAGAACCTCTTTCATGATGCTCTCATCATCCAAGCAGCTGTGTAGGACTTTACTGTCGATCGGATCCTCATGGACAACGAGAACTCTGTGAACGTTATCTTCAAGAAGGCACTCGACGGGTTGAAGGTGGAGGCAGGATGAGTGATAGCCTCAGATGGTCCTCTCTTTGGCTTCTCAGGAGAGAGGAAGAAAGTGGAAGGAGTGGAGCTGTAGGTGACCCATGGGGGGACGAAGATCAAGTGTAGATTCTTCATTGTGGATGCGCCTAGTTGTTACAGTGTCATCTTCGGAAGGCCTTTAATCAACTCCTTCAAGGTGGTCTCATCCTCCTATCATCAGTGCTTGAAGTACTGTCAAGTGGACGTCCAGGTGAGGATCAGAAGCAATCCAAAAGCCGCCCAGGAGTGCTATCTAAATGCGGTAAGCACAATCAGCTGGATGGAGGAGGCAGAGGAGATTGACCGGGTCTTGGAAGGAAGGGCCAAGTTAGAGGTAACTGAGGAGGTAGAAGAGGTAGAGGTGGTGACCAAGGGCGGGATGCCCGGGATGCGGAAGATCAAAGGGGTGATGAAGGTCGAAGAGAAGGTGAGATGGTGGCGTGTCTGCAGGAAACGTGGACATCTTTGCCTGGAGCACCGCAAATATGTTGGGAATTGATGGCAATGTGATCTGTCATCGCCTCAACCTTGACCCTGAGGTCAAGTCCATCAGGCAGAAGAAGAGGGCGATGGTCGTTATGCTAGTCGGGCCCATCAGAGAAGAGGTGAAGAAGCTGCTCGAGGCATGTATTGTATCGGAGATCTAATACTCAGGCTAGGTCTCCAATGTCGTGATGGTAAAAAAAAGTCACGGGGTGGGGGGGGGGGGGGGGGGGGGGGGGGGCTGGAGGATGTGTGTTGACATTTCTTTGTTGAATAAAGCCTACATGAAGGCATGAAGGATTGTTATCCCTTACTTCGAATCCATGCTTTGGTTGACTCAGTCGTCAGTTTTTTTGTGATAAGTTTTCTAATGCTTTTTCAAGATACCACCAAATTCATATGCACCCCCTATTCGTCGTGACATCTCATTCATCACAAATGATAATTATTACAGCTACAAGATGATGTCCTTCAAGTTGAAGAATGCAGGAGCAACCTACCAGCGGATGATGGACCAGATCTTCAAGGAGCTAAAGGTGTGTACTTGGAGGTGTACATCGATAACACGAACTTGTTTACTCATCGTCTGGCGGCGTTTGCTCCAAACGGAGGCGGCGAAACGTCGAACCAAATGAATCCTAAGTGGTGTCTTTCTCATACCTTGCTCCACCGTTTTAGCTGTGGAGAAGTTTCTCACAAAAACTTTTTTGTACGTGGTGGGACCTCCTTGCTGCAGTGTTTGGGGTCCTTTAGTATTTTTCTCTTCTTCGCACTGGTTTTCAAAACCGGTCAGCCAAATCGCGGGACCAGTAACTTCGGGTTGCACTTAGATCTGAATATTTGGAGTAGGAATTTTCCTGATTTATATACATTGGTGTGGTGAGCGTGGATCACAGCAAGAGGAGAGTCTAGCAAGGAGGCAAGATGGTGGATGGAGGCGAGCCGAGTTCGGTGTTTTCACGCAACATCTCGAGGACACTTTGCAATCAATGTTATCTCCTCGCATGAAGATCACTGCGACCTCTCCTTGTCGGGAGACTCTGTCGGAGGAAGTTGCGTCGTCTAGGCGAGTAGGAAAGGACCAGATGGTAGAGGAGTTGAAGCGACTAGGGCAATAATGTGCTACCCGGCGAGTACTCAGGGAGTCCTGATCCGAGAAGGGGAGTACCAGGCGAGGTTTCAGGATATACTCGTGCGGGCAAGCATGGCGTTTCTCGCCAACTCGCCGATCGTCGCCAAGGAGGGAGGAGCCCATTCAGCGAGGAGGTGTTGTCGGCCACAGTCCCTGAAGGTTTCAAATAGCCCATCATGAGCTACTCCTCTGGAAGAGATGATCTGGTATGACATTTTTGGTGGTTCGAGGACGTGGTGTCGATCCAGAATATAACGGATGCTTTCAAGTGTCAGTTCTTCGTCATCCCTTCAAGGGAAAGGCCATATACTGGTTCCACCAGCTCCCGGGGAGTTCGATCTACTGCTTCGAGGACCTGCGCAGAGGGCTGATGACGCGTTTTGCCGCGTCGAAGAAGAAAAAGAAGGAAACAACTGCTCACTTCCATCTGAAGCAAGGAGAGTGCGAGACTCTTGGTCATTACATTGACCGTTTCCAAGAAGTCCTCGGCATCCAGGAAGTGGATGGTTATACCTTGCAGTTGGCCCTGTCTTTCGTCCTGAGGGAGGGTCTCTTCAATCTGGAAATCAGCACAGATCCCCCAGTGTCCTATCAAGATTTCATGAAAAGGGAAAACAAGTTCGTGAATGGGGAGTCAACCAACCGCAACTTCCTGGCCAAGCTGACAAAGGTAACTAGGGAAGAGGATGATAAAGAGGAAGAGGCACCTGAGCGAAGGCCCAAGGTGGGGCAGAGGAATAAAGATGGGAAGACGCGGGAGGAGAGAAGGTAGGAAGATCCGAGAAGGAAGGAGGAGCATAGGAGGCAGGAGGATCCTCAAAGGCAAGAGGAGAGGAGGCCCTTTGTGGATCCGGAGAATCAGGAAGAGGGGCGAAGGTTCCAGTTCCCAGTGAACCGACCCCCGTGGAGGCCGACGGGAAGACCCCGGCGAGCAGGTCCCAGGAGGAGGTTCTCCCCAGAGAGGAGAAACAACAACTACCAGTCAGGAAGGCATCGAGGAGGAGACCAGAAAGAGACAATGACGGTTGCCAAGCAGGGCAATCGGCACCACCGAAGGAACCAGGAGAAGAGGAACAGGCCATAGGAAGTTCACCTTTATTGTGAGTTGAACCAAGTCGAGGGGAACGACACCATGACGTGTTCGGACTTCCTGGAAGCCGGAGAAGGGCAAGAGAAGAAGTTAGAGGAGGACAAGCTCGGAGACAGAGGGGTCTGGATGACCAGTAGATACAGCCAGCTACCGTTCGGAGGCGGAACGAGGACAGAGTCGACCTAGGAGCTCGTTGAGGAGTCTGTCATGGAGGAGGCATTGGAGTCTGAGTGATTCATGGAGGAGCGGGGTGGGAGCCTCCCGCAAGGGAACTCTCCATACCATTTACCGCAGGAGTGTCGCTTCGACCTTTCAGGCTCCTCAATTGACGGAGGAGATCAACTTCTCTACAGAATACATGCTAAGGAATGAGAACCTCTTTCATGATGCTCTCATCATCCAAGCAGCTGTGTAGGACTTTACTGTTGATCGGATCCTCATGGACAACGAGAACTCTGTGAACGTTATCTTCAAGAAGGCACTCGACGGGTTGAAGGTGGAGGCAGGATGAGTGATAGCCTCAGATGGTCCTCTCTTTGGCTTCTCAGGAGAGAGGAAGAAAGTGGAAGGAGTGGAGCTGCAGGTGACCCATGGGGGGACGAAGATCAAGTGTAGATTCTTCATTGTGGATGCGCCTAGTTGTTACAGTGTCATCTTCGGAAGGCCTTTAATCAACTCCTTCAAGGTGGTCTCATCCTCCTATCATCAGTGCTTGAAGTACTGTCAAGTGGACGTCCAGGTGAGGATCAGAAGCAATCCAAAAGCCGCCCAGGAGTGCTATCTAAATGCGGTAAGCACAATCAGCTGGATGGAGGAGGCAGAGGAGATTGACCGAGTCTTGGAAGGAAGGGCCAAGTTAGAGGTAACTGAGGAGGTAGAAGAGGTAGAGGTGGTGACCAAGGGCGGGATGCCCGGGATGCGGAAGATCGAAGGGGTGATGAAGGTCGAAGAGAAGGTGAGATGGTGGCGTGTCTGCAGGAAACGTGGACATCTTTGCCTGGAGCACCGCAAATATGTTGGGAATTGATGGCAATGTGATCTGTCATCGCCTCAACCTTGACCCTGAGGTCAAGTCCATCAGGCAGAAGAAGAGGGCGATGGTCGTTATGCTAGTCGGGCCCATCAGAGAAGAGGTGAAGAAGCTGCTCGAGGCATGTATTGTATCGGAGATCTAATACTCAGGCTAGGTCTCCAATGTCGTGATGGTAAAAAAAAGTCACGGGGTGGGGGGGGGTGGGGGGGGGGGGGGGGGCTGGAGGATGTGTGTTGACTTTTCTTTGTTGAATAAAGCC
Organism: Platanthera guangdongensis; assembly: GCA_039583875.1. Taxonomy (NCBI): domain Eukaryota; kingdom Viridiplantae; phylum Streptophyta; class Magnoliopsida; order Asparagales; family Orchidaceae; genus Platanthera; species Platanthera guangdongensis. The sequence continues at coordinate 273,625,614 of CM077150.1, forward strand.
TACATGAAGGCATGAAGGATTGTTATCCCTTACTTCGAATCCATGCTTTGGTTGACTCAGTCGTCAGTTTTTTTGTGATAAGTTTTCTAATGCTTTTTCAAGATACCACCAAATTCATATGCACCCCCTATTCGTCGTGACATCTCATTCATCACAAATGATAATTATTACAGCTACAAGATGATGTCCTTCAAGTTGAAGAATGCAGGAGCAACCTACCAGCGGATGATGGACCAGATCTTCAAGGAGCTAAAGGTGTGTACTTGGAGGTGTACATCGATAACACGAACTTGTTTACTCATCATCTGGCGGCGTTTGCTCCAAACGGAGGCGGCGAAACGTCGAACCAAATGAATTCTAAGTGGTGTCTTTCTCATACCTTGCTCCACCGTTTTAGCTGTGGAGAAGTTTCTCACAAAAACTTTTTTGTACGTGGTGGGACCTCCTTGCTGCAGTGTTTGGGGTCCTTTAGTATTTTTCTCTTCTTCGCACTGGTTTTCAAAACCGGTCAGCCAAATCGCGGGACCAGTAACTTCGGGTTGCACTTAGATCTGAATATTTGGAGTAGGAATTTTCCCGATTTATATACATTGGTGTGGTGAGCGTGGATCACAGCAAGAGGAGAGTCTAGCAAGGAGGCAAGATGGTGGATGGAGGCGAGCCGAGTTCGGTGTTTTCACGCAACATCTCGAGGACACTTTGCAATCAATGTTATCTCCTCGCATGAAGATCACTGCGACCTCTCCTTGTCGGGAGACTCTGTCGGAGGAAGTTGCGTCGTCTAGGCGAGTAGGAAAGGACCAGATGGTAGAGGAGTTGAAGCGACTAGGGCAATAATGTGCTACCCGGCGAGTACTCAGGGAGTCCTGATCCGAGAAGGGGAGTACCAGGCGAGGTTTCAGGATATACTCGTGCGGGCAAGCATGGCGTTTCTCGCCAACTCGCCGATCGTCGCCAAGGAGGGAGGAGCCCATTCAGCGAGGAGGTGTTGTCGGCCACAGTCCCTGAAGGTTTCAAATAGCCCATCATGAGCTACTCCTCTGGAAGAGATGATCTGGTATGACATTTTTGGTGGTTCGAGGACGTGGTGTCGATCCAGAATATAACGGATGCTTTCAAGTGTCAGTTCTTCGTCATCCCTTCAAGGGAAAGGCCATATACTGGTTCCACCAGCTCCCGGGGAGTTCGATCTACTGCTTCGAGGACCTGCGCAGAGGGCTGATGACGCGTTTTGCCGCGTCGAAGAAGAAAAAGAAGGAAACAACTGCTCACTTCCATCTGAAGCAAGGAGAGTGCGAGACTCTTGGTCATTACATTGACCGTTTCCAAGAAGTCCTCGGCATCCAGGAAGTGGATGGTTATACCTTGCAGTTGGCCCTGTCTTTCGTCCTGAGGGAGGGTCTCTTCAATCTGGAAATCAGCACAGATCCCCCAGTGTCCTATCAAGATTTCATGAAAAGGGAAAACAAGTTCGTGAATGGGGAGTCAACCAACCGCAACTTCCTGGCCAAGCTGACAAAGGTAACTAGGGAAGAGGATGATAAAGAGGAAGAGGCACCTGAGCGAAGGCCCAAGGTGGGGCAGAGGAATAAAGATGGGAAGACGCGGGAGGAGAGAAGGTAGGAAGATCCGAGAAGGAAGGAGGAGCATAGGAGGCAGGAGGATCCTCAAAGGCAAGAGGAGAGGAGGCCCTTTGTGGATCCGGAGAATCAGGAAGAGGGGCGAAGGTTCCAGTTCCCAGTGAACCGACCCCCGTGGAGGCCGGCGGGAAGACCCCGGCGAGCAGGTCCCAGGAGGAGGTTCTCCCCAGAGAGGAGAAACAACAACTACCAGTCAGGAAGGCATCGAGGAGGAGACCAGAGAGAGACAATGACGGTTGCCAAGCAGGGCAATCGGCACCACCGAAGGAACCAGGAGAAGAGGAACAGGCCATAGGAAGTTCACCTTTATTGTGAGTTGAACCAAGTCGAGGGGAACGACACCATGACGTGTTCGGACTTCCTGGAAGCCGGAGAAGGGCAAGAGAAGAAGTTAGAGGAGGACAAGCTCGGAGACAGAGGGGTCTGGATGACCAGTAGATACAGCCAGCTACCGTTCGGAGGCGGAACGAGGACAGAGTCGACCTAGGAGCTCGTTGAGGAGTCTGTCATGGAGGAGGCATTGGAGTCTGAGTGATTCATGGAGGAGCGGGGTGGGAGCCTCCCGCAAGGGAACTCTCCATACCATTTACCGCAGGAGTGTCGCTTCGACCTTTCAGGCTCCTCAATTGACGGAGGAGATCAACTTCTCTACAGAATACATGCTAAGGAATGAGAACCTCTTTCATGATGCTCTCATCATCCAAGCAGCTGTGTAGGACTTTACTGTCGATCGGATCCTCATGGACAACGAGAACTCTGTGAACGTTATCTTCAAGAAGGCACTCGACGGGTTGAAGGTGGAGGCAGGATGAGTGATAGCCTCAGATGGTCCTCTCTTTGGCTTCTCAGGAGAGAGGAAGAAAGTGGAAGGAGTGGAGCTGCAGGTGACCCATGGGGGGACGAAGATCAAGTGTAGATTCTTCATTGTGGATGCGCCTAGTTGTTACAGTGTCATCTTCGGAAGGCCTTTAATCAACTCCTTCAAGGTGGTCTCATCCTCCTATCATCAGTGCTTGAAGTACTGTCAAGTGGACGTCCAGGTGAGGATCAGAAGCAATCCAAAAGCCGCCCAGGAGTGCTATCTAAATGCGGTAAGCACAATCAGCTGGATGGAGGAGGCAGAGGAGATTGACCGGGTCTTGGAAGGAAGGGCCAAGTTAGAGGTAACTGAGGAGGTAGAAGAGGTAGAGGTGGTGACCAAGGGCGGGATGCCCGGGATGCGGAAGATCAAAGGGGTGATGAAGGTCGAAGAGAAGGTGAGATGGTGGCGTGTCTGCAGGAAACGTGGACATCTTTGCCTGGAGCACCGCAAATATGTTGGGAATTGATGGCAATGTGATCTGTCATCGCCTCAACCTTGACCCTGAGGTCAAGTCCATCAGGCAGAAGAAGAGGGCGATGGTCGTTATGCTAGTCGGGCCCATCAGAGAAGAGGTGAAGAAGCTGCTCGAGGCATGTATTGTATCGGAGATCTAATACTCAGGCTAGGTCTCCAATGTCGTGATGGTAAAAAAAAGTCACGGGGTGGGGGGGGTGGGGGGGGGGGGGGGGGGGGGGGGGGGGCTGGAGGATGTGTGTTGACTTTTCTTTGTTGAATAAAGCCTACATGAAGGCATGAAGGATTGTTATCCCTTACTTCGAATCCATGCTTTGGTTGACTCAGTCGTCAGTTTTTTTGTGATAAGTTTTCTAATGCTTTTTCAAGATACCACCAAATTCATATGCACCCCCTATTCGTCGTGACATCTCATTCATCACAAATGATAATTATTACAGCTACAAGATGATGTCCTTCAAGTTGAAGAATGCAGGAGCAACCTACCAGCGGATGATGGACCAGATCTTCAAGGAGCTAAAGGTGTGTAACTTGGAGGTGTACATCGATAACCTCTTGATCAAGAGTAAGAGCATCCAAGAGCACATCAAAGATCTGGTGGAGACCTTCGCGATGCTTCGGAAATTCAAATAGGAGTATAGATGAAGGATAAGAAATACAGTATCTTGTTTCTAAATTAAAGTTTGAGAGAGAACCTATACAAAAATATGATTGCATAAGTGCTAGCGAATAGATTTTTGACATAATAACATATAAGAAAGGGGCTTACTTATTATGGTTGTTGCAAGTTGAGGAAATTGACTAAATTATTATCGTTGAACAAAAAAATAAATGAAATATGGACTGCATGGCCGGAGAAGGATTATGTCAATAAACAGCAAAGAAAGATGGGTACTTGTTGGAGATGTGGAGCTTGACTGGTACACTTTGTTGTACCGTCAATCCTACTCAATGTTGAGTTGGTTCGCGCATGGCATTGTGGGTGGCTAGCAATCGCTATTCACAGGTTCGAAGACGGAGTCTTCAACCCAGATAAAGTCTTTATGGTAATTGCAGCCTTGGGCTCCGTCTAAAAATAAAAGGTCGTCATGTATGATCAAGTACAACAACAAAACCCCACAGAAATTGTGGACCCTACGTAAACATTTTCTACTTAATTGTGCATTTTTGTACTTATTTGGTTCTCTCTAATGAACATTATTAGCATCTGAAACCAAATAAATCAAATTAGATTGACTATAGGCATGCCAGTCATCCTTGTGGTAGCAATCACAACAATAAGGATGTTAGCCAAAATGATAAGCCCTCAATTGGCACAATGTGTTATCGCGACTTCTCCCTTTTATGTCTCTGGATCGAGTTTGGAGATTTCTTCTTATCCGCGTGTTTCTGTTCTCTCAATTTTCAGCGAAGTTGATAACCAAAACATCGATAGTAAGACTCTATTTTTTCCTATATTTTTTCACTTTACTATATGATTACCTTTTTAGGTCGAGCATTCACTTAGATTTGAGTTTGATATCAGATATATATTGATCGTTCTACATACATTCATCAGACTGATCATGTTTAATGCAACATTATTCTTCCGGATGAAGACATTATTCCCTACTGTTAAAGATATTAAGGTTTTCTTGTAAAGGCATACCATCAGAAAACTCCTTTGACCAATAGGGTAGATTTAGAAAATAGTCGTAACAGCCACAACATGAGCTGAATATGGAACAACAATCAAGTACGCATACCCAGAAGAAAACTAAGTTCCCACTCACGACCTACATAACAAGCTACATCAAGTAAAAAGTGTAGAACACAATTCATAAGGACTACCATTGTATAACCACTCATCAACAGATGTCACTTCCCATTTGGGTAAAAATGCAAACCTACAGTTGCGGAAGTAAGGACAATGGCACCAAAGATAATATGGTTTCCATAAAGTAGAGGCCTAGAAACGGGTTCACGAATACCATCAAAATCAACTGGAGGGTGGCAATGATAAGTAGAGAAATTGTGGTCAATAAAGTAGGGATCATCAAAACAACAAACCATTCAATGTAAAGACAGTTTTCAGTACTGGTAATCCAACTGCAAAAGCGACCCACTAGGATTGTACTTTCGCATCTCTCTAAAATTGCAGTCATAGTAAGATGTTGGTTTATTCTATTTTCAAGGAGTCCCAATTATTTTATATGAATACGAATTATTGAAAATATAAATCCCCCAATATCTTGTTCTCACTTTGCTATTTTGTAAACCAAAGGTTTTCAATTAGATTTAGATAAATGATCTTCGATTTTCAATTAGATTCAGATAGTTGATTATCTTCGATTTTCAGTTAAATTCAATAAGGATCCGTTCGTTTGCACCGTTTTCATAGCCCGTTTTCGTTTTCAGTTTTTGAAGTCTCAATGTTGTTGTTCGTTTGCCTCTGTTTTGGTCAGTTTTCGTTTTGACTCAAAACCCCACGTTTTCACTCCTTCATTAAACCCCCCTCTCTCAAAACATACCTCATCCCCTCCGTTTTCAAGCGTTTTGGAAATTTGCTTGCGTAAGCTGCGCCAAGTTTAGCGTCTTCTCCGCCGGCGGGAGCAGCAATCCATCTTCTGCAGTCCGCCTTCGCTGCCGGACGTCCTCCGATCACCGGTAAGCGGCCGGTGGGCAATTTCGAGGAGGAAGGCCTGGACATCGTGCAATGGGCAAAGATGATCACGAATTGGAATAAGGATGTGGTCGTGAGGATTTGGGATAAGCGGCTGTTGAACATCTCGTTGGAGGAGGCGATGCATGTCTTCTTCGTAGGGATGTTGTGTGCAGGAGCGGAGCGTGGAGCGCCCGACGATGAGGGAGGTGGTGGAGATGTTGGAGCAAGCTAAGCAACAATATCGGGGTTAGTTTTTAAAAAAAAATTATTTTTGCTTTTTTTTATTGTGGGTGAAATTGTTACGACACCAATTACAGGCACACCGCGTTGGGGAAATGTCTACCGTCGCCGAACCACAACAGAGGGCGCGGTCACCGCTGATCCACCGGATCAATTTGATTAAATCTGCAATATTTATATTCCTAATTTAGTCCCGTTGTCTAAGCCCAAACGGGGGGCCGCATCTTTATGAATTCTTATATTCTGCTCTTATTTATTTCCTATTTGGTTCCCGGTGTTTAAGCCCAAACGGGGGGCAAGTTGTTTCCTTCTTATGCTCTATTTAACCCTATGAGGGTGGACCGATTAAAGGCATGCAATAAGAATTTACCAATTTTTTTCTCATCCCTAATTCCTCTCTTCCTCACCTCCTGCTACGCCACCGTCGCCCTTCCCCCCTTCCATTCGGCCGCCCCATCTACACTCCAACCTGGAGGATTCCCACCCCAGCCGTCGACAAACACGATCTCAGGCTTCGGCCCAAAACAAATTGGTATCAGAGCCACTCACCCCAGCCGCCCGCTCCGCCACCAGTGACGGCCCATCACGGGTTGTTCCCCGTCTCGCAGCACCAAACAACGTTCCCCTCCTTCCGCTCCCAGAACCACCACCAATGGCCGACCGCGATCTTCTCCAACAGATTCTGGACCGCTTAGACAAGATGGACTCTTGCCTTGGCGAAGTCGATGTCCGTACGGCACACTTAGCCGTCGGATTGACACCCGCCGACCGACCGCATAGCCCTCTGTCGGCGCCCGAACAGACAACAAGCGACGGACACACTGAACACCGCCCTGGGGGAGGTGCGTTTCCGCGCTACGTCAAGTTGGAGTTTCCCGTCTTCGATGGCCGCGAAGACCCGCTCGCTTGGCTCGCAAAGGGCGAGTTATTCTTCGCCAACCAGCGCACCACAGGCGAGGAACGACTGAGCCTAGCCTCTTTTCATCTCAATGGAGCCGCCCAACTGTGGTTCTCACAACTCCAGCGCGAACGGCCATACCTGCAATGGGACGAGTTCAAGGCCGCCTGCACGCTCCGTTTCGGCCCTTCCCTCCGCGGCAACCCCCTGGGCGACCTCATCGGCCTTCGCCAAACGGGAGCCCTGGACGACTACATCGACCGTTTTCAACCCTTGCTCGCACGGGCAACTACGTGTCGGCTGGATCAACAAGTGGCCATTTTTACGGTCGGACTACACGAACGACTCTGTTTGGACGTCGAATTCCAAGATCCACCCGACCTCACAACCGCCATGAACATTGCGCGGACGTGCGAGCATCGTATTCTTCTGGATCGTCACTACACACCCCGCCGGGACGCCGGGAACTCCTTCCGCGAGACAACCCTCGCGACGCCAACCACCAGGACCGCGCAAACCACACCCAAACCGCCTTTCCGCCGGCGCCTCTCCCACGCTGAAATGACAGAGCGTCGGGCCAAGGGACTTTGCTTCAACAGCGAAGAACAATTCGGACCCGGCCACCGCTGCAAATGCCTCTTTTGGATTGAAGTCGACGATCCGTCCGATGAGGATAACGAAGGACCGGATGGGGAAACACCAAAACTCTCGGTCAACGCCATCGCCGGCCCACAGGGGGGCCACATGCTGCAGCTCCTGGTCCATATAGCGGACACCACTCTCGTGGCCCTGCTAGATTCGGGTAGCACGCACAACTTCATCCGCCACAAAACCGCAACCGCTCTACAACTACCCGTCACGTTCCGCCATCAACTCCAGGTTTCGGTGGCCAACGGCCACAGCATGACATGCCCCGGACTATGCCGCCGTGTGCCGCTAACCATCCATCACCGAAGCTTCAGCATCGACCTCTTGCTTGTAGATCTCGATGGGTTTGACATTGTCTTGGGGGCCGCTGGTTGCGCACCTTGGGACCCATCACATGGGACTTCAACAACCTTACCATGCAATGGTACGACTACTCCCATCGGGTGGACTGGCAATGCCTCAGCCCGTCAGACAAGCCCCGAGCCTTCCTCATCAACGGGACGGACACCACTGTGGAACACCAACCCCAGGATATCCAACTTCTGCTGCAAGACTTTGCAGACATCTTCACGATTCCGGAGTCTCTCCCACCTCACCGGCTGCAGGATCACCACATCTGTCTATTACCCGGCACCGCGCCGGTCGTCGTCCGCCCCTACCGCTACCCTTTTCTACAAAAAGACGAAATCGAGCGGCAATGCGCCACAATGCTTCAACGCGGCCTCATCCGGCGGAGCGTCTCCCCATTCTCCTCACCAGTTTTGTTGGTACACAAGGACAACACATGGCGCTTTTGTGTCGATTACCGGGAACTCAACGCCAAAACAGTCAAGGACAAATTTCCAATACCAGTGGTCGAGGAACTCCTCGACGAGTTACATGGCGCACGTTTTTTCTCCAAACTCGACTTATATTCCGGATACCACCAAGTGCGCATGGCCGCCACCGACGTGGAAAAGACGGCCTTTCGAACGCACCACAGACATTTTGAATTCCTCGTCATGCCATTCGGGTTGACCAACGTGCCCTCCACCTTCCAATCACTAATGAACGAGGTATTCCAATCCCGTCCTCCGAAAATTTGTGCTTGTGTTTTTTGACGATATCTTGATCTATAGCAAGTCTTGGACCGAGCATCTTCTCCATGTACACGAAGTCTTGGGCCTTCTCCGCCACCACCGCCTGGTCCTCAAGGAGTCCAAGTGCACGTTTGGGCAATCTAGGGTCGCCTATCTTGGCCACGTCGTACACGAACTCGGTGTGTCAGCCCACCCGGAGAAACTTCAAGGGATCGCCGCTTGGCCCACCCCCGGCTCGCAGCGTGACCTCCGAGCCTTTTTGGGGCTGACGGGATACTACAGGCGATTCATCCACAACTACAGTTCCATTGTCGGCCCTCTCTTGGCCCTCCTCCGCCGAAAAGACTGAGCATGGGGTGATGTCGCGCAGCTCGCCTTTACGGCTCTTCAACACGCCCTCACAATCGCTCCAGTACTCCGCTTGCCCGACTTCACCGCGGTATTCTACATCGAATGTGACGCCTCCGCGCTCGGATGCGGGGCAGTCCTCCATCAACAAGGTCATCCAATCACATATTTTAGCCGCCGCACCGCGTTGCATCACCACAAGATACCAGCATACGAACTGGAACTCATTGGATTGGTCATGGCCGTCCAACATTGGCGACCCTACCTTTGGGGTCGACCCTTCATTGTCCGGACAGACCACTTCAGTTTAAAATATTTATTGGAACAACGTCTGACCACCGTACCGCAACAACGGTGGGTCAGTAAGCTATTGGGGTTTGATTTCACTGTTGAATACAAGGCAGGGGCTCTCAACAAAGTCGCGGACGCCCTCTCGCGGCGCCACGACACCAGTCCTGAAGCCCCCGCTAGCCTCTGCCACCTCTCGCGGCCGACCGCCACCATCATAGACACCATCCGCACCGAAATCCCCAAGTCGCCCTCCATCGCCGAGTTGCTGCGCCGGGTACAAGAGGGCCTTTTACCGTCAGTTTGGACAAGCAATGAAGGCCTCATCTTCTACAAAAACCGGGTTTACTTGCCCTCCACATCGCCTCACATTCCTACCATTATAACGGAGGCGCACAATCGGGGTCATGAGGGAATCCACAAAACCCTTCATCGCATACGTGCTGAGTTCTACTGGAAGGTACTCCGCCGACAAGTCCAACAATTTATTTCCCAATGCGCCATATGCCAACAACATAAGGCAGTCAACTTATTGCCGGCGGGCCTACTTCAACCGCTACCTATACCAACCCAAATATGGGCCGATCTCTCCATGGATTTTGTGGAGGGCCTGCCCCGCAGCAAAGGCAGAAACGTTCTCATGGTGGTAGTTGACAGGTTTTCCAAGGGGGCTCACTTCCTCCCGCTAGCACGCCCACTCATTGCGGAACGAGTCGCTCAACTGTTCTTCAACGATATCGTCCGGTTACACGGGTTACCCGAAAGTATTGTCTCTGACCGCAACAAGATTTTTACAAGCCGCTTCTGGAAGGAGCTATTTACGCTCAGTGGAACGACACTACAACTCTCGTCCGCATACCATCCGCAATCGGATGGCCAAACAGAAGTGGTCAACAGGACCGTGGAAATGTACCTCCGTTGTCTCACCGGCACACACCCAAATAAATGGGTCACTTGGCTTCCATGGATCGAGTATTGCTATAACACTTCCTACCACTCGGCGCTCCAAACCACACCGTTCCGTCTCATCTACGGACGAGACCCTCCTAAGCTCGTCGCCTACGAAACGGGGCGAGCCACCTTAACTCCCGTAGATCAACAATTAAAGGAACGGGACAACATGATCGCCACCGCCCGCAAACACCTGCGGCGAGCCCAGCACCGCATGGAGACCGCGTACAATCGGGGTCACCGGGACGTCTCATATACCGAGGGAGAGTGGGTATGGCTCAAACGCAGGCCATATCGCCAAACAACAATGCAGCGGACCGAAAACCGGGCTAACAAATTAGAACCCCGGTTCTATGGACCCTTCTGGATCGTACACCGCATTGCGGAGGTAGCCTATCGCCTCCAATTGCCACCCGAAGCCCGCATTCACGACGTGTTCCATGTCTCCCAACACAAACGCTTCGTCGGCACGCCACCATCAGCGTCGCTCGTGGACATTCCGACACAGCTTGAGGACAAGCTGTCTTCCGACAAAGAAAGTGATGTTACGACACCAATTACAGGCACACCGCGTTGGGGAAATGTCTACCGTCGTCGAACCACAACAGAGGACGTGGCCACCGCTGATCCACAGGATCAATTTGATTAAATCTGCAATATTTATATTCCTAATTTAGTCCCGTTGTCTAAGCCCAAACGGGGGGCCGCATCTTTATGAATTCTTATATTCTGCTCTTATTTAGTTCCTATTTGGTTCCCGGTGTTTAAGCCCAAACGGGGGGCAAGTTGTTTCCTTCTTATGCTCTATTTAACCCTATGAGGGTGGACCGATTAAAGGCATGCAATAAGAATTTACCAATTTCTTTCTCATCCCTAATTCCTCTCTTCCTCACCTCCTGCTACGCCACCGTCGCCCTTCCCCCCTTCCATTCGGCCGCCCCATCTACACTCCAACCTGGAGGATTCCCACCCCAGCCGTCGACAAACACGATCCCAGGCTTCGGCCCATAACAGAAATGAAGGTGTAAGAGTTTTTGGTACATTTGGGGCTATTATTGTCTCTTTTTTATATAGGATATGTGTGGGTGTTGGTTAATAGGAATATGTAAATGGGTGTCATCTATGTATGTGTTGGTTAATGATGTCTATTTTGAGCTTTAATTAAGCTGCTTTTATTTTAATAATCTGTTGCTTCTTCTTTTCTGTCCATCAGAAATCATTTTGGAGATTTGCTTGTTGCTAGGGGAGTTGGAAATCCCCAGCTCAGATTTGAAAACCATGTGCAAACAAACATAAGTTTTCGTTTTGCCTCAAAACGGATTTGAAAACCATGTTGCAAACGAACAAAGTATTTGTTTTACCCGAAAACGAAAACACTTCATTTTTCGTTTTGAAGCAAAACGAAAACGGTAAATGAAAACGGTGCAAACGAACGGGCCCTAAATGATTATCTTTGATTTTCAGTTAGATTCTGATAAATGATTATCTTTGGTTTTCAATTAGATTCAAACACTTAAAGATCAACTTGATAAATCCAAAAAAATGAACAATCATGCTACTTTGAAAGATAATTCGCACGCAACGTGTTTCCATGATCAGTAACAACTGAATGCATGAAATAGAAAAGTAACATAAGACGAAGAAGAAGAAACACCCACCCTCAGGGCTTGGCCAACGTCCGGCAGGCGGAGCTCGACGGCGGCGTGAGAGGCGGCGCCCACCTTAACGATCTCGAACTCGTTAGGCATCGACAGATCCTCCCCAAGAGTATCACCCAGCACCCCTACTTGCACTTCAAATCCGTTTTCTCAAAACTTCATATAAGCAAACACCGGAATCAGAAGAAAACAGACTCGGAACCGAGTAAAATCCAGCGAAGCCGGTGAAAGATCAAACAAAAATTATTCTTTTTAACACTTACGAATCAGAAAAGCCAAAATTTTAGATCACCCGCATCATTTTTCTTGCCTGGAAAAAGTAATGTGGCTTTTTTCTTCCTTCATTTGGATCGACCAACAACAACAAAATTCCTTTTATTATCGATTTTGTTGCCTCCAGACCCAACTTTTGAGAGTTTTAACTCTCCCCCTCTCCTTTCGTGGTCCGCCCTTTCAGAGTTGCAGTGGGGCTTTTGAATTTGGAAAAGCGGAGAAGCTGTTCGGGGGGGTGGGGTGGCGCGGTGGAAGGTTATTAGAAATGTCGCGTCAAATGGAGCCTATGCAGTGGCATGTTGAAGATGCAGTGGCATGTTGAAGATGCAGTGGCATGTTGTATGCACTCTTTGTTGCCTCTACTAGAAGGAAAATTTTTTGGTCAGGAAAAGGGAACACTCAAAAAATAAATACTCATTTTATTAGTGTGGCACACAACCATTTCGAATTTTTGCCCTATCACGAGCTCCTTCTTCCTCAGCTCTCGGCGCCATAGATCTTCTCTGTCATTCCCCTGCTTCCTCTGCCGTAAACCTAGCTGTTTCTTGTTGTAGAAGACGGTGAGTCATTCCTTCCTCCACCATTCATAGCCGTACGTCTTCTTCCTCAGCTCTCGGCGGAAGAAATGGCGGAAACCTAGCTCTTGAATGGTTAAGTCTTAGGTGTTTTTTTCTGAAGGTTAGTATCTATATCAGTAAATCACTCTCTTTAATTTTAGATCTATAAGATTGTTTTTCATGATCGTTTTTCTGATAGGTGCAAGGTAGTGGCGGTTAACGGAGGAACAAGTGTTCAGGCCTCTTCCAAAAATGTTGGTGATGAAATGGTCAATGTAAGCTTATTTTCTTTTGCAGTGCTGCATTCAAATTTGAACTGATTTGCTGGACAGTTGTTGGACATTTGCTGGTGTTTTTAAATTTTACTTTTCAACTGCATTTATTATGTGAAATCCAACTATTTTGAAAATCAATTGTTACAGTATCTTTATTTGCAGTTCATTTTTTGTTTATGAGTGAACTAAACACTATACGTTTTTTCAGGTCAACAAACAGCAGGTTGTTTTTCCAATTGTGCATTCAGAAAAATGCATATGCTATGTACTGTGAATATGCCCATAGCATGGGTTTCAGTGTTCGAAAAAAACATTTGAGCTACTGGATACACACAAGGATTATAAAATGTCGAGCATATAGTGGCGTCAAAGCTGAATTGAAGAAGGTGAGACCCTCACCAAAAAAATATCGCAAATTAAAGACATGCATCGGTTGTCTCGCATGCATTTATTTGATCACTGATACAGAAGGTAGGAATTGGACAGTTACAAAGTTTGTCGAGCAACACAATCAGCCGTTAATGATGGAGAACGAGCAGTATTTATTGAGATCGGCCAGCAGCATTTCAAAAATGCAGGGTAGCCTTATTAAGAATCTGACGGACGCGGGAGTTAAAATAGTTCACGCGTACAACTTTTTGTCTAATGAAGTCGGTGGGTTCGAGAATGTTGGCTTTTCAAAATCTGATGCCTACAACTTTGTGCAGCAGAAAAAGAAGAAGCTAATTGACAACATATTTTCGTATGATGTTCGTACTGATGAGTTGAGTAGATTGACAAGTTTTTTTTGGATGGACGGACAAAGCAAAATCGATTATGACTGCCGCGGTGACATAGTTATATTTGACACAACATACAGATTGAATAAGTATAACTTGGCTTAGGCACCATTTATCGCCGTCAAAATCACTGGTAGAATGTATTTGTTAGTGGTGCTTTTATTTCTGAGGAGTCCATCGATTCATTTGTTGGGTTTTCAACACATTTCTGAAATTTGTTGGTGGCAAACTACCGACAACTATATTCACGGATCAAGACCAAGCTATGGTCGTTGTTATTGAAAGAGTATTTACCGGGACCCGTCATCGTTTATGTAGGTGGCATATCTCCAAGAAAGTGCCTCAAAAGTCTCATGCTTTAATAATGAGAAAAGTGTCCATGGGCTTTTTTATCAATGCATGAGTAAGTGCGACAGTGAGCTCGAGTTTGATAGATACTGGAATGAGATAATTAGCAGAGGAAACTTGCAAGAAAACCGATGGTTGGGGGATTTAAATATAGCAAGGAGGAAATGGTCTATAACCTTCAACAATGATGTATTAAATCTTAGTATATTATCAACACAACGAAGCGAATCTGTCAATAATAGATTGCATGAATGTTCAAAGGCAACTAGTACTTTAGTGGAGTGTTTCATGTGGTTGGAGAAATTGGTGGGGTCTTGGCGGAGAGGAGGACGGGACGAAGATTTTAGATGCAAGCAGGGGACCATAAGCTTAAAGGTCAGAAGTAGTGTGATGCTTAAACATGTGTCTAAGTTCTACACACGCAAAATATCTGTTAGATTTGAACAGGCTTTCATGGAGGGAGCTGCGACCGTATGTGTAGTGGATGAAACGAGACATGGTGAAAATCATTATTTATACGTTACAAAGCTCTGTGATAGTAGTGATGACAAACGATGGTTTGTTAGTTATATTTCTAAGACCAACGAGACCACTTGTTCATGCAAAGGTTTTGAGACTAGAGGCATTCTTTGCAAACACATTCTTAGAATATATAATTTGAAAATTTTAAGAGAAATTTCATCCATATATTTGCTTAAACGATTCTGTCATAATGCTAAAAAGGGTATATATCTACCAAATACTCCCGGCATAATAGAGTGTAACTCTAATTTGATATTTAGAAACCACCTGATGTGTTTTGCTTATGACCTTGCAAACCGAGTAGAGAATAACAAGGATGCAAAGACATATGTTCTGAGAGGATTGCATGTTTTAGCAAAACAGGCAGATGAGATAGTTGAGGCTGCTGAAATGTGAAAAAAAGGTTTTAGCGATGAGAATGACAAAAACACTCCATTGGTTAGAGATCCTACAACGAAGAAACCAAAAGGAATATCGCAAGCAAGATCGAAGGGGTACTGGGAGATAGGGAGTAAAAAACAAAGTAAGTTTATTAACCTTTTAAAAATTGCTACAGCTTTGATTAATTATTTTGACCATCTTACTATTAAATTAATTATTTTTGATATGGAAGAAAGTCGCGGTTAAGAAGAAGACAGTTGTCGCTGAACAAACCTTTGGAGATGTGCAAGAGATCAATTTTTTCGACCTTTCAGCAGAAAACCAAGAGAAGACAAAAACAGATGCTCCAACTGTAGTGTCTAATGAAACTCCAAGTGATTTTAATGATGAATTTTATGTGGATTTATCTTTTGATTTTCCGAGCATTCCCGATGTCTTTAAACCATAATGTTTATGCGACCATGAGTAAATGCGAGAATTGGACTAATGTTATTTTAATGATGTGATGTAGCCTTGTATTTAATAAAATTGTCATCAATATGGTATGAAGTTGCCGCTTGCTGAAGTATGAAGTTGATCCCGACAATAATGTATCTTCAACATGATTCATATAATCTAAAACAAAATCATTGTTGTACATTCGTTCAATCCAAAACAAATAGGCATTTACTGGGAGCAGTGGCTATAGTAGAGGTGAACCAATCTAAACAGGATAATATGAGAAGCATGATCGTTATCTTTATAAATACGTGAGTTTTCATTTCGGCTAATATTCGTCCCATGGGAATTGCACCTAATAGCTTGATAATATGTTCTGTAGAGCTTTATTGCAAAATCAAGTACAACTTGCCCCAGTTTAAGGGCTTCTGAAGCAATCAAATTAATTCTACGCAGAGTATAAACATATAAGCATGAATAAATTAAGTCAACATTTTTTCAGTTTGCAAAATTATAGATTTTACCCTTGCTTTTGAAATTGCAAAATATCTCATGTGGGTTTACATTTCATGTTATACATGTACACAAATAACCCTTAATGCATCAGCAGGCAAGTTCCAAAATTAATAGTACACACACTATAAAGCACACTTCCAAAATTAGTGTCTGTATCAATTCTAAATTATTTAGAATAAAACATTGTCTTATAAATTTAAGCTAATCCTGCATTTGAATGATCTAGTCTAGCAATACTCTCTGAAATACTGCTTGAAAAGGTTTTTAAAATTTCTGCCATAATTTTGGCTCGAAAATGCGGCATGTCGTCTTGCCATTTCTTGTGATCTACCCATGATACGCTTGTCGTGGATGAAATCACTCCCATAAACTTTAGAACAAATACTCTGCAGTCCCAACTATTGTCCTGTTTAGGCAAGCCGACTGCATCCACTACCGGCCAATTAACGAAGCCTTCTGGAAATGCCGCTGGAACATCATATTGCAGGACCTTCAGTTGTAGTTCATGTGACAATATAAATATAATTGAATTGAATGATTAACATTAAGCAACAATATAATATTGAGTGACCTTCTTTATACATACGTTAGCACGTATGTCGGCCGATGAAGGCTGCTTAGGAGTGAATCATAATATTTTCAACGCTGATCTTTTACCCAGCAAACCAATAAGGCCTGATGACTAGTGAGGTGGCAAGGCATGAGAATTATTTCAGAGGAATTAATAGGCTCTTCGGTAATATGACTAATAACAGTGATGTAATTCCTTGTTTTACTTCTTTTATAATACTGCACATTAGACGATGCATATTAGACAATACTGTTATAATTTAAATGATTGAACATGGTATAATTCCTTGATTTACTTCTTTTGATGAAAAAAGTACCATACCTCGTGATTTGGGGACACGTAGAGATAACTTCTTACTTTTTGTGGCGTCCTTTTTCTTTTCGCACCAAGGAACACAGAGTAGACATTTAGATGATTGTCCATGACCCAGCCTTGGCCAAGGAGATCATCTATCTCACCTCTTGACTTGGATATGTTCCCACTTTCAAAAATTAACATCATCCTGAAAAGGAAAAAACATTTGGAATTTAATAGCTTTCATTACAACCAAGTAGTTTAAAAGGACAAACAAAATGTACCTGTCAATAAATTCGTCCAGGATAAAATCAACACTTTCCCTAGCTCTTTCTGTTAGAAGCAATCTCTCGGGATACTTTAGATCTGTCTTATGAATGTTAAGTGTCTGTTTACAGATGGCCTTCTTCACCCTACTTGGGCTAACTCTAATTACCTCCGGAGAAGACATTTGTGTTTTAGGAACAATGGTATACTCTAGTGTGGAAGTGGGCTGTGACAGCTGTGTAGTCGGAACCGATGAAGAACTTGGTTTACATTCATTTTGTAAGGTCTTAAACCATGTCGCGCAAAAATTCTTCAATCCTGCAACCTCTTCTTTGATATATGCCTTGAGTCGGATTTCTAGACCTCTCCAACTCTTGTCAGATTGAACATGCTCAACCTTGCGATTGAGTGACTGCCTAATTTTTTCTTCACTTCTCGCTCTTTTCATCTCCGACCTAATCTTCATCATCAAAATTTTCTCTTTAATTCTTATACTCCTCTTTTCATCTATCTTATTCTCACAACCTAATTTATCGCCAACAACATCTATGGTCGCAAACTGTACCCTTCTTCTTTTCTCTTTCCTCGGCGGAGTTGTTTCAAAATCTAAGTCATCATCTTCTTCACCTAGTAGGACCTTCTCCTCATCAAGTACATTCATAAACTTCTTAATGACCTACAAATAATAGTAAAATACAATGATGATGGTAAGTAGAAGATTATTTGCTAAATAAGTTTATGATTTTTAGAGCGTACATAATTCTTGATGAAAAAGTTCTCCTGTACTTTCATGCAAAACTTGGCACTGTACTTAATGGTAGGAGACCAGCGACAAACTCTAGGGCGAGCTAGGTTGACCAACGAAGGCTGGAGCTTGGTGTGTTCGTACATCCACACCTTCAAGTATAAAAAAGTTAGAGCAAAAAAATAAACATAATACAAAAAAAAGCATTGCTAGTTAGACCAACACATACTAGTAATACGGTAGCGCATCCCTCCAAGAAACCAATATTGCTACCAGCATTTCGAATAACACTTACACGACTTAAATGATCAAACTGTAGATGAAGGAACTCATGGATGGCAAGAGGCCAGTTATATTTCACGAAGTCAAGAAGACATGTTATCTTGGTAATACAAGAAGGAACCTCCAAACTCTTCAAAAAAAAAACAGAGCTAATAAATATTTAACTAGCATACTTAATCTTCTACCCTCTACTACGGGAGACCCCTCCTCATCAACAGCTCTATGAATCTCTTCAGTTAAATTCTTGTGGGTCTTGTCCACAATGGGTGATCTTGAAAATGTAAAGCGAAGACCCGCATTTGGGAGACTCAATATAAGTGCCACTTCGTTGACGGTCATTTTGACAAGATATTTCCCAAGTTGGAAGGCTTCCTTATCCCTATTGTATAACCTCAGCAAAATATACAACATTGATATGTTTTGTGGAATAGTTGACATTCAAAGCAGGGGAAGGAGACAGACATCCCTAAGGGCTTCTATAGATTCTTCAGACAATCTATTCAAGAGAGGTGTGACATTTGCTGTGAAGGTGTTAGGTGCGCATATGCAACTTAGGTATTTGCTCCCGGGCATGCTAGAACCGAAAAAAACAGAAGGCTCACTAAATATAACTGCAACTAAGAATACAAAATGCGACTGCAAAAAAGCATTGAACGAAAAAATAACTGCAACTACAGGTAAAAAAACGACTGCAAACAAACATCGAAAATAAAAAAAAATACTCCAACTACGAGTACAAAAATGGACTGAGAACAAACATTGAACCCTAAATCAACAACAACTACAACTAGAAATTGTGATTGCAAGAAAACATTGAAAGAAAAATAACTACAACTACAATTACACATTGTGACTGCAAACATTCAGAGCAAGCGGCGGACATGATACCTTTTCGGGGTTTTCAGGTAATGGAACGGATGACGACGTCAGTTCTAATTTCAGTCGAAGGAAGCATCGGAATGGCAGAGATTCCACAGCACCGAATAAGATGATTCCACAGCAAGAAACAACGAGATTTTCAGCGGAGGAAGCATCGGAATGGCGGAGAAGACCTAAGTCGTTGAACGGAGAAGGAACGATGAAGGAGTTCACAACAAGAAACAACTAGGTTTCCGCTAATTCTTCCGCCGATAGCTGAGGAAGGAGGAGCTTGGGATGGGGCAAAATTTCAAAATGGTTGTGGGCCCCACCAATGAAAAGAGTATTTATTTCCTGAGGGTGGCATTGTCCCTTCTCCTGACCAAAACTTTTTTCCTAATGCAAACAATTATTACCCATTGGCGGTGGGGAAAAAACTTCAAAGCAAAAATAATTGTTTGGTAAAAAACCCAGTTCAGCATTCTCAGCGCTTCAAAAATCAAAATGACAATTTTTACCTTTTAATTCTAAAGTTGTCCCTTCATTCATTCTCACCACTCACATTCTCAGCACTACAAGACGCCAACGCCGAAACAAACGAAGCTTTGGGGTATGCAAAAAAGAACTGGAGAACGGAGAATCGGCACAGAACTGAGCCAAACTGATCAATTCACGACGGTTCTAATGATTCTCAATTTGGGTATGAATTTGAAAAAGGCAATAATCAACCTTTTGAGTCAGTTTTTGCGGTTGGGTACCTGACTGAGAACGGAGAACAGACTTGATGGGTTCCTCTGAGCCAGTTCGACCAAGCCCCTGGAACCGCGCGCGACCACGAAAACCTAGGGCGAGTCAACACGTGTCGACTTGGCCTCGTCTTGTCATGCACATCCATGCGGGCACTGGGCCGTGTGCGACCTTAGTCGCGCACCTCAGTGCGTCTCCCCGCCCTCGCGGCCTCAGCGCCCTCTGACTGCCCAGAAGTGGGCGACCGTTTTCCAGCAGGAGCGGACGGCCAACCGACCATCTTGCCTGATGGCCACCAAGGCCGCGCCGCCTAGATCTAGTCGGTTGTATTGCTCGTGTCCCATCAGGAGAGGGAGTCCATATGGTCGTCCACCCCTCTGGTTGCCCCTGATCTGGGCGGCCTCTTGGCCGCCAAGTTCTGGGCAGACGTTTCTCTCCAAGAGCAAGTGGCCATAAGGACGTCTAGCTGCCCTCCCCTCTGGCTGCTTGCCCCTCTAGCTGCCCAGATCTGGGCGCCCTCTTATCCCACTAACCATAAACACCATGGTTAGTGGGGGAAGATTATTCATTTAGTGATGGTATGCATGAAATGAATATTATGTAAATAATGTATAGTCGAAACTATACGTTATGTGGTCTGTACCCAATAATTTGGGTGGTTATAGTGTGCGGATAGCTGCATAACCACCGTAACCACCTCCTGGAGCCTATAAAAAGGCCTCAGGACCCCTCTCATTTCTAACTTTTGTTGGAACTCATGTTCTGCATCTCTTTAGTTTGACAACATCAAATCTTAAGTTGTATTTGATCATACTTGCGTTGGGTATAATGTGCAAGTTTATGTGTATAAAGAACGACAGTTTTAAGGTTTGGGACCTACCGCCGGGCGCTGGCGCTAGCGTTGAAGAATTAATGTTGAGTGTGCAAAGAGTCTGCTTTGTGACCTACTGTCGGGCGTTAGCCCTGCTGCCGGGCACTAGCCAATTCGACTGCATCAAGGAGAAGTCGCTACCGTCGGGCGCTAGCCAATTCGACTGCATCGAGGAGAAGTCGCTACCGCCGGGCGCTAGCCAATTCTACTGCATCACTACCGCCAAGCACTAGCCCTGCCGCCAGGCACTATCCTGTCGAATCGACTACATCAAGGAGTAACGACTATCGTCGGACGCTAGCCTTACCGCACTGCGGTATCCAAAAGTTGCGCGAATATTTTAAGGATATTTTTCCTAATTTAATGGACAACAGGCGACACCGTGTGAGAAGACCTATTGTTGGACGCTAGCTCTATCGCTGGCGGTGGCTTTTTTAAAAAACAAGTATAAAAGCACGGGTTTCTTTTTATGAGGAGACAAGAAGGAGGATTACACGTCTAGGGTTCGATTACCGTCTCTGTTGGTACGAACCACCATCTCCAAACAAGAAAAAGTGAAATTTCTCCCTCCCATTCGTGATCGAAAAACTCTGAAGAGCGAAGTCTCTAACGACCATCAACGTTTGATCGAGTGCAAGAAGAACAACATTATGAAGCCTCGATCGCGCACCGTTCTACGGAGGATTTCTTATTTGAGGGAGCAAAAAATTCAGATTTTTTATTCTTATTTGTATTTTCACTTTTCTATTCAGCTTGAGTTTGTGAGAAATCAGACTGGGAGGTCGTCGAATCCTGGGAGGAATCTATGGGAAATTGTCCTGGGAGGACGTTTAGATCTGAGAGATCTAGTGAAATCTAAGACCCTTCATGGTAGGAAGGTGAAGAGCCGGCTCGTCAATCTTTTTGGGAAGAAGAGAGAGAGCCAACTGGTTCTGATCGAGGGTCGGTATAGAAACCTAAAAGAAAATTGTTAGTTTGTTGTCTCGATCTCCGACGTCACAGAAATCAAGTTGTTTTATTGTAACCCTGATGTTTAATTATGAATAAAATTATATTTCTTTTATTTTATCTCAAATTTGTGGTTGTATGTTGCTAGGGTTTTGAGGGTTGTGTGGAAAATCAGAAAATGATTTTTCACAAGGGAAAAGTGGTACTGCGGCCTACTTGTACAACCCCATATTCGCCGAGTGAGACCCAAAGGCCTAGGACCCCAGGTTTCAGTGGGCTTTAAGTTAATCGAGTCAGGTGAGCTGAAACACCTCCCTTATAATGACCGTATAATATGGGTCCGGCCGGAGCCCCACAACATACAGACGCCACAACTTTAGTATTATAAGATGATATAACTACCCAATCTCAAAACTCATAAACAAACCACAGCGGAAACATCAACCAAGACTAGAAGTTATCCACATACATAAGAGTATCGAAACGGTCTTATGGCCTTACAACAATTGAGAGTCCAAAACTCTATCAATACATATCATATCAAAGTGCAAAGGCACTCCTAAGCTACCTCGGCTTGCAAGCCGGAAGTCAAAAGCATCAAACATACAATATCACAAAAGTAGAGCTAATGCGAAGCTGGTAACACTTCATGAGGCTTAGGCATTTTTGGTCGGCGAGCTAGCTCCTGCTTGCGATCCTTGCCCTGTAAAAATTTGGTTGTAACGTGGGTCAGCAAAGGATGACCTCAAACTGTGTAACAAACACATCTCCTCCCGGCCGCCCATAACGGACCCCGGGGTACCCCTCCAACCTGCAAGTCAGCACTTCGTATACAATATACATAAACAAGTAAAGCACTAAGGAACAGGCTTGGATGTCTCAAATAACATGCACGTTCTTTACTGTTGAGCATATAAAGAAAAGGGGCCTACTATGCAACATGTATGCAAAACCCGGGCTTCACCCAAGGCACCCTATCACGTATGCATCTAGCACATCATCACATCATCTGGGTACTCATCATTTCCACATTGGCATTAAGCCGCAAACAAAGGGGTAATGCATTTCCCCCAGCGGCACACAGGCCGCCACACAGAATTCTTGCCGAGGCCCCACCCGCTCATGGTCTTAGACCCGGGCTTGCCTGCAAGCTCTGACTTCTCGTGTCAGGATTCCGTCTAACACACTGACCGATTCTAAGAAGGCTTGCTGGACCCCACCCGCTCATGGCCTCATTGCCCGGGCTTGCCCCATGCTTGGCGTTCTCGTCAGTCTTGCAGAAGGGGACTAGTCTCGCTGGGACACTCTCCACACATGACTTGCACGTCACGGGATAGCCAGACGACCACAGAGACAAAGTCACGCCTTGGCACATCACAATCCAAAAACATTTCCACCTTAATCCCTCATTTGTACTGCAACGTCCCCGCGCACCAAGGAAACCATCTACCGCCAATGCTGAGCTAACCTTGTCCACCAAGGAAACCATCTACCGCCATTGCGGAGCTAACCTTGTCCGGTTCCGGCTACATGTACTTACTCGAGAAAATGGGAAAAACACAAACATCACAAACGACATCTTGCTGCAACGGATTTCTACAAAATCCCTAAAGCTCGTATGCAACATCACCGAGTCGGACTAATGGTCGCGACCACAGCTTCACCCACCATGCCTAATCAACTAATGGAGCGGATCTCTAATGCAAAAATATGTCGGGGACGGACTCAATCGATCCGGAGGTTCCTCTTGAACGATGGCGACCCAAACCCCTCTCATTTGAGAGTTTGGTGCCCAAAAACTAGAAAGTAAAAGATGCTAAACACGCATCCTAAAACCAAGATGAGAAGTGTTGTTACCTTCTGACCCCTCTTCCTAGCCATGTAAACTTAGCCGGATGAAAACCTTTGCAACGGTCTTGCTTCCACGGATCTGGACTCGGCTCGAGGTTTGGAGCACTAAAGCTTCTCCGGCAGCCGAATCTCTCCTTCACCTCCTTCCTTACTCTCCCTTCTCTCTAGATCATAGAAAGAGAGTACTTGATGAAGAATGAGGGATCCCAATCCCTATTCTCGGACTTAACTCAGCAAGGACAACCCTGGACCATCAAATCCCAAAAGAAGAAAACGAACGGCCACGATCCGAACTGAAAATCAAAACACCTGGGCCGAACACGGCTTGCGACACGCCTGTGTCCAAGGTCGTGTGCCTCAATCGAAGCCGAAACCGTCGCACCCAGAAAAGGACACGGGCTCTGAACACGCCCGTGTCACGCAGTACACGCACGTGTTGCTGGGCGTGTTCCTCCCTCGACACAGGATCAAAAACCACCCGAGAAGGACACGGGTAATCGACACGCCCGTGTTGAAATTGACACGCCCGTGTCAGGCCGAACATGGCTGGGTTCCAGGCTATGTTCAATCCCCTCTCACGGCCCAGCTCACAACCCGAGCAGGACACGACCTGGGACACGCCCGTGTCTCAGGCCGTGTTCGAAGTCTCAACGATCGTCGACTGCCTCTTCGTCGACTTCGCGTAAAATTCATCGAACACACGCACGACACGGCCTTGGACACGCCCGTGTCCCAAGCAGTGTTCACTGTCTCGATATTTCGCCGAGCGCAGTTCGAGGCCACCCGAGTTCTCCATCGAACCCGGGCACGACACGGCCATGGACACGCCCGTGTCTTAGGCCGTGTTCCCTTTCTCGACACTTCGTCGAGCGAAAATCGTCGACTTCTCGGGATTTCGACGAACCCGAGCACGATATGACCATGGACACGCCCGTGTCCTAGGTCGTGTGACCCTTACCAAGAACCAAACTTGGTTCTCGACGATGCTCGTCCCTCTTTCGAATTTTGGGGTGTTACACGAGTAGTGCTTGTGGAAGTGTTCCCGCCCAAGGCTTGCGGGAGGGTTTGCTCCCGGGCCGGCGGGAGGCCTTTAGGGTTGGCATTGAGTGATGCTTCTCCACTCAACGCCTTAGCTCATGTCATTGAGTGATGCTTCTCCAATCAACGCTTTGGCCCTCAAAGTTGGCGTTGAGTGATGTTTCTCCACTCAACGCCTTAGCCCTTGGCGTTGAGTGATGCTTCTCACTCAACTCCTTAGCCTATGACGTTGAGTGATGCTTCTCCACTCAATGTCTTGGCCCTCAGAGTTGGCATTGAGTGATGCTTCTCCACTCAACGTCTTAT
This sequence comes from Platanthera guangdongensis, assembly GCA_039583875.1. Taxonomy (NCBI): domain Eukaryota; kingdom Viridiplantae; phylum Streptophyta; class Magnoliopsida; order Asparagales; family Orchidaceae; genus Platanthera; species Platanthera guangdongensis. The sequence goes on from CM077150.1 coordinate 273,650,211, forward strand.
CCCTTGGCGTTGAGTGATGTTTGTCCACTCAATGCCTTAGCCCTCAGAGTTGGCATTGAGTGATGCTTCTCCACTCAACGCCCCAGTCCCTGGAAGCGGAAGGGTTCCCTCCCAGGGCTTGCGGGAAGGTTTGCGCCCGGGTCAGCGGGAAGCCTTTAGGGTTGGCGTTGAGTGGTGCTTCTCCACTCAACGTCGTAGTCCTTGGCTTTGAGTGATGCTTCTCCACTCAACGTCGTAGTCTCTGGCATTGAGTGATGCTCATCTACTCAACGCCATAGTAGGGTACAGAGGTAATTTTACTTATATGCCCTTAGAGATATGCATTTAGCTCTTCAGAATAACGGAGTTTGCTGTTAGCTGACCATTTTGGGCAGTGTATAGCCTTTTTGAACAGCAGAATTATGCTATTGGCAGACCGAATACTGAAAATCTATAAATAGACCCACAGGGTGTAGTGCCCCACCAACCTTTTGCCCGGGTCGGGCCGGAGGGGTACTACTAGCACAAGACGTCCACCCAGTACTGTAGGGGAAACGATCCACCATATCCAAGCACTAGATGACCGCCTTGCTCGGCTCGAATCATAACATTCACAACCCATCAAAGTATAGCAGAAGCATTAACCGAAAACCATTACAGATATAATATATCAAATCACAGAGGTTCTAGGGACGAAGCCTAAGCGTTTAAATAAGCCCGTGGGCTATACATGTGCTACATATAATTCTCATATACTCTCTCTCTCTCTACGCTGCTCGGCGGTACTCATGTCTCTAAACTCTGAGAACAACGGGAGTGCATCTGCTCGAGTAGACCTAGCTGCTGGTGTAATCTCCTGTGGCAGCGGGTCACTATGGTGCTCCACCTCCTGTGAATGGTTAATCACATAACAGTTAGTCACATGGCTAAGTGGAAACAAATCTCCTCCCCGGATCCACATCTTGGGGAGGAGCACGCACCCATCCAACAAAAGTAAATAGCCAAAGCAAGAGAGGGTTAGCATAATATTTCATATATGAACAGCTAGGAGCAACTATAAAAGAGAGCAGTATAACCGAACAAAGCAGCAATAGTATAAATCAGTTATAACAAGGCTCTACTAGCTCATCAACACATCAGATTTTCATATCCTGAATACTATCGCATGCATTCACAGCCGCGCACACACCGCAGACATTCATAGTCGCGCACACACTACAGAAATTCATAGCCGCGCACACAAACCCTATTTCGACATAGTTTGGACCGCTTCTGTTCCAGCAGGGTAGCGAGCCCCGCGGGCCTCACCGATCTGGCCGTCGGTGACAGTGGCCAGTCCTGCCACTTTTTGGGGTGATCATACCGCACAACCCCAGGCCCTAACGTACAACCTTGTGTACTCTTGGATGTGAGCGACATCAGACGAATCGTTTTGGCCGACCAGTGGAGGAAAACCCGACGGGGAATATAACGGCCGGTCACCCGTGGTACTTATCTCTATGTCGCCTTGAGTCGTCTACCTTCCCACACAGGTATGAACGGTCTGCGGAAGGGACAGACCCGCCACTATTTCACCGCAAGCAATTTACATACAATCAAACAAAGTCAAACAATATAAACATCGGGTCTACGTCGGCCTGCCCTACTAGGTTTTAGACTTCAGGCGTCAGCACTCAGCTCTACTTTCGACAAGTAGCGTGAGAGCGCATTATTTGGGGCTAAACCTGGAGGACTACTTCGACTCCGGTTATTCCCAACTAAGGCTCGACGACTGCTTGTCAGAGCAGGACCCGAGACTAAAATAATAAATTGCAAGAGAACAAGTGTGGTGCTTATGCTGCTTATTTAAAGTGCTGGAATGAAATGTGACCAGTACGAGACTGGAGTAGTACTGAATTGAAAGTACTAAGATAAGCTTAACCAGTACAAGACTGGAGTAGTACAGAATTGAAAGTACTAAAATAAGCTTGACCAGTACGAGACTGGAGTAGTATGAATAGAAAGTACTAAAATAAGTCTGACCAGTACGTAATTGAAGTAGTACTGAATAGAAAGTACTGAAATAAGCTTGACCAGTACGAGACTGGAGTAGTACTGAATTGAAAGTACTAAAATAAGCTTGACCAGTACAAGACTGAAGAATGTGCGAACAAAAAAATATAAACCGGAAAGTGGAGTAATGTAAACTTTATTATTCCAAAAAGGTATCTATTACAAAGGTATAACCTCCCTTATATAGAATGGAGGAGAGAAGAGAGAATACAAATAAGAGATGTGGGACTAAAAATTTACAGGCCACGAGCGGACTATACAGACACAAACCGCACAAGCCGCGCGGTTAGACAGAAGGGCTAACCGCTCGGCTACTACCAGAGAGAGAGAAAGATCGTCATGGGAGACCGCAAGATCGCCCGGTCTCCAAGGCGCTAGAGACAAACCGCTAGACCGCTTGGACCTCAGACAGCAACACAAAGCAACCAAACTGCTGAAGGGTAACTGCAAAACCACGCGGTCATCAACCCGCCAAGACAGACCGCCAGACCGCCCGGTCACCAACTTCAACACTCCCCCTCAAGCTGGAGCATATATATCGATCATGCCCAGCTTGTCACAAATATGAAGAAACGAGGCGGATACTGGCTTGGTGAAGATGTCAGCCAGCTCTTTATCAGAAGTGACAAAGGGAGTGAAAATTTATTCCTTCAAAATCTCTTCACGAATGAAATGACAGTCGACCTCAATGTGCTTGGTTCTTTCATGGAAGACCAGATTTTTGGAGATGTATATGACAGCCTTGTTATCACATAACATAGGTAGAGGATGATTGTAAACCTCTCTTAAATCCAGCATGAGAGCCCGTAGCCATTTTAACTCACAAGTGGTCGATGCCATACTCCGATACTCTGCTTCAGCACTGGACCTGGAAATAACAGACTGCTTCTTGCTCTTTCAGCTTACCAGATTTCCCCCAACAAAGGTGCAGAAACCAGAGGTAGACTTGCGATCCCCTTTGTCATCAGCGTAACTCGCATCTTTGTAGGCTTCAACCCTCAGATGACCATTCTTCTGAAAGAGTAATCCTTTCTCAGACGCTACTTTGACATACTCCAAGATCCGCAAGGCGAACTGTAGATGGCACTCCTTAGCTGCTTACATGAATTGACTCACCTTGCCCACAACATAGGAAATGTCGGGTCTGGTCACTGTGAGATATATGAGCTTACCAACTAGACGCCTGTACCGCGTAGTATCTGAAAGAAGAGGTGAATCATCTGTCCAGGTTTTGTCTTCTCCAATTGCCATGCGGCATCGGGCAGGTTTGGCTCCAGTCAATCCTGCTTCTTTTAATAGATCAAGGGCATACTTACGCTGAGAGAGGACTAAGGAGTTGGGCTTCCGAGAGATTTCGATCCCCAAAAAGTACTTCGGAGAGCCCATATCTTTTGTGACCAGATGTTGACGAAGATGACGCTTTGTCAAGGCTACCCCTTCCTAATCATCGCCAGTGAGAAGAATATCATCGACGTACACAGCAAGAACCACCAGTCCCGAGGAGGTTTTGCGAATAAATAGTGAGTGATCGGCAGAGCTGCGCGCAAAACCAACGGCCGCCACGATGTCGCTGAACTTGTCAAACCAAGCTCGAGGGCTCTACTTGAGGCCATAGATTGCCTTCTTCAGCCGACATACTTGTGTCTCCCCCTGAGCAACATACCCAGGAGGTTGCTCTATGTAGACGACCTCCTGAAGATCACCATAAAGGAAGGCATTCTTTACATCTAGTTGGGAAATCGGCCAATCCCGGTTGACAGCCATAGAGAGAAGGACCCGTATGGTGCTGAGACGAGCAACGAGAGAGAATGTATCAAAATAATCAACACCATAGGTCTGAGTGAATCCTTTAGCCACCAGGCGGGCTTTGTAGCGATCCACACGGCCATCGGGGAGGAATTTCACCACAAAAACCCAGCGACAACCTACAACATCTGTGCCAACAGGAGGAGGAACAAGATTCCAGGTACCCCGTTCAGTGAGAGTAGCAATCTCGTCATCCATGGCAGCCTTCCAATGCGGAAGGGTAAGAGCTTCCTGATAGGAACGGGGGGTGGAAGTAGAAGAGATAACCAGAGCAAAGTCCCTGCGAGCAGGCGTCAGATGATCATAGGAAACAACAGCAGCAAGAGGATGCTGGGTACAAGCCCGAACCCCTTTGCGAAGGGCAATGGGAAGGTCCAGGTCAGCAGGTACCTCAGTATCCGGAGCATCCGTGGTGGAGAAAGCTGGCCCGAGAGAAGAGAGCGACGACAGCGAAGAGGAGGAATGTGGAGGAGAAGGAGCGGGGTAAGATGGTGGAGATAGTGGAGATGGTGGAGATGGTGGAGACGGTAGAGGTGGCGGAACATTAGCAGGAGTGGAGGGAATAGTGGGGTTGGTGAGAGAAGGAGGATTAGCAGGAGTAGAGGAAGAAGCGGAAGAGAAGTAAGATGCATTTTCAAAGAAGATAACATCCGCAGAGATAAATTGTTTGCGGGTGACGGGGTCAAAGCAACAATAACCTTTCTGAGTGGGAGAGTACCCCAGAAAGATACATTTGGTGGACCGAAGGGAGAGTTTGTCGCGGGTGGTAGAGGGAGCATGCACAAAGGCTGTGCATCCAAAGATACGTAAAGGAAGAGGAAAGGGTTCTTTGCCCGGATAGAGAATGGAGAAAGGAGTTTGACCATGGAGAATGGTGGAGGGAATACGATCGATGAGATAGCAAGAGATGAGAACAGCATAGTCCCAGTAGGAGTGAGGTACATGCATTTGCGTAAGCAGAGTGCGAGCGACATCAAGGAGGTGACGATTCTTGCGTTCCGCCACTCCATTTTGTTGGGAAGAGTAAACGCAACTAGTTTGATGAATAATCTCATGTTGCGTACAGAAAGAGGAAAAGGCCTGACTAAGATATTCTTTTGCGTTATCCGAGCGTAATATTTTAATGGAAACTTCAAACTGAGTTTGAATTGAATGATAAAAGGATGTCTATACATCAAAAAGTTCAGAACGGTCTCGTAAGAGATAGACCCAAGTACAGCGAGAAAAGTCATCAATGAACGTAACAAAGTAAGAACTACCCCGCCCAACGGTAAGGGTAGGAGCAGGACCCCAGATGTCAGAGTGAACAAGATCAAACGGACGGGTAGATCCACGATCTTGCTTTGGTGGAAAGGAAGAGCGGTGATGCTTGCCAAGTTGACATGCGTCACAATTAAGAGGAGGATGTTGGGAAGGAAGGTGGGGGAGAAGTTGGCGAAGAAGGCGAGGGGGGCATGACCAAGGCGAAGATGTCATTGGAGAAGATCTGTAGAGGAGGAGGAGAAGGCAGATAGAGCAGAGATGTTGTCGAGGAAGTAGAGGTCGCCACTCTCAATCCCAGTAGCAATCGTCCGTTGGGAGGCCGGATCCTGAAAAGAACAAGAGGTAGGAGTGAATGTGACGGAGCACTGTAGTTGCTTGCATAAAGAGGTAATCGATAATAAATTGCAAGGAAACTGGGGCACATAGAGGGTATCGGCAAGGCAGAGAGACGGAGTGACTTGAACCATGCCCGTCCCATTGACCGGGGAGGAAGAACCATCCGCAACTATGACAGGGGGCAACCGATCATGTGTGTCTAGATGAGAGAAACAGTGAGGATTGTCTGTCATATGATTTGTAGCACCAGAATCGATCAACCATCTTCCGCGAGTAACAGTGTGGGCACTACCAGAAGAGAGGACCACTGAGGCGGATGGCTCGGAGGAAGTGGAATCCATTAAAGAGAGACAGCGAGAGAACAGCAAGCCACGACGGCTAACACAAGACACAAGCCGGGCGGACAGAAACAGGTGCGCAGCGAGGAAGGCCGCAGCGGTCAGAGAACAGAGTTACAGCGGTCACGGTGACAACACACCAGCGGCCACGACCAAGAAGCAGAGCAAAGCAGGGAAGGAAGTCGAGCGGCCCGAGGAAGGCCGTGCGGGTAGGAGAGGAACAAGTAGTACGACAAAAGATTAGGCCGTGACGACTAGCAAGCAGGAGCGGCAAGAAGGAAACAGGTCTCAACGTCGAAGAAGTAGTCGAGGAAACAAGGCGCGGAGACTAAGAACAGGTCGCAGCGACTAAGAAGACGAGCGACTAGGGAAGGAGAGCAACAAGCCACGCGAACAGGGCAGTGGTTAGAAGAGGATACAAACCGCAAAAACAGGTAGAGGAAAGCAGAATCAAGCCGTGAGAACAGGGCACGGAAAGGGACAAGCCGCGCGAATAGTGCAATGGGCAGAGAAGGACCCAGGCCGCGAAGACAAGTCACGGACTGAAGAAACAAGCCGTGAGAGCAAAGAGCGCACACATAATCAGGAGAAAAGGACCGAGTCCTCTGATACTATGTGCGAACAGAAAAATATAAACCGGAAAGTGGAGTCATGTAAACTTTATTATTCCAAAAAGGTATCTATTACAAAGGTATGACCTCCCTTATATAGAATGGAGGAGAGAAGAGAGAATACAAATAAGAGATGTGGGACTAAAAATTTACAGGACACGAGCGGACTATACAGACACAAACCGCACAAGCCGCGTGGTTAGACAGAAGGGCTAACCGCTCGGCTACTACCAGAGAGAGAGATCGTCATGGGAGACCGCAAGATCGCCCGGTCTCCAAGGCGCCAGAGACAAACCGCTAGACCGCTTGGACCTCAGACAACAACACACAGCAACCAAACCGCTGAAGGGTAACTGCAAAATCGCGCGGTCATCAACCCGCCAAGCCAGACCGCCAGACCGCCCGGTCACCAACTTCAACAAAGAAAATACAAAAAAAAAGTTAGTAGTCCAATCACTCCTATTCAGGAGGCTTCAATTCCATCGAGATTTAACGGAGATTTTGATGAGTTACATCAATTATTAGGATCCAATTAATTTGGTTGTGCCATGTTTATTACGGCTTAATTAGATCAAGGGTTGGCTGAGAGTTACATTCTTATAGCCGTCCGGGACAACTCCAAGCCATCACTCGTATTATCATCTTCCGAGCGTGCCCTATTCATCTGAGAGTCGAGGCGCTCGACGGTTTAACGAAATCATGGAAAACCCGGAGCTTAGTCACTTGCGCCGGCCACTCTCGTTGATATGAAAATTTGAATTTATTATTCAAATTAGAGAGGATAGTCGCACGCTCTAATTTTTATTTTCGAAGAAAATGAGCGTAATCATTTCCGAGCACGACCCTAGGCACTCCACAATTGAGAGAAATTTCAATTTTAATCCCCAAGTCTCCAAATTTTGATACAACCTATAAGGGGGTCTAAAATGAGACTGAAAAAAATTTTCATAATTTTTCGAAGAGTTTTGGGCCTTTAATTTGGCCAAATAATTTTTATTTAGGCTTTTAAAATACCAAATCAACTCCAAAAATTCTCAAATTTTTGAGGATATAGCCCTCATCATGGGGAACATTTTTCATGTTGGTCATTTTTCTCCTAGAGGCCTAGGATTGGCCCAGAAATTTCCAGAAATTTCTGTCCTTTTGATTTGGTCTGCTAATAACAGATCTAACTGATCCTGCGGCTAAAAATAAGCCGCAGGGTGCTTTTCATCCTCCTGCCCCCACAGCGGATCGGCAGCGGATCCGCTGTGGGGGGCGCTGATGCTGAGGCGGGGGGCGGTAATTAAGATAACGCCAGCCGCCCGATCTTCATCACCAGATCCGGCGTCTGCGGCAACTGCCGGCGGTGGTGGAGGCGGCTCAACCTCTGCACCGCTGGCGAGAAGCAACAGCCGCCCGATCTGGTGATGAAGATCGGGTGGCTGGCGTTATCTTAATTACCGTCCCCCGCCTCAGCATCAGCGCCCCCCACAGCGGATCCGCTGTCGATCCGCTGTGGGGGCAGGAGGATGAAAAGCATCCTACGGCTTATTTTTAACCGCATGATCAGTTAGATCTGTTATTAGCAGACCAAATCAAAAGCACACAAATTTCTGGAAATTTCTGGGCCAATCCTAGGCCTCTAGGAGAAAAATGACCAACATGAAAAATGTTTCCCATGATGAAGGCTACCTCCTCAAAACTTTTGAGAATTTTTGGAGTTGATTTGGTATTTTTAAAAGGCAAATGAAAATTATTTGGCCAAATTAAAGGCTCAAAACTCTTTGAAAAATTATGAAAAATTTTCCAGTCTCATTTTAGACCCCCTTATAGGTTGTATCAAAATTTGGAGACTTGGAGATTAAAATTGAAATTTCTCTCAATTGTGGAGTGCCTAGGGTCGCGCTCGGAAATTATTACACTCATTTTCTTTGAAAATGAAATTAGAGCGCGCGACTATCCTCTCTAATTTGAATAATAAATTCAAATTTTCATATCAACGAGAGTTGCCGAGGCAAGTGACTAAGCTCCGGGTTTTCCAAGATTTCGTTAAACCGTCGAGCGCCTCGACTCTCAGATGAATATGTCACGCTCGGAAGATGAGAGTACGAGTGATGGCTTGGAGTTGTCCCGGATGGCTATAAGAATGTAACTCCTAGCCAACCCTTGATCTAATTAAGCCGTAATAAATATGGTGCAACCAAATTAATTGGATCCTAATAATTGATGTAACCCATCAAAATCTCCTTTAAATCTCGATGGAATTGAAGCCTCCTGAATAGGAGTGATTGGACTACTAACACTTTTCTTTGTGTTTTCTCCAGTCTCGTACTAGTCAAGCTTATTTTAGTACTTTCAATTCAGTACTACTCCAGTCTCGTACTGGTCAAGCTTATTTCAGTACTTTCTATTCAGTACTACTCCAGTTGCGTACTGGTCAAGCTTATTTCAGTACTTTTTATTAAGTACTACTCCAGTCTCGTACTGGTCAAGCTTATTTTAGTACTTTCAATTCAGTACTACTCCAGTCTCGTACTGGTCAAGCTTATCTTAGTACTTTCAATTCAGTACTACTCTAGTCTCGTATTGGTCACATTTCATTCCAGCACTTTAAATAAGCAGCATAAGCATCGTATTTGTTCTGTTGCAATTTACTATTTTAGTCCCGGGTCCTGCTCTGACGAGCAGTCGTCGAGCTTTAGTTGGGGATAATCGGAGTCGAAGTAGTCCTCCAGGTCTAGCCCCAAATAATGCGCTCACACGCTCCTTGTTGAAAGTATATCTGAGTGCTGAAGCCCGAAGTCTAAAGCCTAGTAGGGCAGGCCGACGTAGACCCAATGTTTATATTGTTTGCCTTTGTTTGATTGTATGTAAATTGCTTGTTGTGAAATAGTGGCGGGTCTGTCCCTTCCGCAGATCGTTCGTACCGGTGCAGGAAGGTAGACGACTCAAGGTGACATGGAGATGAGTACCACGGGTGACCGACCATTATATTCCCCGTCGGGTTTTCCTCCGCTGGTCGGCCAAAACGATTCGTCGGATGTCGCTCATATCCAAGAGTACACAAGGTTGTACGTTAGGGCCTGGGGTTGTGCGGTATGATCACCCCCAAAAGTGGCAGGACTGGTCATTATTATCGACGGCCACATCGGTGAGGCTCGCGGGGCTCGCTACCCTGCTGGAACAGAAGTGATCCAAACTATGTCGACATAGCGTTTGTGTGCGCGGCTATGAATGTATACGGTGTGTATACGACAATGAATGCCTGTGGTGTGTGCGTGGCTGTGAATGCCTGCGATAGTGTTCAGGATATGAAAACCTGATGTGCTGATGAGCTAGTAGAGTCTTGTTATAACTGATTTATACTATTGCTGCTTTTACCGGTTATACTGCACTCTTTTATAGTTGCACCTAGATGTTCATATATGAAATGTTGTGCTAACCCTCTCCTGCTTCAGCTATTTACTTTTGTTGGGTGGGTGCTTGCTCGTCCCCAGGATGTGGATCCGGGGAGGAGATTTGTTTCCACTTAGCTCTGTGACTAACGGTTATGTGATTAACCATTCACAGGAGATTACGCCAGCATCTAGGTCTACTCGAGCAGATGCACCCCCGCCATCCTCAAAGTTTAGAGACGTGAGTACCGCCGAGCAGCGTAGAGAGAGAGAGTATATGAGGATTATATGTAGCACATGTATAGCCCACAGGCTTATTTAAACGCTTAGGCTTCGGCCCTAGAACCTCTGTGATTTGATATATTATATCTGCAATGGTTTCATGTTAATGCTTCCGCTATACTTCGATGGGTTGTGAATATTATGATTCGAGCCGAGCAAGGCGGCCATCTAGTGCTTGGATAGGGTGGATCGTTTCCCCTACAACACTGGGTGGACGTCTTGGGCCAGTAGTACCCCTCCGGCCCGACCCAGGCAAATGGTTGGGGGGCACTACAAACGTATAAAAGCTAGGTTGAATCGAGTACCTGGACTGATGGGCCTCTTGCAGAATTTCCTCACGAATCCCTGCGGTAGCGGGAATGAATATGCGATGTTTGAATTGCAGAATCCCGTCATGCAGTTTATAATCCTCCTGTGCCCCTCCTTGCAGAGATCAGATGATCGGCATTACCTCTAGGTTGATCTTCTGGGCTTCTCGTATCCGGTCCCGGATGTCGCATTGGATCTCCATCCAATACAGCTAAGAATAGTACTCTTACGGATCTCTTCGGGCAACCAGGGTAATCTCCAAGTCTATCAAAGACTGGAAAAGTTCCTTAGGGATCTGCTCCATCCAACTCCCTACTATCGCAGGCTGGCGGCTCAAGGCATCAACGACTCTATTAGCCTTCCCGGGGTGATATTGGAGAGCGAAGTCGTAATCGCATAAGAATTCTAGCGATCGGCGCTGCCGGAGATTCAGCTCTTTCTGCGTGAAGATATACTTGAGGCTCTTGTGGTCGGAGAAGATCTCACATCTCACTACATACAGATAATGCCTCCAGATTTTTAGGGTGAAGACAACGACGCCCAACTCTAAATCGTGCGCTGCGTAGTTTAATTTGTGCAGCTTTAATTACCGCGAAGCGTAGGCCACTACCTTGTCATGCTGCATTAGGACTGTTCCCAATCCCTTCAGGGAGGCATCAGTGTAGATTTGGAATCCCTCAGTCCCTGTGGGGATCATAAGGATTGGCGCGGAAGTCAGCCGCTTCTTCAGTTCAACGAACGCAGCCTCGCACTCTGGCGTCCATCAGAATGCGATGTCTTTCTTGATGAGAGTAGTTAGGGGTAAGGCAATCTTGGAAAAACCCTCGACAAACTTCCTGTAGCATCCGGCAAGACTGAAGAAACTTTGGATATCCGCAGCCGTCCTGAGTGGCAGCCAAATTTGTACTGCCTGGATCTTGGCTTGGTCCACTGCCACTCCTTCCTTATTTATCGTGTGGCCCAAGAATCCAACTTCTTCCAGCCAAAATTCGCACTTACTGAATTTGGCGAAGAGGGAGTGCTCCCGGAGCTTTAATAACACCATCTGCAGGTACAGGGTATGGTCTGTCTTGGTCTTCGAGTAGATTAGGATGTCGTCTATGAAGACGATGATAAAGTGATCCAAGAAGGGTTCGAAGACTTTATTCATTAGGGCCATGAAGGTGGAGGGCGCATTGGTGAGCCCGAAGGGCATCACCAGGAACTCAAATAGACTATATCGGGAGCTGAAGGCAGTCTTGGGAATATCTTCTTCTCGGATTCGAAGCTGGTAATAGTCGGACCTCAGGTCCATCTTAGAGAATATGGAAGCACCTTGCAACTGATTGAACAGTTCGTCGATCCTAGGGAGGGGGTATGTATTGTCTACAGTAAGCTTATTTAGCTCTTTGTAGTCGATGTACAGTCGCAGAGTCTCGTCTTTCTTCTTGACGGAAAGTATCGGGGCTCCCCAGGACGAGAAACTAGGACGAACGAATCCAACATCTATTAGTTCCTGTAGCTGGATCTTTAATTCAGTCAGCTCCCTTGGGGCCATCCAGTAGGGGGCTCGCGATACTGGTCGTGCTCTGGACACGAGCTCAATCTGAAAATCGACCTCTCGCTGGGGTGGCAACCCTGGGAGGGACTCAGGGAAAATATCTGGAAAGTCGCGGACTACTGGGACCTTGGAGAGCACCTAGGTTTTATCTTTCATCTCGAAATAAATAAGGAATACTTCGTCCTTCTATCGGACGGATTTCACCATCTGCGTAGAAGTCAAGATAATACGCGAGACCGAGGGCACACCTGTCAACGCGACGCTCTGGCCATTTGGATTCTATAGCCGGACTTCTCGCGTGGAACAGTTAATTTGTGCTTGGTTCTCGGCCAGCGAGTCCATCCCCAGAATGATATCAAATCCAGTTATTGCTAGGATGGTTGCGTAGATTTCAAATTCTACCTCTCCCAGCATAGCCTGGAACAAACACTTTTAGGTGGATGTCATATCTGACCCGTCTGGTAAACGGATTCGTATAGACAGTCCGGTTGAACGGATAACATTTCCTTTTGTTGCGATAAATTCGTGGGAGATGAAAGAATGTGTCGCTCCTGTGTCAAAAAGGGTTTGGCAGGGTATCATTCTACCAACAAGATTCCTGACGACATGGGAAATATATAGATATATATCATCCAACTAATATATATATATATATATATATATATATATATATATATATATATATATATATATATATATATATATATATATATATATATATATATATATATATATATATATATATATATATATATATATATATATGAAATATACCACATCAGTGAAAGATCTGATATCTCCTATCGCCTAAGATATATACCTATGACTACGTCAGGGGCCGGTCCGTGCTGCAGGTCCAGTGCGTAGGCCTCCAGGGGCACTGCTCGACCCTGCTGGCCTCTCCTGCCAGCTCTGCCTCTGCGGCCTCTCTGACCCTGTCCCCGTGCCGGCTGTCCACACTGGACTACTCCTAACCCTGGTCTCCCTATCACATGTGGGCAAAAGGCCCTCATATGTCCTAGCTGCTGACACGAGAAGTTGTTCCCTGCGAAGGGAACATCTCGTTGGGCCACTAGTGGGGGATGTGGAGCTAGAGCTGGTCTACTTTCTGGCTGTGTAGCTGGGGGTGCTGGTGGGCGCCTATAAGGCTGTCTGCGGCATCGCTGCCTACGCTCTTTATCCCGTCTATGGGGAGCGACTCCTCCGTCTCGCCTCTGGTCATGAGTAAGATCTACCTGACCTCTACGCTGCTGAGCCACTGTCTGCTGATCCAACTCTAAAGCTGCTGCATGGGTGGCTATGGTGTGAAAGGTGGCCTGAGAGAGCATGATCAGGGCCTTCCTCAAGTCATCTCATAGTCCTCGGTAGAACCGAGAAGCTCTATCCCTGTCGGAGGCAGCCAGATTCCCGACGAAGCATGTCAGGTGTATAAACTCTCTCTCATACTCTGCCACTGTGCGGTTGCCCTGTCGGATGAGCAGGAACCTCTCTTGCAGCACGGCTCGGTCTACATCTGTGATAAAGAACTCTAGTAGAGCTACGGAGAACTCCCCCCAAAGGATCGTGCTCAACGACCGACCTCGAAAGGTAGAGCGATTAGCAACTCTCCACCAATCCCTCGCATATCCCTCCAAAAGGGTCACCACCAAAGAGACTGCAGCCACATCTGGGCAAATCATCCCTACTAACAGCTCCTCCACTCGCTCCACCCACTCCTCTACCTGGATGGCTGTCTCTGTACCCCTGAAAGGGGGAGGCCTCAGTCCTCGAAAAGTCGTTAGCGGATCGGTGGGTACGGTCATCTCCAGCGGTGGCTGTGCCAGGGCATCCCGGAAATTCGTTAGTATAGCCGTTAGTGTCTGCCCCACATCTGTCTCGGCAAATGGTACGACCGCGGGAGCGATCGGGTCTGGTGGTGGGGTAGCTGGAATATATCCTCTAGACGAGGATCCCCCGTTACTGTACTTCGGTATCTAGAGAAGTAACAGGAAAGGGTGTCAGTATTTTGCAAAAGTAGGGGAAATTTGCAAAAACGACAACCCAAGTAGAAAACAGCGTGAATGGGCATATTATCGTACAGTCTAGAATCCCTAAGCCTATATACTAGGGTCCACCAGGCTTCCACTGCAAGGTTCGTCCCGAACAGAGAACGAAGCGAGGGACGAAGGGATCCTGAGACTGCTCCACAAGGACGAATCGTGATGGCTCTGATCTGTTTGTAGCACCCCCCAACCTTTGCCCGGGTCGGGCCAGCTGGGTACTACTGAACGAGTTCTGATACACTCGTATTGACTACACGAGGTCACAGGAACTAACAGAACTCAATTCAGAGTTCTCTAGCTCTATTTCCCGCCTAGGGTTATTTCCCACCGGGTTAGGGGTAGGGTTCGGGCCACTTTTATTGGGCCCACTAGTGTTCCGGTGGCCCAATAGAAGTCGGGATGTTACACAGGGTACCTCAGAAGGCAAGCTTTCTCATTTTTCTAAGAGTCTTGTAGCGTTTTTCGAGGTATCCTTAGCTCAGCATTTGGCTAAGGAGGGGGTGCGAGCTAAGATTTCTCGGATTAATGGAGGGACCTCCAAGCTGTAGCCCAGGGTCTATTCTTTTATTCCAAGTCACTAGTCAAGGGTTTGGGAGAAGTAGGTGTTAGCTACACCCCAGGGTCCGAACTCTCGTTGGGGCCAGTTTTTGGTTCCAACATTTCTGATGCGGTGAGTGTGTACCGTAGATGGTAGAAGAAAATCTCAGGCTTAGTCTCATGGCTAGAGGTGAGCAAGAAGGAGCAGGCTCAGGAGGTTCTCCACCCCAGGCGAGTGGGGTGACATTGGGGATGCTGGAAAACTTCAGGCGGGAAGTCTTGCAGACCATCCATTTAGAGTTATCAGCAAGGAGCGAGCGAGCGACGCCTCAGGTTCCAGTGGCTGCAGTTCCGTAGTTGGGCGAGAACGCTCCTGATCAGCGTCCCGGAAAGGAGGTACCGACAGAGGTTGTCAAGAGGGATGTCGTTGGGCGGGAGCTCTTCCCCAGGCAGGCCAGTGCTGACGGGCTTATCGAACCGAGATCCCGAGATGTGCCCTCTCGACAGGTGGTGGGCGAAAGCCCTTTTAGCGAGCTGACCATCTCGGCCCCGGTTCTAGACGGGTTTCGAGAGCCCGACATGTCCTACTACACGGGCAGAGATGACCCCGTGCAATATATGCAATGGTTCGAGGATGTCATTTCCATAAGACAGATGCCAGATGCCTTCAAGTGTCGGCTTTTTGTGATCACTTTGAAGGAGAAGGCAAGGGACTAGTTCCATCAACTCCCTACAAGCTCTATTTACTGCTTTGAAGATTTGTGCTGAGGGTTCTTGTTAAGGTTCTCGACGTCGAAGAAGAGGAAGAAGTCAGCGGAGTGCTTGTTTGCCATCAAGCAGAAGCCGGAGGAGATACTGGGACGTTATGTTGATAGGTTCCATGAGGAGATTCTGCAGGTTCAGGAGATGCCTAGGTACATTGTGATCCTCGCCTTCACCCTCGGGTTGAGGTCGAGTTTCTTTAGCATAAAGCTGAAGAGAGTACCCCCCCCCCTCTTTCAAGGAGCTGATGGAGAGGATGGCGAAGGAGATATAGATTGAGGTGGCCAACCCGGCATTTACGAAGAAGTTGGTCAAGTTGGCAGAGGAGGATGTGAATGAGCCAGGAGCAGGGAGGTAGAGAGAGTAGAGAGAGGAGAGGAGGAGAGAGGAGCCCAGAGGTCAGGGGCATCAGGGGCAGCATCCGGGTTGGAGGTAGCGGGAGTCGAACAACCGGTTGGGCTGGAGGCCCCAAGAAGGTCATCCCTAGGGGCAGGGGGGAGGCTTCCAAGGCATGGATAACTTCTGTGAGCAGGGAAGGTTCCATCATTCGTTATGGATGTAGGAGCAGAGGGCTCCCCTCCTGTGGCAGCAGGAGGCAATGGAGATCGCCCAAGGTAGAGGACGAATGAGAGGAGCTCGAGGAAGAGCGAGGAGTAGGGAAGGTAGGGTATCATTGTCTTTCTATAACTTCCATTAGGAGGAAGGTCACGCGACGGTCACCTGCCCGGAGTTTCTAGAGATAAGGGAGGCCAAGGGACAGGTGAGGCAGCAACCACCCTTGAGGATTGAAGAAGTTCTGCTATGGGAGAGGATAGGTGTGAGGACCTGGCAGATGAGGTGGCCCGAGAAGGGATCAGGGTGATCCATGGGGGAGTTGGGATTGAATCCACTTATAATTTGAGTTTCCAGACCATGTACCGATTGAGCGTCGCCTCGACCTCCAAGGCCCCCCCCCCGGAGGAAAAAATTACCTTTTCATCGAAGGATATGCCTGACTATGAAGTCCCATTTTGTGACGCCTTGGTGATCCGGACGACTGTAGAGAATTTCACCATCTCCCGAATTCTGGTGGACAATGGAAACTCGGTGAACGAGATCTTCATGAAGGCATTCGATGAGATGAAGGTGGAGGCGCAGAGGATTTTGGCCTCAGATGGACCTTTGTCGGTTCGTCATCATCGACGCTCTGAGCAACTACAACGCTATTTTTGGGCTCCCCCTCATCAGTACTTTCCATTACGTCCCCTCTGCATTCCATCAATGCCTCAAGTTTAGCAGCAGAGGAGTCCAGGTCAGGGTCAGGGGGGATCCAAAGGTGGCGAGGCAGTGCTATGTGACTGTTGTCAACACCATATCCTAGATGGCAGAGGCGGAAGAGCTGGAGAAGGATATGGAGATGCAGGAGGAGGATGTAGAGGAGGGAGAAGCGAGCCCAAGGGAGGCTGTAGAGGAGGCTGCAAAGGAGCAGGGAGGAGGAGAAGCTGGGGTGGAGGCCTATGGAGGCTGAGAAGTGGAGCCAAGGTAGAGCCCATTGGAGGCGATGGAGGTGGAGGAAGTATGAGGGGAGGAAGAGTTTGGGCAGGAGGAGCTGAGGAGAGGCGGAGAGCGGTCTCGTCTGGAGCCGGCCGAGGAGGTCGTGGAGATGGAGGTCTTCACTAGGGCAGGAAAGACGGAGAGGGTGCAGATCAGTAGCGGCTTGAGCCTAGAGGATCAAGAGAGGATGCGGGAGTGCATCCAAAGGAACGTCGACATCTTTGCTTGGAGCGCGACAAACATGTAGGGCATCGATGTAGATGTGGCGTGCCACCGCCTGAATCTGGACCCCAAGATGCGTCCCATCCGCCAGAAGATGAGGACCACCGCCACCAAGCTGGAGGAGCCCATCCGCGAGGAGGTCAAGAAGCTTCTTGACATAGGTTTCATCTCGGAGATCCAGTATTCAGGCTGAGTCTCCAATGTGGTAATGGTAAAGAAGGGAGAAGGGAAGTGGTGTATATGTGTCGACTTTTTTTTCTTTTAAATAAATCGTGCCCTAAGGATTGCTACCCCCTGCCTCGGATCGACGCACTAGTTGATTCAATCGTTGGTTTTTCTATTATGAGTTTTTTGTGTGCTTTTTCAGGTTACTGTTGAAAATTATGAAGTGAAAGTAGGTAATGGGGCAGACCGTGCGGTCTGAGTCCGCGGCCTGGGCGGACTGGTGTTGCGTCCTGGGTTGAATGGCCAGGATGGACTTGGTGGCTTGGTTGTCTAATGGAGCGGCCTGAGCGACCTGTCTCTGATGGTCTTATGGCGGTACTCAGCTCGGCCTGCGGTTCTGCAGATAGGTCGTTAATGGAGTAGCCGGGCGGATTGGTAGTTAATCTGCGAGAATGTGGCGGACTCGGTTGAGTCTGCGGAGTCCGCTATAGCGGAATTGTTTTGGAGATTGCGAGATCGGCTTTGGTCCTTGCCGAGTTCTCTGGTGATGCGGTGGGTGTTAGCCGCATTCTTAGTGGCGGACTGTCCATAGAGTTGGCGGTCTGGGTTTCGTGTCCGCCTAACTCGCGCCAGTTGTTTGGTGGGTTGCTGGACTTGGTCACACTGTGTGACAAGTTCAGGGTGTTCGCAGTATCCGCAGAGTCTGCTGTTGACCGGGCGATCTGCCTGTTGGTCGTGGACTTGTGCGACTAGCTGATGTAGTGCCCGCATAGTCTGTTATTGACCAGGCGATATGCCTGTTTGGTCATGGACTCATGTGGCGGGTTGTGGCGGTGTTCTCGAGCTGTGCGGACTGTCGCCTTGTCCGCATATAGCGTGGGGACTGATGCAGTATGGGCTGCGGCTGTGTCTGTGTGTTGTGCTTAGTGGCGGACTGGTGCAGTGTGTTAGAAAGTAGAGAAAAGAAGCGAAAAGTAGAGAACAAGCGAATAAACTTTTGAATAATTGAAATTTTATTATCCAAAAAAGATATCTATTACAAAGGTATGCCCTCCTTTATATAGAATGGAGGAGAGATGAGAGAATACAAATAAGAGATGTGGGACTATAATTTACAGGACAAGCGGACTATACAAAACAAACCGCACAAGCCGCGCGGTTAGACAGCAGGGCTAACCGCACGGCTACCACCAGAGAGGAAGAGAGACTGCCAGGGAAGACCGCCAGACCGCCCGGTCTCCAAGCCGACTGAGACAAACCGCCAGACCGCGCGGTCTTCAACCCGCCAAGACAAACCGCCAGACCGCCCGGTCACCAACTTCAACACTCCCCCTCAAGCTGGAGCATATATATCGATCATGCCCAGCTTGTCACAGATGTGGAAAAAGGAAGTGGACACTGGCTTGGTGAAGACGTCTGCCAACTCGTTGTCGGACGTGACAAATGGAGTGCAAATCTGTTTCTTCAATATTTCTTCTCGAATAAAATGACAGTCGACTTCTATGTGTTTTGTTCTCTCATGAAAGACCGGATTTTTGGAAATGTGTATCGCGGCCTTATTGTCACAGAACATAGGAAGAGGATAGTTGTAAACCTCTCCTAAGTCAAGCATGAGAGCCCGCAACCACTTCAACTCACATGTAGTCGATGCCATGCTACGATATTCAGCCTCTGCACTAGACCTGGAAACGACAGACTGTTTCTTGCTCTTCCAACTCACAAGATTGCCTCCAACAAATGTGCAGAAACCTGAAGTCGATTTGCGGTCCCCTTTGTCATCTGCATAGCTTGAATCAGAGTAAGCTTCAACCCTTAGGTGACCATTCTTCTGAAATAGGAGTCCTTTCCCTGGAGCAGCTTTAATATACTCTAATATCCTCAGACCAGATTGTAGATGACACTCCCTCGGAGCTTGCATGAACTGGCTCGCCTTGCCAACAACATATGAGATGTCGGGTCTGGTTACCGTGAGATATATGAGCTTGCCCACCAGACGCCGGTATCTCGTAAGATCAGAAAGAAGAGGTGAGTCATCTGTCCAAGTTTTGTCTTCTCCAGCAGCCATAGGACAACGTGCAGGTTTAGCACCAGTGAGTCCTGCATCCTTTAAAAGATCAAGAGCATACTTCCGTTGTGAAAGGACCATGGAGTTGGGCTTTCTAGAGATTTCAATCCCCAGAAAGTATTTCGGGGAGCCCATATCTTTTGTAACCAGATGTTGACGAAGGTGTTTCTTGGTCATCAGTATCCCATCCTGGTCATCGCCAGTAAGAAGAATGTCATCAACATAAACCGCAAGAACAACAAGACCAGAGGCGGTTTTCCGAACAAACAAGGAGTGATCTGCTGAGCTTCGTGTAAAACCAATGGCCGCAACAATGCCACTGAACTTGTCAAACCAGGCACGAGGACTCTGCTTGAGGCCATAGATAGCCTTCTTTAGCCGGCATACCCGTGTCTCCCCCTGAGCAACATACCCAGGAGGTTGCTCCATGTAAACAGCTTCCTGCAGATCTCCATAGAGGAAGGCATTCTTAACATCTAGCTGCGAGATAGGCCAATCCCTGTTGACAGCTACAGAGAGAAGAACCCGAATAGTGCTGAGGCGAGCCACGGGCGAGAAAGTGTCAAAGTAATCAACCCCATAAGTTTGGGTAAAACCCTTGGCAACCAGGCGAGCCTTATAACGATCCACACTGCCATCTGGGAGAAACTTCACTACGAAGACCCAGCGACAACCAACAACATCGGTGCCGAAAGGAGGCGGAACAAGGGTCCAGGTACCCCGTTCAATGAGAGTAGCAATCTCCTCATCCATGGCAACTTTCCAGTGAGGAATAGTAAGGGCCTCCTGGTAGGAACGGGGGGTGGTAGTGGCCGAGATAGCCAGGGCAAAGGCTCGGCGAGCAGGGGTAAGGCGATCGTAGGAAACAACCGCAGCAAGAGGATGGTGGGTACAAGCCCGAACCCCTTTGGAAAGAGCAATCGGGAGATCCAGGGCAGCAGGTGCCTCAGTATCCGGAGTATCTGTGGTGGAGAGAGCTGGCCCGGGAGTAGAGAGAGATGGCAGCGGAGTGGAGGGAGAAAGCGGAGTAGAGGGTGGAGATGAGGAGGATGGGGAAGGCGGTGGAGTGGGTGGAGAGGACGGAACCTCAGTGGGAGCAGAGGGAAGGGATGAGTTGGTATGAGAAGGAGGAGCAGGAGGAGGAGAAGAGGAAGCGGGAGAGAAGTAAGAGGCATTGGCAAAGAAGGTGACATCCGCAGAGACAAATTGCTTGCGGGTAACAGGGTCAAAGCAACAATAGCCTTTCTGAGTGGGAGAATAGCCCAGAAAGACACATTTGGTGGCACAGGGTGAGAGTTTATCACGGGTGGCAGCGGGAGAGTGCACAAAAGCGGTGCACCCAAAGATGTGTAGAGAAAGAGGAAAGGGATCCTTGTCCGGATAAAGAAGGGAGAAGGGGGTAGCACCGTGGAGAACGGTGGAGGGAAGGCGATTGATGAGATAGCAGGAGAGAAGGACAGCATAGCCCCAATAGGAGCGAGGAACATGCATTTGATTCATCATAGTGCGAGCGACATCAAGGAGGTGACGGTTTTTGCGTTCCTCCACCCCATTTTGTTGGGAAGTGTAGACACAGCTGGTTTGACGAATAACACCATGGTGAGTGCAAAAGGAGGAGAAGTCGTGGCTGAGATACTCCTGAGCATTGTCAGAACGAAGGATTTTAATAGACGTAGCGAACTGAGTTTTAACCATCGAATAAAAGGAGGTCCAAACAGAGAATAACTCGGAGCGATCTTTAAGAAGATATACCCACGTAGATCGAGAGAAATCATCAATGAAGGTGACAAAATAGGAACTGCCCCGACCGATGGTGAGGGTAGGAGCGGGACCCCATATGTCAGAGTGAACGAGGTCGAACGGATGGGAGGAGCCCCGACTCTGCGTTGGTGGGAAGGAGGAGCGGTGATGTTTGCCAAGTTGACAGGCATCACAGTTTAGAGGAGGATGATGAGGAGGGAGGTGCGGCAGGAGTTGTCATAGAATGCGGGGAGGAGCATGACCAAGGCGAAGATGCCATTGGAGAAGATCTGTAGAGGAGGAGGAGAAGACGGATAGAGCAGAAACGTTGTCAAGGAAGTAGAGGCCACCACTCTCAGTCCCGGTAGCAATCGTCCGTTGGGAGTCCGGATCCTGAAAAGCACAAGAGGTAGGGGTGAATGTGACAGAACACTGTAGTTGCTTGCATAAAGAAGTAACCGATAATAAATTGCACGGAAACTTGGGCACATAGAGGGTATCAGCCAAGCAGAGAGACGGAGTGACTTGAACCATGCCCGTCCCATGGACCTGGGAGGGAGATCCATCAGCGACAATGACTGGGGGCAACTGAGCCTGTGTGTCAAGAAGAGAGAAAAATTGAGGGTTGCCTGTCATATGACTTGTTGCACCAGAGTCGATGAGCCATCGTCCGTGAGTCACAACATGAGCACTACCAGAAGAGGTGACCACGGAGGCTGACGGGCTGGAGGAGAGGAAAGCCATGGAAGCAAGAGAGTAGCAAACCGCTACGAGAAGAACAAGCCGCGAGAAGAGAATAGAGCACCAAGCCGGGCGACCAGAAAATAGGTCGGGCGGCTAGAAAGGCCGCTTCCAAGAAGCCGAGCAAAGCAGAGGGAAAGAAGTCGCACGACCTAAAAAAGTCGGGCGAACAGAGGAGAACAAGTCGCGCGGCCAAAGATGAGACCGAGGCGACTAGCAAGCAGGAGCGGGTAGAAGGCAACAAGAAGAAAGCGGCGAAAAAGTAGGCAAAGGTCCAGCGGGGAAGAGGTCGCGCGGACTGAGAAGACCGAGCGAACAGAAGAGAAGAGAAGAGCAGGTGACCGCGACCAAGATGCGGGTAAGAAAGGAATAACCCGCACGGTCAGGCAGAACACAGCAGCTGCGAGAAGGCGGTCAAAGGCACAGCGGGGAAGAGGTCGCGCGGACTAAAAAGGCCGAGCGAACAGAAGAGAGGAGAAGAGCTGGTGACCGCGACCAAGATGCGGGTGAGAAAGGAACAACCCGCACGGTCAGGCAGATCACAGCAGCAAGCCGCGAGTAGAGAGACAACACACGCGGATAGGGACAGACCGCAACGACTAGGAAGTCGGAGCGGGAGGAAAGAGCAAGGAGCGCGGCGACAAGGAAACAGGTCGCCGCGACAAAGATCAGTAGGAGAAGAGAAGGAGAAGCAAGCCGCGCGAACAGGGCAGCGGACAGAAACAAGCCGCACGGATAGAAACAAGCCGCGCGGACAGAGAGAAGCCAAGTCGCAGAATGCTGAAAACAAGCCGCGAACAACAGAGGGCGCACAGAATCAGGAGGAGATGACCGTGTCCTCTGATACCATGTTAGAAAGTAGAGAAAAGAAGCGAAAAGTAGAGAACAAGCGAATAAACTTTTGAATAATTGAAATTTTATTATCCAAAAAAGATATCTATTACAAAGGTATGCCCTCCTTTATATAGAATGGAGGAGAGATGAGAGAATACAAATAAGAGATGTGAGACTATAATTTACAGGACAAGCGGACTATACAAAATAAACCGCACAAGCCGCGCGGTTAGACAGCAGGGCTAACCGCACGGCTACCACCAGAGAGGAAGAGAGACTGCCAGGGAAGACCGCCAGACCGCCCGGTCTCCAAGCCGACTGAGACAAACCGTCAGACCGCGCGGTCTTCAACCCGCCAAGACAAACCGCCAGACCGCCCGGTCACCAACTTCAACACTCCCCCTCAAGCTGGAGCATATATATCGATCATGCCCAGCTTGTCACAGATGTGGAAAAAGGAAGTGGACACTGGCTTGGTGAAGACGTCTGCCAACTCGTTGTCGGACGTGACAAATGGAGTGCAAATCTGTTTCTTCAATATTTCTTCTCGAATAAAATGACAGTCGACTTCTATGTGTTTTGTTCTCTCATGAAAGACCGGATTTTTGGAAATGTGTATCGCGGCCTTATTGTCACAGAACATAGGAAGAGGATAGTTGTAAACCTCTCCTAAGTCAAGCATGAGAGCCCGCAACCACTTCAACTCACATGTAGTCGATGCCATGCTACGATATTCAGCCTCTGCACTAGACCTGGAAACGACAGACTGTTTTTTGCTCTTCCAACTCACAAGATTGCCTCCAACAAATGTGCAGAAACCTGAAGTCGATTTGCGGTCCCCTTTGTCATCTGCATAGCTTGAATCAGAGTAAGCTTCAACCCTTAGGTGACCATTCTTCTGAAATAGGAGTCCTTTTCCTGGAGCAGCTTTAATATACTCTAATATCCTCAGAGCAGATTGTAGATGACACTCCCTCGGAGCTTGCATGAACTGGCTCACCTTGCCAACAGCATAGAAGATGTCGGGTCTGGTTACCGTGAGATATATGAGCTTGCCCACCAGACGCCGGTATCTCGTAAGATCAGAGAGAAGAGGTGAGTCATCTGTCCAAGTTTTGTCTTCTCCAGCAGCCATAGGACAACGTGCAGGTTTAGCACCAGTGAGTCTTGCATCCTTTAAAAGATCAAGAGCATACTTCCGTTGTGAAAGGACCATGGAGTTGGGCTTTCTAGAGATTTCAATCCCCAGAAAGTATTTCGGGGAGCCCATATCTTTTGTAACCAGATGTTGACGAAGGTGTTTCTTGGTCATCAGTATCTCATCCTGGTCATCGCCAGTAAGAAGAATGTCATCAACATAAACCGCAAGAACAACAAGACCAGAGGCGGTTTTCCGAACAAACAAGGAGTGATCTGCTGAGCTTCGTGTAAAACCAATGGCCGCAACAATGCCACTGAACTTGTCAAACCAGGCACGAGGACTCTGCTTGAGGCCATAGATAGCCTTCTTTAGCCGGCATACCCGTGTCTCCCCCTGAGCAACATACCCAGGAGGTTGCTCTATGTAAACAGCTTCCTGCAGATCTCCATAGAGGAAGGCATTCTTAACATCTAGCTGCGAGATAGGCCAATCCCTGTTGACAGCTACAGAGAGAAGAACCCGAATAGTGCTGAGGCGAGCCACGGGCGAGAAAGTGTCAAAGTAATCAACCCCATAAGTTTGGGTAAAACCCTTGGCAACCAGGCGAGCCTTATAACGATCCACACTGCCATCTGGGAGAAACTTCACTACGAAGACCCAGCGACAACCAACAACATCGGTGCCGAAAGGAGGCGGAACAAGGGTCCAGGTACCCCGTTCAGTGAGAGTAGCAATCTCCTCATCCATGGCAACTTTCCAGTGAGGAATAGTAAGGGCCTCCTGGTAGGAACGGGGGGTGGTAGTGGCCGAGATAGCCAGGGCAAAGGCTCGGCGAGCAGGGGTAAGGCGATCGTAGGAAACAACCGCAGCAAGAGGATGGTGGGTACAAGCCCGAACCCCTTTGCGAAGAGCAATCGGGAGATCCAGGGCAGCAGGTGCCTCAGTATCCGGAGTATCCGTGGTGGAGAGAGCTGGCCCGGGAGTAGAGAGAGATGACAGCGGAGTGGAGGGAGAAAGCGGAGTAGAGGGTGGAGATGAGGAGGATGGGGAAGGCGGTGGAGTGGGTGGAGAGGACCGAACCTCAGTGGGAGCAGAGGGAAGGGATGAGTTGGTATGAGAAGGAGCAGGAGGAGGAGAAGAGGAAGCGGGAGAGAAGTAAGAGGCATTGGCAAAGAAGGTGACATCCGCAGAGACAAATTGCTTGCGGGTAACAGGGTCAAAGCAACAATAGCCTTTCTGAGTGGGAGAATAGCCCAGAAAGACACATTTGGTGGCACGGGGTGAGAGTTTATCACGGGTGGCAGCGGGAGAGTGCACAAAAGCGGTGCACCCAAAGATGTGTAGAGGAAGAGGAAAGGGATCCTTGTCCGGATAAAGAAGGGAGAAGGGGGTAGCACCGTGAAGAACGGTGGAGGGAAGGCGATTGATGAGATAGCAGGAGAGAAGGACAGCATAGCCCCAATAGGAGCGAGGAACATGCATTTGATTCATCATAGTGCGAGCGACATCAAGGAGGTGACGGTTTTTGCGTTCCGCCACCCCATTTTGTTGGGAAGTGTAGACACAGCTGGTTTGACGAATAACACCATGGTGAGTGCAAAAGGAGGAGAAGTCGTGACTGAGATACTCCTGAGCATTGTCAGAACGAAGGATTTTAATAGACGTAGCGAACTGAGTTTTAACCATCGAATAAAAGGAGGTCCAAACAGAGAATAACTCGGAGCGATCTTTAAGAAGATATACCCACGTAGATCGAGAGAAATCATCAATGAAGGTGACAAAATAGGAACTTCCCCGACCGATGGTGAGGGTAGGAGCGGGACCCCATATGTCAGAGTGAACGAGGTCGAACGGATGGGAGGAGCCCCGACTCTGCGTTGGTGGGAAGGAGGAGCGGTGATGTTTGCCAAGTTGACAGGCATCACAGTTTAGAGGAGGATGATGAGGAGGGAGGTGCGGCAGGAGTTGTCGTAGAATGCGGGGAGGAGCATGACCAAGGCGAAGATGCCATTGGAGAAGATCTGTAGAGGAGGAGGAGAAGACGGATAGAGCAGAAACGTTGTCAAGGAAGTAGAGGCCACCACTCTCAGTCCCGGTAGCAATCGTCCGTTGGGAGTCTGGATCCTGAAAAGCACAAGAGGTAGGGGTGAATGTGACAGAACACTGTAGTTGCTTGCATAAAGAAGTAACCGATAATAAATTGCACGGAAACTTGGGCACATAGAGGGTATCAGCCAAGCAGAGAGACGGAGTGACTTGAACCATGCCCGTCCCATGGACCGGGGAGGGAGATCCATCAGCGACAATGACTGGGGGCAACTGATCCTGTGTGTCAAGAAGAGAGAAAAATTGAGGGTTGCCTGTCATATGACTTGTTGCACCAGAGTCGATGAGCCATCGTCCGCGAGTCACAACATGAGCACTACCAGAAGAGGTGACCACGGAGGCTGACGGGCTTGAGGAGAGGAAAGCCATGGAAGCAAGAGAGTAGCAAACCGCTACGAGAAGAACAAGCCGCGAGAAGAGAATAGAGCACCAAGCCGGGCGACCAGAAAATAGGTCGGGCGGCTAGAAAGGCCGCTTCCAAGAAGCCGAGCAAAGCAGAGGGAAAGAAGTCGCACGACCTAAAAAAGTCGGGCGAACAGAGGAGAACAAGTCGCGCGGCCAAAGATGAGACCGAGGCGACTAGCAAGCAGGAGCGGGTAGAAGGCAACAAGAAGAAAGCGGCGAAAAAGTAGGCAAAGGTCCAGCGGGGAAGAGGTCGCGCGGACTTAGAAGACCGAGCGAATAGAAGAGAAGAGAAGAGCAGGTGACCGCGACCAAGATGCGGGTAAGAAAGGAATAACCCGCACGGTCAGGCAGAACACAGCAGCTGCGAGAAGGCGGTCAAAGGCACAGCGGGGAAGAGGTCGCGCGGACTAAAAAGGCCGAGCGAACAGAAGAGAGGAGAAGAGCTGGTGACCGCGACCAAGATGCGGGTGAGAAAGGAACAACCCGCACGGTCAGGCAGATCACAGCAGCAAGCCGCAAGTAGAGAGACAACACACGCGGATAGGGACAGACCGCAACGACTAGGAAGTCGGAGTGGGAGGAAAGAGAAAGGAGCGCGGCGACAAGGAAACAGGTCGCCGCGACAAAGATCAGTAGGAGAAGAGAAGGAGAAGCAAGCCGCGCGAATAGGGCAGCGGACAGAAACAAGCCGCGCGGATAGAAACAAGCCGCGCGGACAGAGAGAAGCCAAGTCGCAGAATGCTGAAAACAAGCCGCGAACAACAGAGGGCGCACAGAATCAGGAGGAGATGACCGTGTCCTCTGATACCATGTTAGAAAGTAGAGAAAAGAAGCGAAAAGTAGAGAACAAGCGAATAAACTTTTGAATAATTGAAATTTTATTATCCAAAAAAGATATCTATTACAAAGGTATGCCCTCCTTTATATAGAATGGAGGAGAGATGAGAGAATACAAATAAGAGATGTGAGACTATAATTTACAGGACAAGCGGACTATACAAAACAAACCGCACAAGCCGCGCGGTTAGACAGCAGGGCTAACCGCACGGCTACCACCAGAGAGGAAGAGAGACTGCCAGGGAAGACCGCCAGACCGCCCGGTCTCCAAGCCGACTGAGACAAACCGCCAGACCGCGCGGTCTTCAATCCGCCAAGACAAACCGCCAGACCGCCCGGTCACCAACTTCAACACAGTGCTTGCGTGTAGTGCGGGCTGGGTCATGTCCGCTTGTAGCGTGCGATTTTTTAGCAGTAAGTGGGAAGTTGCTGTGTCCGTGTGCTGTGATATGTGTGGACTGGCGTAGTGTCCGCCTGGTGGAGGTCTGACCTTGACTTGGCGCCTGGCGAGTTGGCTGGAGTCTGGCCAAGTCCTTGCGGATTCGGCAGACTAGGTTATGCTAGCTGCGAGCTGGGGTGGTGACTCTATTCACAAGGGAGGTGACCACACTCCTCACCCCACCTATAAATAGACCCCCAAGCACGTCTACAATAATGGAGTGAACAGTAAGTTGAGCGCAGATCAATTGTTGAGGACTCAATTTTCCAGGTCGCGCGGATTGAGATTTAACTGGTTGTTGTTTACAGGTTGTGCGGCTAGCACTGTGAAGCCAGGCGTCTAGTTCTGATCAAGGTTAGAAAGTAGTGAAGCTTGCGATTTACAATCAGCGGTTGCAGCAGGTCGCATTTTGTGGCCAACTAGTTTTCTCTCCTTCAATTGAAGTCTATGTTCAATAACCAAGTCGCGGTGTCGGCGGGCTTGGCGGTCTGTTCATTCAGTTTGGCGGCGGCTTGTAGAGCGAGCGTCAGCAGAATAACGGTTAGTCCACCCGGTTTGTGCGGACTCCGCAGATTAGAGTAGCAGCAGCATCTTGGCGGTCTAGGCGGATTCAGCGGTCTTGGAGGCAGTCCGCCCGGCTTGAAGTTTGTTTTTGCTTGTTTTCTTCTCATTGTACTTGGCGAAATCATGTCTCGCCATGTATACCTTGCTCTGTAAAGTTGATAGTGGATTTATGCAAGATCTGTATTTGCTCTTCATTGTCTCTGATACATAGCTCAGTTTATGGTTGGAGTGTTCTCGTGCCTAGTTCTCGTTTTTCGCTTGATCAAGTGATCAACTTGATAGTTTTGGAAGTGTTTGCTTGATACCAGAACTTCTGGTTGATCGACTTGTGGAATTTCAACATGGTATCAGAGGGAACAGTGGCTTGAGCAGTGAGCTGTGATCTGCCTCAGATTATTCTATGAGCTTCTGGAAGCTGTGTGATCAGTGGTGAATTGTAATGAAAGGAGCTTATAGAAGAGGTCTTGACATTGAGCTTCTTACAGTGACTAACTTCAAGAAGTGAAAGTCTTGTATGAAGAGCTATCTCTTGGGTGAGGAGTTATGGGAGGTCATCGGTGGTGATGACAAGCAAGAGGTTACTGCTGCTACTGGTACTGCTGAGGAAGTGAGAGTTTGGAGAAGAACTAATGCAAAGGTAGAGTTTGCTCTCAAACGGGCTGTCTCACATGAGCTCTTTGATCATATCTTAGGATGTGAGTCTGCTACAGAGATTTGGACAACCATTGATGGTTTGTTCAACAGGAAGAATGTGGCTAGGTTGCAGTTCCTGGAGAATGAGTTGACTAAGGCAACTCAAGGTGATCTGTCTGTCTCTAAGTTCTTTCTGAAGATGAAGAATCTGTGCGCTGAAATATCAGCATTGGATCCTAATGAGCCCAACTCTGAAGCAAAGTTGAAGAGGCACATAGTTCGCGGGTTGCGGAAGGAATATGTGGCCTTTGAGACTTCCGTGCAAGGGTGGGCAATTCAACCTTCTCTACTGGAGCTAGAGAATTTGCTAGCGTCACAGGAGTGCTTGACCAGGCAGATGGCCGGTGTGACTATCTCTGAAGGAGGTAGTGAAGCTCTCATCACTGAGAAGAAGAAGAAGAGATGAGAAAAGAAGAAGAAGCCTGTTGCTGAAGAAGGGCCTTCAACCTCTTATCAGCAAGAGAGGAGCTCTGCTCCTAAGAAGAACTAGAAGAAAGAGTTGAAGTGTTACAGATGTAATCAGGCAGGACACTTCAAGCATGATTGCAAGATCAAGTTGCAACCTGAGCATGTTGCAGGCAAGAAGGGAGCTTGTTCCAGTTCTGAGGAAGTCAGGTGGGGAGGAGCATTCTTGACAAGCACGTGTGTTCGTGCACTTGCCACCGTTGACTACCAAGATGACTAGATAGTATACTCGGGGTGTAGTCATCACCTTACTAGAGACGAGTCGAAGTTATCATCTCTGCAACGGTTCACAGGTAACGAAGCAATTATTACAGCTGATGATTCTATTCATTATGTAAAGAAGGATGGCGTTGTTTCTTTGGAGAGTGCTTAGGGTCCGCTTACTCTAAGGAGTGTGTATCACGTACCCGACATGAAGAAGAACCTCTTCTCGGTGACCAACGCAGTCGGCGCAGGCTTTCATGTTCTGTTTGACCCAACAGAAGTAAGGTTTCTCCGTAACGTATCAGCGGTTAAGGCTGATGTTGCTCATATAGGGAGAAGAGTAAGAGATTTGTTTGTTTTATCAACAAGCTCTTATATTGATCGGATGATGACCAATGATAGCGCGTGTACAACCCCGTGTCCGGCGAGCAAGGTCACAGGGGAGCTCGGCAGCAGCAGGCGAGCTCGGCATCAACAGGGGCGAGCCCGAGCTCGGCGTCCGTCGGCCAGAGATCGTCGATCGGCGACCCCGAGCTCGGCATTCGCCGAGCGGGCTGCAACTCGCGCCCTCGCAGTGGAGCTCAGCAGCAGCGGGCGAGCAGAGCATGCCGAGGTGGCCAGGGGTCCCAGCTCGCCTGGGGGTCAGAGGTACTTTTTTACTGTTTTACCCCTGCTGGTCTGCCCATAGCCCTTCAAAACAGCGGAGTTTGGCTGTTGGCAGGCCCAACCAAGGGTTTCCTGGTAATTTCAGGTCAGTTATTTTGGTTATTGGCAGTCCGGATTTCAAAAGCTATAAATAGGACCCAAGGGGTACCCCAGAAGGCAGGTTCTCCCTGTGCTCTTCTCCCCAAAATCTTTAAGTGCTTTCTGAGGGTACCTTAGCTCGGCTTCAGGCTAAGGAGGGGAAGCGCTCTGAGATCTTCCGGGTTTGTGGTGGGACCTCCCTGCCGAGCCCTTGGGTCTGTTTCTCCTCGCTTTCGTCGTTTTTCTTGCAGGAACAAAGTAGGCGCGAGACCACCCCCTTCCCCAAGGGCGAGCTCCACAGGAAGCCGGGTTTCGGTTTCAACATTTTGGTGCGGTGAGCGTGGACAGTGGTTAGCACAGAAAAGTTTCCGCGAGCTCGATGACGGGACAAGGATCCGACAGGCCGAGCTCGCCGCCCCCCCCCCCCCCCCCGCCTCTCGCAACGGTGGGAATGTTTGAAGACTTCAGAAGCGAGGTGCTGAATCTGGTCAAGTTCGCACTCGGCACGCGGGCCGAGTGCTCGACTCCGGCAAACCAGATCGCGGCCGCCCCTTCATTGGGCGAGGACGCTCCCGGCAGGCGAGCTGGGAAGGAAGTGGCCGAGGAAGGTCGAGGGTGCGAGCTCCCCGGGCGCGAGCTCTTCCCCGGTTCGGCAGGCCGAGGTCGCTTCGGCGAGCTGGGCTCGCGAGACTCGCCAGCTCGCCCAGTGGGAGGAGGGAGCCCTTTCAGTGAGCTGGTCTCTTCAGCTCCAGTTCCAGATGGGTTCAGGGAGCCCGAGATGTCCTATTGCACTGGGAAGGGAGACCCGGTCCAGCATGTCCAATGGTTCGAGGACGTGGTCTCCATCCGTCAGATGTCGGACGGATTCAAGTGCCGGCTCTTCGCCATCACCCTCCGGGAGAAGGCAAGGGAGTGGTTCCACCAGCTACCGGCCAGCTCCATCTACTACTTCGAGGACCTGCGCCGAGGATTCATGCTGAGATTCACCACTTCGAAGAAGAGGAAGAAGGAGTCTGAGTCTTTGTTTCACATTAAGCAGGGGGTCAACGAGACGTTGGGAAGCTATGTGGACCGATTCCAGGAGGAAGTTACTCAAGTCCAGGAGATGCCGGGCCATAGTCTGATGATGGCCTTTACCCTGGGCCTGCAGCAGGGTTTCTTCCGGATGGAGCTGAAGAGAGTCCCCCCCCCCTCTCCTACGAGGAGTTGATGGAGAGGGCGGCGAGAGAGGTCGACGGGGAGGCGTCGAACCCAGAATTTGCAAGGAAACTGGCCAGGTAGGCCACAGAGGAAGAGAAAGAGTCGAGAGGAGGAAAGGCACAAGAGGAGAGAAGAGGGGAGCCCAGGCAGAGGGAGCAGAGGCAGCTCCAAGGGCAGCAGCAGCCAAGGTGGGGACGTCAGGAGCCCAACCGGCGGCTGGGATGGAGGCCTGAATGGCAAGGCCAGGGGCCGCAGAGGGGGAACTTCGGAAGGGACCACTACCAGGGGAGGCAAGACCAGTTTCACCCCCCGGGCTGGAGGCAGGGCCAGAGGCCCCGACTCCCCGATCAAGAAGAGGTCATGGCCATAGCCCTGGGAGCAAGGAGGGGAGCGTGGAGGAGGAGAAGAAGAGAGGTCAGGGTGGAGCTGCCCTATTGCGACTTCCACCAGGAAGAGGGGCACGCCACGGCCACCTGTCCGGAGTTCCTCAAGATGAGAGGAAACAGGGAGCGGCAGCAGCAGCAGCAGGAGGTGCGACAGGAAGTGAGGATCGAGGAGGTCATGCCTCGGGCGGAGGAGGATCGCTGTGAAGACCGGGTGGATGTGGGGACCCGAGGAGGGATCAGGGTGATCCACGGGGGAGTAGGGATCGAGACTTCCCGCAAGGCAAGCCTCCACACCATGTACTGACGGAGCGTTGCCTCTACATCCCAAACCCCACCACCGGAGGAGAGGATCACCTTCTCCAGGAGTGATATGCCAGACCACGAGGATCCGTTCTGCGATGCGCTGGTCATCAGGGCGGCCATCGAGAACTTCACCGTCTCTCGGATTCTCGTGGATAACGGGAGTTCCGTCAACGTCGTCTTCAAAAAGGCGTTTGATGCGATGAAGGTGGAGGCGAGAAGGGTGCTGACCTCGGATGGCCCCCTGTTCGGGTTTTCAGGAGAGAGGAAAGAAGTAGGAGGAGTTGGACTCCATGTCACCTTGGGGGGGGGGGGCAGTCCCGAAACTACAAGTTCGTCATCGTGGACGCCCCCAGTAGCTACAGCGCCATCTTTGGGAGGCCCCTGATCAGCTCCTTCCGCTGCGTCCCCTCATCTTTTCATTAATGCTTGAAGTTCAACGCCAAGGGGGTCCAAGTCAGGGTTAGGGGAGACCCAAAGGTGGCGCGGGAGTGTTATGTCACTGCGGTGAATACCATCTCCTGGCAGGAGGGAGCCGAGGATATGGGGCGAAGGATGGAGGAGGTCGACCAGGAAGCAGGAAGGGAGGAGCTGGGAGAGAAGAGCTGCGCAGAGGAGGCGGCAGGAGGAGATCTGGAGGAGGTGGCCGAAGTGAGGGCCGTTGGAGGAGAGCTGGAGGTAGAGGTCCCCGTTCCGGAGGAAGGGGATGCCGAAGGATGGGCAGAGCAATCCAGGCTGGAGGCAGCAGAGGAGGTGGTGGAGCTGGAGGTGCTCACCCGAGGAGGAAGGGTGGAGAAGATCCGCGTCAGCGGGAGGCACCCCGGAGGACCAGGGCAGGATGCTGGAGTGCATCCAGAAGAACGTGGACATCTTCACCTGGAATGCCGCGGAGATGCCGGGGGTTGACGCAGACGTGGCTTGCCACCGCCTCAACCTGGACCCGGGAACACGCCCCGTTCAGCAGAAAAAGAGGTCCACCACGGACAAGCTAGCGGAGCCCATCCGGGAGGAGGTGGCGAAACTCCTCAAGGCAGGCTTCGTGTCTGAGATTCAGTACCCCGGCCGGGTCTCCAACATGGTTATGGTTAAAAAAGGGGATGGCCGATGGAGGATGTGTATCGACTTTTCTTTACTTAATAAAGCTTGTCCTAAGGATTGTTACCCCTTGCCTCGGATCGACGCGCTGGTTGACTCAGCCGTCGGTTTTTCTGTAATGAGTTTTTTGGATGCTTTTTCAGTTTACCATCAGATCAGGATGCACCCCCCTAGACATCAAGGATGTCTCATTCATCACCGGGGATGGATGCTACTGCTACAAGATGATGCCCTTTGGGCTGAAAAATGCTGGGGCTACCTACCAGAAGATGATGGACAGGGTCTTCAAGGAGCAAAGGGGAAGGAACTTGGAGGTGTACGTGGACGACCTCATGATCAAAAGCCGGGATATGGATGCCCGCCTCCGGGACCTGGAGGAAACCTTCGCCACCCTGCGCAGATACAAAATGCGGTTGAATCCCCTTAAGTGTGTCTTCGGGGCCAGCCGAGGAAAGTTCTTAGGGCATCTCCTCACCCCCGCAGGGGTCGAGCCGAATCCAGACAAGGTCAAAGCTATCCTAGAGCTGGGGTCCCCGCGGAATGCAAAGGAGGTCCAGCGGCTGACAGGGAAGCTGGCAGGGTTGAGTCGCTTCCTTTCACGGGCAGGAGAAAAGTGCTCCCCCTTCTTCAAGACGCTAAGGGGGGGCCAGAGGTTTGAATGGAGCAAGGAGTGTGAAGAGGCATTCCATGCCCTCAAGGTGCAGTTGACACAGGCTCCGCTGCTCCAAGGGCCGAAGGAGGGGGAGGACCCGTTCTTGTATCTCGGGGTCGGGGCAGAGGCCCTGAGCTCCGTCTTGGTTCGTGAAGAAGGGAAGAGGCAGCTCCCTATTTACTACGTGAGCCGGGTCCTGAGGAAGGCCGAGCTCTGGTATCCGATCTTGGAGAAGCTTGCGTTCGCCCTAATCATCTCGGCTCGGAGGCTACGGCTTTACTTCCAGGCACACTCAATCCGAGTGGTAACCGACCACCCCCTCCGCAACATCTTTGAGGGGGTGGAGCATTCAGGCAGGTTGGCTAAGTGGTCGGTGGAGATGAGCGAGTTCGACGTCTCCTTCGTTCCGCGGCTCTCGATCAAAGCCCAAGTGATGGCCGACTTTCTTGCTGACTACGTGGTTGAAGTGGCGGAGGAAGAACTCACTCGCCCGGCTCCTTGGAAGGTGAGGGTGGATGGAGCCTCGGGAAGGCATTCCTTAGGAGTAGGGGTGATCCTAGAAAGCCCTCAAGGGACCCGAATCGAGCATACGGTGGTGGTGCACTTTCTCATTACCAACAACCAGGCTGAGTACGAGGCCGTGATAGCAGGGCTGCGCCTGGCCAGGGAGCTGGGCGTATCAGATGTGGAGGTCCTTACCGACTCCATGGTAGTGGCTTCTCAGATTAACGGGGAGTTTGAGGCAAGGGAGCCCACCCTGCGATCGTACTTGGCCAAGGTGAAGGGGGTCATTGGCACTTTTCAAACTTTCACCATCCGACACGTGCCCAGGGAAGAGAATGAACAAGCCGATCAATTGGCTAAGCATGGTCCCCAGGTGGGGGGCACCATCACCGACCTGTTTCGCCCCTCCATCGAAGAAGGAGAGCTCATGGAAATCGATCAGCAAGCTTCATGGATGGATCCAGTGATTGTTTTTCTCTCCACAGGAGAGTATCCGGAGGGGGTGGACAAGAAGAAGCTGAGGCACAAGTCAGCATACTACCTCCTCCAGGACGGGCAGCTATACAGAAAGACCCTCTCAGGGATGCTGGCCCGCTGCGTAACCGAGGGAGAAGCGCGAAGGATCTTGGAGGAGGTCCACTCCGAGGAATGTCGGAGTCACTCCGGGAGTCGGACCCTGGAAGGGAGGATAGTCAGGCAAGGTTATTTCTGGCCCACCCTAGGCCGGGACGCTGCAGAATTCGCAAGAAGATGTCACAAGTGCCAGCTGTTTGCCCCTCTCCAGCTGCAGCCGGCCCGGCGGCTCCGAAGTATCACGGCCCCGTGGCCCTTCGCAATTTGGGGAATGGATTTGGTTGGGCCGTTCCCCCAAGCCAGCGGCCAGAGAAGGTTCCTCCTGGTGATGATAGACTACTTCTCAAAGTGGATGGAGGTGAAGGCATTGGCCAAGGTGACCTCCCAGGTGATCAGGAACTTTGTTTGGGGGGAGATCATCTGTCGCCATGGGCTGCCCCAGGCCATCGTCACAGACAATGGGCCCTAGTTCGCCAGTGCCGAGTTCACCAGCTTCTGCGAACAGCTTGGGATCGATCTCAGGTTCGCCTCGGTCCATCACCCCAGGAGTAACGGACAGGTGGAGGCCGCAAACAAGATCATCGTCAACCTCCTCAAAAAGAAGGTGGAGAACCTGAAAGGGAGTTAGGTGGAGCAGCTTCCCGCGGTTCTTTGGGCCCTGAGAACCACCCCCAACACAGCTACAGGAGAGACCCCCTTCAAACTCTCCCACGGGTGCGAGGCCGTGCTCCCCATTGAATTCGAAGTCCAAACACCGCGAGTCGTGGCAACAAAAGAAGGCCGTGAGGAATGGCAAGCAGAGAATGAGGAGGAACTAAGGCTTTCCCTTGACATGGTGGAAGAGGTGAGAGACCTTTCCGCTATCCGGCAGGAGGAGGTAAAAATAAGAATGGCCAAGTACTTTGACAAGCACGTCAGGGTCAAGCAGTTCGTGGAAGGGGACTTGGTGCTGAAGAAAGTAGATGCGGCAGGGAGGTCAGCATCCGTAGGGAAGCTCAATCCCAGCTGGGAGGGACTATTCATTGTAAAGGTAGCCTTGGGGTCAGGGGGATACCGACTCCAAAATGTAGAGGGCGAGACCCTGAGTCTCACCTGGAGTGGTGACGACCTCAAGCGATTTTTCCCCTAAAACATGTAAGCAACACTTTGATTATAATAAATTCCTTCAAGCTCTCTGATAATGTTGTAACTAGCCTGCATGGTAGAATGAGATGTGTAACGGACCCCGAGCAGATCCCGCTGTTAGGCTCTCACCTAGCTGGCAGGGCTGGAAGTCACTCGGTGTCATCCTTGGCCTCGAGCAGATCCCACTGTCAGGCTCTCAACTAGCTGACAGGGCTGGAAGTCACTCGATGGTGGTAGTAACGGACCCCGAGCAGATCCCGCTGTTAGGCTCTCACCTAGCTGGCAGGGCTGGAAGTCACTCGGTGTCATCCTTGGCCTCGAGCAGATCCCGCTGTCAGGCTCTCAACTAGCTGGCAGGGCTGGAAGTCACTCGATGGTGGTAGTAACGGACCCCGAGCAGATCCCGCTGTCAGGCTCTCACCTAGCTGGCAGGGCTGGAAGTCACTCTGTGTCATCCTTGGCCTCGAGCAGATCCCGCTGTCAGGCTCTCAACTAGCTGACAGGGCTGGAAGTCACTCGATGGTGGTAGTAACGGACCCCGAGCAGATCCCACTGTCAGGCTCTCACCTAGCTGGCAGGGCTGGAAGTCACTCGGTGTCATCCTTGGCCTCGAGCAGATCCCGCTGTCAGACTCTCAACTAGCTGACAGGGCTGGAAGTCACTCGATGGTGGTAGTAACGGACCCCGAGCAGATCCCGCTGTCAGGCTCTCACCTAGCTGGCAGGGCTGGAAGTCACTCGGTGTCATCCTTGGCCTCGAGCAGATCCCGCTGTCAGGCTCTCAACTAGCTGACAGGGCTGGAAGTCACTCGATGGTGGTAGTAACGGACCCTGAGCAGATCCCGCTGTCAGGCTCTCACCTAGCTGGCAGGGCTGGAAGTCACTCGGTGTCATCCTTGGCCTCGAGCAGATCCTGCTGTCAGGCTCTCAACTAGCTGACAGGGCTGGAAGTCACTCGATGGTGGTAGTAACGGACCCCGAGCAGATCCCGATGTCAGGCTCTCACCTAGCTGGCAGGGCTGGAAGTCACTCGGTGCCATCCTTGGCCTCGAGCAGATCCCGCTGTCAGGCTCTCAACTAGCTGACAGGGCTGGAAGTCACTCGATGGTGGTAGTAACGGACCCCGAGCAGATCCCGCTGTCAGGCTCTCACCTAGCTGGCAGGGCTGGAAGTCACTCGGTGTCATCCTTGGCCTCGAGCAGATCCCGCTGTCAGGCTCTCAACTAGCTGGCAGGGCTGGAAGTCACTCGATGGTGGTAGTAACGGACCCCGAGCAGATCCCGCTATCAGGCTCTCACCTAGCTGGCAGGGCTGGAAGTCACTCGGTGTCATCCTTGGCCTCGAGCAGATCCCGTTGTCAGGCTCTCACCTAGCTGGCAGGGCTGGAAGTCACTCGATGGCGGTAGTAATGGACCCCGAGTAGATCCCACCGTCAGGCTCTCACCTAGCTGGCAGGGCTGGGAGTCACTCGATGATGTCGGCCTTAAAAACATCAGGTGCAGGCCAGTCTGTGGTAAGGAGCCAAGGGGAAGGGTCCTGCCAGGACGAGCTCAGGCTCGGCAAACTCAGCTCGGCACAGTCAAGAAGGCAGGCCGGGCTGAAGGGCTCTGCATGGGCGTGTTTGGGCTCGTCATCTCCAGCTCGGCATTGGTGGGGAGGCCGCAAGCCCGGGCCTCGCCAAAGGAAGCAAGCCAGATCGGGACACCTCGCCCCCTTCACCCATTACACTTGAAGAATTTCTTCTTCGACGGGCACAACCTGGATGGCTCGCATGCGAGTAAAGGAAGGCGGATAGAAGGGTGGAGGTCGCGTGCGAGTAATAGTGGCGTGATAAGGGCGGAGAGCAACTCGCCGCGAAATCGATTGGGGCTCGGCGAACACCCCAAGCGCGTCTCGCTCGCGCGCGCGCTCTCGGAATCACTCTACTCGTGGAACCTGTCCCTGCGAGGTCGCGGGAGGAAGCACTCGCATACATTCATAACACAAGCATAGTAAAGGAGCACCGGTATGATCAAACAACTTTCATTGATTATTCACAAATGTACAGGGAGCTCGCCACGGCGAGTAGTCAAAAAAGGGAAGAAAGAAAAAAGAAAAAATACAAGGCTGTCAGCTGGCCTCACCCCCTCCGCCGGACTGGTCCTCGTCGTCGCCCGAACGGTCCTGGAAGCTCTTCCCGAACATCGCATCCAGGCTATCTTCCTTCTCGCGGGGCGGCGTCGCCGGAAACAGACTCGGCATCAGGTCCCGAGCAGAGATCTCCTCGCATCCTTCCACCAGCACCCCGGAGTCCTTCATCATCGCGAGGGTGCACTCGGCGGTCTGGATTGAGTTGATCCGCAGTTTCTCGACGAGGTCGGCCTCGCCGAAGATGCGCGGGCTCTTGTAGGGGAGTGTGGGATCGATGTCGTGCGACGGGAAGAAGATCTCCGCCTGGCGACGCACCTCGCCGAGGAGGTGCTGGTTCTCCCCCTTCAGCTTCGCGTTCGCACCCTCCAGCTCGCCAAGGCGTGCGCGCAGTCAGCCGTTCTCCTCCCCTTGCTCGGCGTTGTGAGCCTGGAGCTCCCCAGCAGCGTCGACATCCGCGGCCAGTTGCGCGCGCAGCCGGCTAACCTCCTCCCCCAGCTCAGTGTTGCGAGCCTGGAGTTCGCCCGCCGCCTTGGCATCCTGGAAAAAAAAGGAAGCCCATTTAGCGGCAGCAAAGCTTTCTAAGTAAAAGAGAGCGGTGCGTGACACTTACCAGCCCGCCAGCAGTCTGAGCGAGAAGACTATCCGCGATGCCGAGCCGCCTCGCCTGATCGGCGACCTGCTCCTTGGCGAGGTCGCGAGCCTGCTCGGCCTTTTCGAGCTGGTGGCTGATGGCGAAGCTGCGGCGCGCCAGCATGTGGTGCAGCTCCAGGGTCCGCAGGTGGGACTGCAGACCCTCATGGCCGAGCTGTCGGAGGGTCGTCCTCTTGTAGGCCTCGGCATCCTCCCGGCCATAAAGGCCGAAGCCGAGGGCGTAGGTGTGACCGGTGGCGGGCTCGCGGTCGTGCCAGGACGGGTGCAGAGTGGAGACGGAGACTCGATGCGCGAGCTCGTCCCACTGCAGCATGGGCTCGCCCGCGGAATCCTTCCAGCGCGCGCTGAAGTTGAAGAGGGGTGCTGCTTCGGCGGTGCGCGCTCGCGGGCAGCCCTCTTTGCCGAAGGAGGAGGGGAGATCGCAGCCGAGGAAGAGGGGGCCTTGCCACCCTTTCGGCCCTTGCTGGTCGTCTCCTTCAGCGTGCTCTCCGGGGACGCGTCGGGAGGAGTCTCCGACGAGCTGATGTACTTGGGGCTGGACTGATGTTGTTGTTGTTGTTGCCCCCGCGGAGCCAGCAGGGCTCTCCGCATCTTTTTCATCTGACGGGGGCCGGATGGCGGGTTCGGCCCCGCGTCCCCAGATCGCCTCTTGCTGGAAGAGGGCTGCGAGAGGGCCGCCTCATCTCGGCAGGCCGCCGCCGCCGCCCTCTCGCGAGGAAGAGGGTCTGTATCAAGCCCCGGGTCCGCAAATGGCGGGTTCGCGGGGACTATTCGCTCCCCTGCAGGAAAATACTTGGAAAGGTTAGAAAATTCAGATATGATGATGTGCCGAGCTCGGCGAGTAGGCGAGCTCGGCAAGATGAGGAGAGCATACCTTCGCCGGGCAGAACCGGGGGGAGCGTGTTGAGGCCCCTCCGCAGGAAGGCGACCTCGAAATCTTTGTGGAGGAAGAATTTGTGGAGCTCGGCGTCGTTGCCGGACACGGCCGGCGGGCGGTACACCTCCTTGCCTTTTTGTTGCGACGAGTAGGGGATGTTGCCGAGATCGCCCTTGATGAAGGCGATCTTGGTCATCCAGGTATGGTGCTTGTTCGCGATCTCGCGAACTTTGATCAAGGAGCCGCCGAAGTAGGCAACCCCGTCTGTCGTCGCCTTATAGGAGAAAAGTTTCCTGAACACCGTCAGGTTGAACTCGATCCTCTCCCGCCGGAGGTAGCTCGCGAACGCCACCATCATTGCGATGGCGTTTGAGTTCAGCTGCGCGGGGACGACCCCGTAGTATTTCAGGATCTGCCGGATCTCCGGCCACAAGGTAAGTCGCAGCCCCACCTCGAAGTGCGAGATGGGGAATGCGAGCTCGTTCTCATAGAACGTGTTGATGGCCTCGCCCGGCCCCGGCCTGCGCGCCTCAAAGCCCGGCGGCACATACAGGGCTATGAATTCTGCGAGCTCCTCCTCGCTGGTGTGGCCGTCGAAGAAGCAGTAATCCGCGAAGTGTTGCGCGCATTTGGAGCGGCCATCGGCGTCCGGGTTGGTCTTGCCCATGATCGCAGAGAAGAAGCGAAGCGCTGCGCGAGCAGAGAAAGGAAAAAGCAAGGAAGGGAAAGCAAAGCAATAAAGACAGTGCGGGGGTAGGTGAGGGGTGGGGGGGGGCTATTTATAGGAAAGGGAATCTGAGGCAGGCTGTCACATCGGCGCAGCTCGCCGCCCCAGCTCGCCACCCCAGCTCGCCGACTTCCGGCGCATCCCAACTGAGGCTAAGTCAAACATTACAGCTTTTTATTTAAATAACATAATTAAGAATGTTCTAAGAGTTGTTCATCACAGAAGGGGAAAGTTCAGAACAGAAAAGGAGGCGCGCGAACAGGGAGGGCATCGGGACGCGAGCGACGGTCGGCTCGGCAGAGGAGCCCGCAAACTTACCTACCCCGGCCTCGCGACTCCCGCCCCCCCAAGCTGCCGCGCGCGGAGTAGCTCGCGGATCCTTCCAGAATTCCTTTGCGCGACCAAGAGACCATCGTCTATCTCATCCAGGAGTCGGGAGGGAGACATCAACTCGCCAGGTCGGCCGAGGCGCACCTCCTCAGCAAGACGCGCATAGTCGCGCTGCAACGTCTCGTTGACTCCTTGCACCTCGTGCAGTCCGCACACCAGCTTCTTGAGGAGCTTGACCTCCCTCCTCGACAGCTCGCCCTGATCCACCTCCGGACCCAAGTAAGAGTCCAGTGAGCTTAGAGACGGGAGGGGAGAATGGTGGGCTGCCCGCGAGGACTCCTCGGCAGCCGATTGACTTGGAAGGGCTGTAAAGACAAACGTCAGCGAAGCAAAAGCTAGTGAAGCACAGAGTTGAGCGAGGCAGACCTGAAGAGCTCGGCGGCTCAAAGGAAACGCGAGGAGGGATGAACCTCAGGTCCTTCCCGCGACCTGGGCCGCGAGCCCCCGGCGAGATGAGCTCGAAGCCCGGGACAGGAATGGACCCCAGGCCTCCCCCGGCGGCCGCATCAATTTGCCAAGGAGGGGAGCCCTGTGGTGAAGCTGGCCTCTGCGAGCTCACAGGCAGGATCCCGAAGAGGAGCGGCGGATCCCGGGGATGGCTGTCCGGTGCCGAGAGTCGCGAAGTGGCGAACGTGACCTCGCCTCGCGGCGTAGGGACCCGCGGCGCGGTGCCCTCGTCATCTGGTAGGCCGCCCTGATCGTCGCCGACAACAACGACCTCCCTATCATTCTCCAGAATAGTTCGAGTAGAAGAGCCGGTCTCGCGAGCCAGCGTGGCCCTCAGGTCGTGGAAGATGGGCTCGGCCGCCTCGGGGAACGGCTTTGTCCTCTTGGAGCTCGGCTCGGCGGGGTCAATTTGAGGAACTTTCGCGGGGACCGCCGTCAGCGCGGCAACGCGAGCCGCGGAAGCCTGGCGAGCTCGGTCTATGCGCTCTTGAATCTCCTTGGGAAGGGGCATCTTGGCAAGGCAGCAGGGGGAATGGCAAGAGCCAGGCAGCATAGCAGGTGCATATATATAGCCGCAGGTGGCCCCCACCAGAAGATTCCCTCCAACTCGCCAGCCAGAGCTCGCCGCACACTTCGGGTTGGATGTTTCTTTCCGAGCTTTTTGACAAGCTCGAAAAGAGCGGGGATTGTGTACAACCCCGTGTCCGGCGAGCAAGGTCACATGGGAGCTCGGCAGCAGCAGACGAGCTCGACATCAACAGGGGCGAGCCCGAGCTCGGCGTCCGTCGGCCAGAGATCGTCGATCAGCGACCCCGAGCTCGGCATTCGCCGAGCGGGCTGCAACTCGCGCCCTCGCAGTGGAGCTCAGCAGCAGCGGGCGAGCAGAGCATGCCGAGGTGGCCAGGGGTCCCAGCTCGCCTGGGGGTCAGAGGTACTTTTTTACTGTTTTACCCCTGCTGGTCTGCCCATAGCCCTTCAAAATAGCGGAGTTTGGCTGTTGGCAGGCCCAGCTAAGGGTTTCCTGGTAATTTCAGGTCAGTTATTTTGGTTATTGGCAGTCCGGATTTCAAAAGCTATAAATAGGACCCAAGGGGTACCCCAGAAGGCAGGTTCTCCCTGTGCTCTTCTCCCCAAAATCTTTAAGTGCTTTCTGAGGGTACCTTAGCTCGGCTTCAGGCTAAGGAGGGGAAGCGCTCTGAGATCTTCCGGGTTTGTGGTGGGACCTCCCTGCCGAGCCCTTGGGTCTGTTTCTCCTCGCTTTCGTCGTTTTTCTTGCAGGAACAAAGTAGGCGCGAGACCACCCCCTTCCCCAAGGGCGAGCTCCACAGGAAGCCGGGTTTCGGTTTCAACAGCGCGACTATCTGGCATGAGAGACTAGGGCACGTGGGGATGGACAAGCTCAAGGCTATGTAAATGTGGAGCCTGGTGAGAGGCATGCTGAAGTTGTCCTCCTACGGAGATGGCCACATTTGTACACTATATCAGTACGGTAAGGCTCATCGCCTTCTGTTTGATAAGTCTTAAACGAGGAGTAAGGCACCATTGGAATGCATCCATAGTGATTTGATGGGGCCAATAGTAACCGCTAGTCTTGGAGGCAGCAGATACAGGTTGTTGTTGATTGATGACTACTCAAGATATACTTGGGTGTATTTCATGAAGGAGAAGTCAGCAACTTTTCAGTTGTTTGTGGAGTTCAAGGAGCTGGTGGAGGGCTGACTTGGCTTGTGGATCAAGAAGGTCAGATCAGACAATGGTGATGAGTTTGTCTCATCTGAGTTCTCTAACTTCTGCAGGAAGCACGGGATCCAGAGGGAGCTTACTTGTGCTCATACTCCACAACAAAATGGAGTAGCAGAGAGGAAGATCCGTCACTTGACGGAAACTTGCAAATGCTAGCTTCATGCAAAGGGCATTCCCAGGTCCTTCTGGGCGGAAGGAATGGCCTGCGCAACGTATGTCATCAATCAGATGCCTCTAAGTCCGATCAACATGAAGTCTCATGTGGAAATGATGCTCAAGGAGAAGCCGAGTGTGGAGCACCTTCGGGTGTTCGGATCAACCTGCTATGTTCATATCCCGGATGCTTAGAGGACCAAGCTTGATGCAAAGGTGAGGAAGCTTGTCTTTGTGGGCTATGATGAGCAGAAGAAGGGGTGGAAGTGCAAGGATCATGCGACAAAGAAGTTCTTTGTTTCAAGAGACGTTGTCTTTGATGAGCTGACGTCGTATGGAGGTGGCACTATTGAGTTGCAGTAGAGTAAGGTTGATGAAGGGCAGGTGGAAGCTGCTGAAGATCTTCGGGTGGAGCTGTCTGTGTCACCAGGAGCTCCGGTTGTTTCAAGCTCTAGGGCTGAAGCTTCTGGTTCGGGAAGCAGGAGGAGCGATGCTCCAAGTGTGCCCGGGAACAGAGTTGGTGCTGAAGAAGCAGCGAAGGCGGTGTTCTCGAGTTGTGTGGACTATAGCCTTGTCCGCGTATAGCATCCAGACTGATGCAGTATGGGCTGTGGTTGTGTCTGTGTGCTGTGCTGAGTGGCGGACTGGTGCAGTGCTTGCGTGTAGTGCAGGCTGGGCCGTGTCCACTTGTAGCATGTGGTTTTTTGTAGTGAGTGGGAAGTTGATGTGTCCGCATGCTGCGATGTGTGCAGACTGACATAGTGTCTGCATGGTGGCGTTCTGACCTTGACTTGGCGCCTGGCGAGTTGGCTGGAGTCTAGCCAAGTCCTTGCGGACTCGGCGAACTGGGTTGTGCTAGCTGCGAGCTGGGGTGGTGAATCTATTCACTAGGGCGGTGACCACACTCCTCACCCCGCCTATAAATAGACCCCCCCTGACACATCTATAGTAACAGAGTGAACAGTAAGTTGAGCACAGATCAATTGTTGGGGACTCGGTTTAACAGGTCGCGCGGTTTGAGATTTAACTGGTTGCTGTTTGCAGGTTGTGCGGCTAGCACTGTGAGCCAGGCGTATGGTTCTGATCAAGGTCAGGAAGCAGTGATGCTTGCGGTTTACAATCAGCAGTTGCAGCAGTTCGCATTTGGCGGCCAACCAATTTTCTCTCCTTCAACTGAAGTCTAAGTTCAATAACCAAGTCGCGGTCTCGGTAGGCTTGGCGGTCTGTTTATTCAGTTCGGCGGCGGCTTGTAGAGCGGGCGTCAGCAGAATAACAGTTAGTCCAC
This sequence comes from Platanthera guangdongensis, assembly GCA_039583875.1. Taxonomy (NCBI): domain Eukaryota; kingdom Viridiplantae; phylum Streptophyta; class Magnoliopsida; order Asparagales; family Orchidaceae; genus Platanthera; species Platanthera guangdongensis. The sequence goes on from CM077150.1 coordinate 273,694,580, forward strand.
GCGGTTTGTGCGGACTCCATAGATCAAAGTAGCAGCAGCAACTTGGCTGTCTCGGCGGTCTCATCGGACTCAGCGGTCTTGGAGGCAGTCCGCCCGGCTTGAAGTTTGCTTTTGCTTGTTTTCTTCTCATTGTACTTGGCAAAATCATGTCTCACCATGTATACCTTGCCTTATAAAGTTGATAGTGGATTTATGCAAGATTTGTGTTTGCTTTTCATTGTCTCTGATACATAACTCAGTTTATGGTTGGAGTGTTACTACGCCTAGTTCTCGTTTTTCGCTTGATCAAGTGATCAACTTGATAGTTTTGGAAGTGTTTGCTTGATACCAGAACTTCTGGTTGATCGACTTGTGAAATTTCAATAGTTATCATCAGATTCGCATGCATCCCCCCGATGTCAAGGATGTCTCCTTCATCACGAGAGAGGGATGCTTCAGTTATAAGATGATGCCCTTCGGGCTAAAGAACGTGGGGAATACTTACCAACGTATGATGGGTCGGGTCTTCTAAAGTCATAGGGGTAGAAATCCGGAGGTTTATATAGATGATCTCATGGTGAAGAGTACAGATGTGGGTTCACATATACTCGACCTAGAAGAGACATTCGCCACCCTGAAAAAGTTCAAGATGAGGCTCAACCCCCAGAAGTTTGACTTTGGGGCAAGTCAGGGAAAGTTTCTTGGGCACCTGCTCACCCCAGCAGGGGTGGAGCCTAACCCAGATAAGTTGAAGGCTATCATGGAGTTGGAGTCACCACGCAACGCTAAAGAGGTTCAGCGTCTGACGGGCCGGTAAGCTCGTCGGGCTAAGTAGATTCCTCTCCCGGGCCGGGGAGAAATGCTCACCTTTTTTCAGGGCGCTGCGGGGAAATCAGAAGTTTGAGTGGACAAAAGAATGCGAGGAGGCTTTTCGGGCATTGAAACATCAGCTCTCCCAAGCGTCGCTTCTACAGAGCCCGAGGGAGGGGGAGGATCTAGCTCTATACCTTGGGGTAGGGGCGGAGGTTGTAAGCTCTGTCCTGCTCAATGAAGAGGGGAAGAAGCAGTTACCCGTCTACTACGTCAGCATAATCTTAGAGAAGGCTGAGCTCCGTTTCCCCATCCTGGAGAAGCTGGCCTTCTCCTTGGTCATTTCGCCTAGGAAGCTCAGACCATACTTTCAGGCCCATTCAATCAAGATAGCGACTGTCCTTCCCCTATGCCAGATTTTCGAAGGGGTGGGCACTCGGGGCGGTTGGCCAAGTGATCCATCGAGCTAAGCGAATTTGATATCAGTTTTGTGCCACGACACTCCGTTAAGACACAAGTAGTGGCCGATTTATTGGCCGACTATGTTGTCTAGGTAGAGGGTGAGAAGCCGCTATCGCGGGAGGCTTGGAATATGTTGGTCGATGGATCCTTAGGGAAGCATTCTCTGGGGGGAGGGGTAGTGTCGGTAAGCCCTCAGGGGGTCATCATTGAGCAGGTCATGGTCCTGCGCAACCAGGCGGAGTATGAGGCCGTCATAACAGGACTGTGACTGGCCAAGGAACTCGCGATACATAACGTGGAAGTCTGCACAGAATCGTTGGTTATGGCGTCGCAGATCAGGGGTGAGTATTAGGCTAGGGAGCCTACCCTCATGAAGTACTTGTCCAAGGTAAGGGGGATGGTCGGCGGGTTCCGGACATTCTCCATTCAGCATGTCCCCAGAGAGGAGAGTGCAGCAGTCGATCGGCTGGCTAAGTTTGGGCCCCGGGGTGGAGGAACTTTGACTGAGCTATTCCACTCGACGATCGAGGAAGGAGAGTTAATGGAAGTGGAGTGGCAGTCCTCATGGGTGGATCCTTTGGTAGTTTTCCTGACTACTGACAAACTTCCCGAAGGGACCAAAGATATGAAGGGCTTCAAGCACAAATCGGTACATTACCTAATGCACGAAGGAGGGCTGCATCAGAAGATGTTGTCAGGACTTCTGGCACGATGCGTGGGGTAGGAGGAAATTCCGCGAATTCTGGAAGAAGTGCACTCAGGCGAATGCGGCAGTCATTCAGGAGGCAGGACTTTGGAGGCAAGAGTGGTCAAGCAGAGGTACGTTTTGCCATCCCTGAGGAAGGATATGACAGAGTTTGCAAGGAGGTGCCAAAAATGTCAGCTCTACACCCCCCTCCAACTCCTGCCTACTCAAAGACTTTGAAGCATCACGACTCCATGACCTTTCGCCATCTATGGGATGGATTTGGTTGGGCATTTTCCCCTGACAAGCGGGCAGAGAAGGTTTCTTCTAGTGATGATTCATTACTTCTCAAAGTGGCTGGAGGTCAAGGCGTTGGCCAAGGTAACCTGCCAACTCATCAGAAATTTTGTATGGGGAGAGATCATCTGTCGACATGGGTTGCCTCAAGCCATCATCACGAACAATGAACACTAGTTTGCAAGCAAGGAGTTCATCAGTTTCTGCACCCAGGTGGGGATTGGCCTCAGGTTTGCCTCCATTCACCACCCCAGGAGTAACGGCCAGTTGGATGCGGTAAACAAAATTATAGTGAATCTGCTTAAGAAGAACGTGGAGAACCTGAGGGGAGTTGGGTGGTGCAACTCCCCTCGGTATTGTGGGCTCTACGGACAACCCCTGACACAGCCACTGGAGAGACCCCCTTCAAGATTTCACACGGGTGTAAGGTGGTCTTGCCCGTGGAATTTGAGATTCGGTCGCCGCGAGTCACAGCCGCTAGTGGAAGAGATGAGGAATGGAGGGAAGAAAACAAAGGGGAGCTACGGCTCTCGCTGGATATGATGGAGGAGCTTCGAGACGTGGCTGCCATCAGGCAAGAGGAGATTAAGTGGCCGATGGCTAAGTATTTTGACAAACATATCAGGATCAAGCAATTCAAGGAGGGAGATCTAGTCCTTAAGAAAGTCGATGCCGCAGGAAGGTCGACAATAGTTGGGAAGCTCAATCCAAACTGGGAAGGTCCTTACATAATTGAAAAGGCCCTAGGCTCAGGTGGACACCACCTCCAAAATATGGAAGGGGTATCCATGGGTCATGCTTGGAGTAACGACGATTTGAAGTGTTTCTACCTTTAGTTGAGATAATATTGTACATTTTATCATAATGAATGCATTGAGCTATTGAAAATCTGTTTTTTCTTCTCAAAGTGTACAAAGAGTTTGCGATTTTGAAAGATCCTGAAAGGATCCCGCTGTTAGGCTTCCATTAGTTGGCAGGGTTGGAAGGCGCACTCGGCCCCGAGTAGACCCGCTGTCTAGGCTCTCACTAGCTGACAGGGCTGTAGGCTCGCTTGGGTGGGTGGGTAAGGGAAGACCCCGAGAGGATCCCGCTGTCAGGCTTCCATTAGCTGGCAGTGCTAGAAGGCGCACTCGGCCCCAAGAAGACCTGCTGTCCAGGCTTTCACTAGCTGGCAGGGTCGTAGGCTCGCTTGTGGGGGTAAGGGAAGACCCCGAGAGGATCTCGTTGTCTGGTTTCCATTAGTTGGCAGTGCTGGAAGGCGCACTCGGCCCCGAGTAGACTCGCTGTCTAGGCTCTCACTAGCTGGCAGGGCCGTAGGCTCGCTTGGGAGAAAAGAAGGAGGGTTTGCGATTTTGAAAGACCCCGAGCGGATCCCGTTGTCAGGCTTCCATTAGCTGGCGGGGCTGGAATGCACACTCGGCCCTGAGTAGACTCGCTTTCCAGGCTCTCACTAGCTGGCAGGGTCGTAGGCTCCCTTGAGGGGGTAAGGGAAGACCTCGAGAGCATTCCGCTGTCAGGCTTCTATTAGCTGGCAAGACTGGAAGCCTCACTCGGACCCAAGTAGACCCTTTGCCCAGGCTCTCACTAGCTGACAGGGTCGTAGGCTCGCTTGGGGGGAAAGGAAGGAAGGTTTATGATTTTGAAAGACTGCGAGAGGATCCCGCTGTCAGGCTTCCATTAGCTGGCAGGGCTGGAAGGCATACTCAGCCCCGAGTAGACCCGATGTCCAGGCTCTCACTAGCAGACAGAGTCGTAGGCTCGCTTGGGGGGTAAGTGAAGACCCTGAGAGGATCCCACTGTCAGGCTTCCATTAGCGGGCAGGGCTGGAAGGCTCACTTGGCCCCGAGTAGATCTGCTGTCCAGGCTCTCACTAGCTGGCATGGACGTAGGCTCGCTTGGGGGAAAAGGAAGGTTTGTGATTTTGAATTACCCCGAGATTTTGGCAGAAAGAAAGATCATTTATATATGACAAAGATTGTTACATTTTGCTTGGGGGATCTCACCCCTTACAAATTCATGAAAGAAAATAACAAGTTACAAATAAAAATGCGAGAGCTCTTCAGGGGGAGTAGCTAGACGTCTCCCTGGATGATTCGTCAGTTGACCCGTCGCTCTCTCTAAGGATTATTTCATCGTCCTCACATGGGGAGCCATCCTCTCTCGGAGGCTTCGGGATGAGATCAAACAGCCAGGGGAGGATCCCGCGCGACGTGAGTGTCTCGCCACCCTCATTTAGAAAGTTGGACTCCCGCAGCACCTGGATCACGCACTTGGCCTCCGCCTGTCCGTTCGCTTGCATCATCACCTCTATTTCATAATTTGAGTATTGGTGGTGTTTGACCTTCTCGGCGGGCGGTGACAGAACCAGTGTGTTGGCTTCCTGCGTTTTTTGGAGTTCTGCCTTCAGTAGAGCGATCTCGCATCGGAGAGAAGCCTCCCACGCGCGACGGCTTGTCTTGGGCGGAATCCTGTGAGGAATTTGAGGTTAGAACTAGCTTGAGATTATCGCATGGCGAAAGGACTTTGAAGATTTACATACCTCGGTCGCTGGACGAAGGGCGAAAAGCTGTTGGGAAGCCGCCAGATCGGCCTTCAGGGTGGCCTCCTCAGCAACAACGACATCCCTTGATTTAAGCACCTTGACAAGGTTGCGCTTGATGGTGAGGCTGCGACACATATTCATGTGTGTGAGCTCAAACGCGTGTATCTAGGCTCAGACGGAGTCGTAGGCGAGAGACCGGGTAATCTTCTGATCAAACTTACTGGCATCCACCCGGCTGTAAATCCCAAAGCCTAGCGCAAAGGTTTCGCCAATGATCGTGTCTTGCTCCATCCAGGAGGGGAGGAGTGATGAGATCAACATCCGGTTGGCTTCGGGGTCCCACTGGAGCAGGGGATGGCCCTCTTCATCTATGAACTTCTCGCTGAAGCCAAAGTTCTGATGCCCTCTTGGCACCGACTTGGTGGGGGCCTCGGCGGGGGTCTCGACAGCCTGCCCAGCGGCATCCACTTCGCCCACGATAGTTGGGGCTTCAGCGGGGATTTCGGCGAGGGTATCGGCGACGGTCTTTCCCTTGTCCTCCTGAGACAGCTTGGATTTCTTGGAAGGGGTTGAAGGGGCGTCGAGCTTCCGCTTCCCGATACTTGGTCTGGAAGAGGCGCCCGGCTCATTCCGGCAGGCGAGAGCGACAGACTTGTAGAGAGCCAGGGTGGCGGCGGGACCCCTAGCTTTGTCAAATGGTTGGTTGAGGGGGATCTCTCGCTCACCTGCGAGAGCCATAAAAGGCTAGTCTTAGAAGTTTTGAAGTAAAGATTAAATGGGTAAGGCGGAAAGGTACCTTTGTCGGGAGGGACCGGTGTGAGGGCGTCAATATCCCGCCACAAGAACTTCATGTTGAAGTTCTTGGTCCCAAAGAAGTCGAGAAGGGCGGTCTCGTGCCCCGCCAGTGTCGGAGGCCTGTAGGTGGCCTCATCGTACTGAATCAGTGAGAGGGGTATATTGCCGAAATTCCCCGAGACAAAGATGAACCTCTGGGGCCCATCGTGATTTTTGTTGGCGAGACCGTTGGTCTTCACCGACTGTCCCGAGAAGAAGACAACCCCTCTTTTGGCGCGGAAGTTGAATAACTTGCGAAAGATGGAGAGGTTGAATTCGATCCTTTCCGCGCGCATGTAGCAGGCGATGGCCACCAGCAGCACCATGGAGTTGGGGTTGAGCTGGATCGGCACCACCCCGTAGTACCGAAGGGCCTGACACATCTCCGGCCAGGGAGGAGGCGGAACCCCACCTTGAAGTGTTCCAGTGGAACGACAATCTCCCCTTTCGATAGGAAGTTAACCATATCCTCCTTCCCAGGGTTGCACGTGACGAACCCCGCCGGAACGTAGTCTGCCACTATGGAGGCAAATTCCCTCTCGGTCAGGCGACATGAGGGGAAGTTATGCTCAAGGAAGTTTTGCGCGCATTTGGTGCGGCCTTCAGTTTCGCCCTACATCTTGTGAGTTGGCGAAAAGGGGGAAGATAAAGGGATTGGCGAGAAGGATTGCGCTGCGGAAGAAGCGAGAGCAATGGGAAGGAAAACGACGACTTGGACTCAAGTAGAAGTAAATGCGGTTGGTGAATCGACCTATTTATAGAAAATATATGCGAAAATCATGACATTCTTCTTAATGGCGGAAGTGCGGATAGCAATTTTGTGTAATCCGACGTTTCGTCTTCCGTCTGGTCCCGCCAACGCTTTGTATGCCTGCAGAGGGCGAAAGCCTCCGAGAGGGGTCACAGAGTAAGAGCAAAACAAATATATAAAGAAAGAAGCGGGGCGAGAAATAGACACTCGGCAAGACAGAACAACGTGAAAGAATAAGATTAAAAAATAGTAGCCTCTCGCCAGGCGAGAGACATAATAAAATAATATAATTAAATAAAATGTCAAGCGTTCCTGTTTATTACAAGCATAAAAAGGTACACGTGGGAAGGAAAGGCTAGGGGTTAGGGGAAGAAGAGGCGGGGACCCTCGGGGCTTAGTACTGTTCCCTCTGCCAATGACCCCGACCCCGCCTTCCTGTCCTCGGGGGCACTCACTGGTAGTGGTAAGCTGCCACTGCTGTAAGATCCTGGTGGACTAGGATTAGCTGGTACCGGGCCCGTGCGATATGCCTCCCGGGGGAAGTCTCCTCGCTCTCGCCTCTCATGTGATCTGTCTTGCCAAGGAGATGGGTGTAGTCTCGCACGATCACGGCTAATCGTCGCTCCATCCTCGCCTGGAAGGGACTCTCCTGCTGGGAGTCTTCTCGGCGCATCCAGACCAGCTTGGATAGGATTCCCGCCACCCTCTCTCTCTCATCCTTGGCATCTCTGGAGGCTTCAAGAAAGCTCAACATCTCGTTGGGGGAAGGCGGTGGAGTGATCACCTCTTCATCTGCACCGGGCGATTCCGCAGCCTTCCAAGGACCTGGGGAGGGACGGTGTCAGGGTCGACAAGAAGAAGAAAAAGAGAAATCAAGTTTCTGCTTACCTGAAGATCGGCGAGAGCCCTCAGGTCGCCTTTCAAAAGGCTTTCCAAAAAACAAGAGGGGTGATTTTCCCCGTCCTGAGGGGTGTGGGGTCTGCTCCTGCATATGGGTCTCTACCGGAGGCAGGGGGACAACTTCTTCCACGGCAGAAGGGCGGGAGCTGGACGCGAGAGCAGGATTCTTTTCAGCGAACCTCTCGGGCGAGAGGGGAGGATCATGCGTGGGATTGATGGGGCTCCCGGCAGCGGGAGTCCTAGGACTCAGGTGGCTGATGCCCCTGGTAGAGCCTGCGGAAGACCAAGTAAGCAGAGAAATGCATAAACCAGACAGAAGCGGAAGACAAAACAAGAGCATACCAGGAGCAATCGAGGGCTCGGCCAGGAGTTCCGGAGGGACCACCGCCGAGACCCTCTGAAGATCTTTGCCATCGGGCCGGTCTGATTCGATATTAGCTGGAGGATCGTCGGCGACGCCTTCCGGGATCGTCACCTGCGAAAAGGATGGCAAATCAGTTTGACGAGCCCGCTATGGGAGGCTTTCGCGTCAAAAGTTATAGGAAGAAAAATACCACCACGAGAGCAAGAGGGTTCTCGCGGGTCGGGGTTGGAGTCGGCAAAGCTGGTTTGCCCTTAGAACGGTCTCGTCGGACTTACTTGGTCTTTTTTTGACGGTACGCGGAGACAGCCAGTCTCTTACCAGCGAGCTAGGGAGCAAACCCAGCGCAATTGGCAAGGGCCCTTTTTTGTGCATCTGCGAGACGATCCTGGACCTCTTGGGAGAGTGGCCTCGCGGCTCGTTTAGCATACATCTTCGAAAGGCGCGCGAAAGCTCAGGCGAAATGTAGTGCCAATGACGATGACTTAAGGATAGCCCCAGTGACATGTATATATAAGGCAGTGGTGGAGCCCACAAAAGATTCTCCTCCAGGTCAGCAGGCACTCAACGAATATTTGGGGTTGGACGTTTCTTTCCGAGTGTTGAACTAGCTTGCAAAGAGCGGGGATTGTGTACGGCCTCATATTTGCCGAGTGAAACCCAAAGGCCTAGGACCCCAGGTTTGATGGGCTTTTAGCTAATCAGCTCAGACGAGTAGTGTTTGCGAAAGGGATCCCGCCCAGGGCTTGCGGGAGGGTTTGCGCCCCGACCGGCTGGAGGCCCTCAGGGTTGGCGTTGAGTGATGCTTCTCCACTCAATGCTTTAGCCCGTGGCGTTGAATGATGCTTCTCCACTCAACTCCTTGTCCCTCAGAGTTGGCGTTGAGTGATGCTTCTCCACTCAACACCTTAGCCCTTGGCGTTGGGTTATGCTTCTCCACTCAATGCCTTAGCCCATGGCGTTGAGTGATGTCTCTCCACTCAACTCCTTGGCCCTCAGAGTTCGCATTGAGTGATGCTTCTCCACTCAACGCTTTAGCACTCAGAGTTGGCGTTGAGTGATGCTTCTCCACTCAACGCCCTAGTACCTGGAAGTGGAAGGGTTCCCGCCCAGGGCTTGCGGGAAGGTTTACACCCGGGTCAGCGGGAAGCCTTCAGGGTTGGCGTTGAGTGGTACTTCTCCACTCAATGTAGTAGTTCTTGGCATTGAGTGACGCATCTCCACTCAACGCCGCAGTCCCTGGTGTTGAGTGATGCTCCTCCACTCAATGCCATAGTAGGGTCTAGAGGTAAATTTACTTATATGCCCTTAGAGGTCTGCATTTAGCTCTTCAGAACAGTGAGGTTTGGTTGTTAACAGACCATTTTAGGCTGCGTATAGCCTTTTTGAAGAGCAGAATTACGTTGTTGGAAAACCAGATACTGGAAATCTATAAATAGACCCACAGGGTACATCAGAAGGCAAGCTTTCTCATTTTTCTAAGAGTCTTGTAGCGTTTTCTGAGGTATCCTTAGCTCAGCATTCTGTTAAGGAGGGAGAGCCCTTTGAGATCTCTCGGGTTAGTGGAGGGACCTCCAAGCTATAGCACAGGGTCTATACTTTAGTTCCAAGTCACTGGTCAAGGGTCTGGGTTTAGGAAAAGTAGGTGTTAGCTACAACCCAGGGTCCGAAGTCTCGTTGGGGTCAGTTTTTAGTTCCAACACTACTACCGCGCGGTAGCAGTCTACCATCCCGCGGTAGATTCCATACTAGGACGTCCTTGGTGAAATTCATTTTAATGCTGAACTTACTTAAAAACCTTATTCATCCCCCCTCTAAGGTTGGCCACCAGATCCAACAACTTTTATCCTCCCAAATTCCTTTTTCCTTAGACCGAAACTCTGCTGAAATCTTCTTACAAGCCACCTCCTCCCGTCGAGCAACCAAAGACTTTATTTAATTCAACAACACTCCAAGGAATAAGACGTCGCGCTAGATACCCGAATAATTCTCCTACATGTGCAACACCCTGCAAGCCTCCGCCGACACAACATTGTGAACTTCACAGCAGTATTGAACAACCCGATCGCGTCAGAGGACGTTCGCCACTGCCAGAAAGTAAGAGGAATTGAGTTTCGTGTGAGGCAGTCTGTCGCCCACCAAGTGCAACAAGATTCTCTCTCATCTCTAAATTGTAACGATGAGTGGTCTGTCACCCTTGATTTCACTCACAATCTGTAAATCACAACCAATAGTGAAGTTTGACCGACACCGAACCGGTCATGTGATTTTTTACCCGGTTGAGGGGTTTTCCACGTTGAAATTGTCTTGCATACTTCCTTATTTATTCCATGACTATTTGCGCGCTCGACCGCTCCACGAGCTAAGATAACCTGGTGTAATCCGGTCTACTAGGAGCATTTATTTGGTCGCAATAATTTGGCGTCGTCTGTGGGAAGGAGTCCCCCAAAGATTTTTAAGACAGTATCTACCACCCAACGATACTCGTGATTGACAATAATGGCAAGGAGGAGTACTCACACTACTACCCAGGGATCTGCCCGACAGGGACTTGATAATGTCGAACCTTCCCATTCTCTAATTAACACTCCCCGACAGGAAGAGACCACCCCTGTGCCAGATAATATGTCACCGGACGAATCACTCGCATAAAAGAACAACAAGCCGAAGTGCTTACGCTCATCATAAATTTGGGGACAACCCAAGCTACCTTAGTACCTCCAGCGCCCATTAATCAGCCGCTTTCACCTGCAGTCCCTGTTCTAGAAAACTACACAGAAGAAAACTCTGAGGAATACTCAGAGGCAGCAAACACTTCACTTCCCGCCCATTTGGCTAGGGTTGTTGAAACCGGTCAACAACAGCGTCAGCGGGCGGCTGACCCCGAGAATCCTGCCAGAAGGCCTATCAAAAAGAGATCAGAGAACTAATGATCAAATAATACTGTCAGATTGGCCTGTACAACCCCGTGTCTGGCGAATAAGGTCGCCAGGAACCAGACCGATCGGGCTGAAACTAATGGGCGAGCTCGATAGTAGGGAAGCCGAGCCCGAGCTCGGCATTCATCGAACGGGAGAGTGGCATTCGTCGAACGGGAGAGCGACATTCATCGACCGCGAGCTCGGCATTCGCCGAGCTAGTCCAAGAATCGTCGAGCTAAGGTCGACCGATGGTGACCAATGGATTGGCGAGCTCGCCGTCCCAGCTCGCGCTCTCGCAAAGGAGCTCGGCATCAGCAGGCGAGCAGGATCCACCGAGGTGGCCAGGCTCCCCAGCTCGCCCAGATCTATGAGGTACGTTTTACTGTTTTGCCCCAGCAGGTCTGCCCATAACCCTTCAAAACAGCGGAGTTTGGCTGTTGGCAGACCCAACCGAGGGCATTTTGGTAACTTCAGGTCAGTTCGTTTTAGTTATTGGCAGTTCAGATTCTGGAAACTATAAATAGGACCCAAGGGGTACCCCAGAAGGCATGCTTCCAGCGCTCTCCTGCTCCAGTTTTCAAGTGCTTTGTGAGGGTACCTTAGCTCGGCCTCTGGCTAAGGAGGGGAAGCGCTCTCAGATCTTCCGGGTGTGTGGTGGGTCCTCCCCGCCGAGCCCTTGGGTCGGTCCTTCCCTGTTTCTTTTGTTGTTTTGCTTGCAGGAGTAAAGTAGGCGCGCGATCACCCCTTCCCCGAGGGTGAGCTCCAATTGAGACTGAGATTTTGGTTTCAACATTTTGGTGCGGTGAGCGTGGAGCATGGTCAGTGCAAAAAAGCTTCAGCGATCCCGATGACAGGAGGACAGGGATCTTACAGGCCGGACTTGCCCCCCCCCCCCCCGCCTCTCACCACGGTGGGGATGTTCGAGGATTTCAGGAATGAGGTGCTGAATCTCGTCAAGTTCGCACTCGGCACGCGAGCCGAGTGCTCGACTCCAGCAGCCCAAATCGCGGCCGCCCCCTCTCTGGGCGAAGACACCCCCGGCAGGCGAGCTGGGAAGGAAGTGGCCGAGGAGGGCCGGGGGTGCGAGCTCCCCGGGCGTGAGCTCTTCCCTGGCTCGGCAGGCCGAGGACGGTTCGGCGAGCTAGGCTCGAGAGACTCGCCAGCTCGCCTAGTAGGGGGAGGCAGCCCCTTCAGCGAGTTGGTCTCTTCAGCTCCAGTTCCAGAGGGGTTCAGGGAGCCCGAGATGTCCTACTACACTTGGAAGGGAGACCCAGTCCAACACGTTCAATGGTTCGAGGATGTAGTTTAAATACGGCAGATGTCTGATGGGTTCAAATGCCGGCTCTTCGCCATCACCCTCAAAGAGAAGGCGAGGGAGTGGTTCCATCAGCTGCCGGCCAGCTCAATCTACTTCTTTGAGGACCTACGCCGAGGGTTCATGCTGAGGTTCACTACCTCGAAGAGGAGGAAGAAGGAGTCGGAGTCCCTGTTCCACATCAAGCAGGGAGTGAACGAGATGTTGGGGATCTACGTTGATCGGTTCCAGGAGAAGGTCACCCAGGTCCAGGAGATGCCGAGCCATAGCTTGATGATGGCCTTCACCCTGGGCCTACAGAAGGGATTCTTCAGGATGGAGCTGAAGAGAATTCCCCCCCTCTCCTATGAGGAGCTGATGGAGAGGGCGGCAAGAGAAGTTGACGGGGAGGCATCAAACCCGGAGTTTGCGCGGAAGATGGCCAGGTGGGCCACGGAGGAGGAGAAGGAATCAACAGGAGGAAGAGGACAGGAGGAGAGGAGAGCCCCGACAGAGGGAGCAGAGACAGCTCCAGGGGCAGCAGCAGCCTAGGTGGGGGCGTCAGGAGCCCGACCGTCGGCTGGGCTGGAGGCCTGAGTGGCAAGGGTTGGGGCCACAGAGAGGGTACCAAGGAAGGGATCGCCGTCAAGGGGGGCAATATCAATTCCACCCCCGGGTTGGAGGCAGGCCCAGAGGCCCCGACTCCCCGATCAAGAGGAGGCTATGACCATAGCCATGGGGGAGAGGAGGAGAGTAGCAAGTAGGAGGAGAGAAGTTAGGGTGGAGTTACCTTATTGCGACTTCCATCAAAAGGAGGGGCACGCCACAACCACGTGCCCGGAGTTCTTTAAATGAGAGGGAACATGGAACAGCAGCAGCAGCAGGGGCGCCAGGAAGTGAGGATCGAGGAGCTCCTGCCTCGGGCAGAGGAGGACCGTTGCGAAGACCGGGTGGACGTTGGGACCCGAGGAGGGATCAGAGTGATCCACGGGGGGTGGGGGTCGAGGCTTCCCGGAAGGCGAGCCTCCATACCATGTATCGTCGGAGCGTTGCCTCCACATCCCAAACCCCACCCCAAGAAGAGAGGATCACCTTCTCTAGGAGCGACATGCCGGATCACGAGGATCCATTCTGTGATGCGCTGGTCATCCGGACAGCCATCGAAAATTTTACCGTCTCTCGGATCCTCGTTGACAACGGAAGCTCCGTCAACGTCATATTTAAGAAGGCGTTTGATGCGATGAAGGTGGAGGCGAAGAGGGTGCTGGCCTCAGATGGACCCTTGTTCGGGTTTTCGGGGGAGAGGAAGTAAGTGGTGGGAGGAGTCAGCCTCCATGTCACCCTGGGGGGCAGTCCAGGAACTGCAGGTTCGTCATCGTGGATGCCCCCAGCAGCTACAGCGCCATCTTCGGGAGGCCCCTTATCAGCGCCTTCCGCTGTGTTCCCTCATCGTTCCATAAGTGCTTGAAGTTCAATGTCGAGGGGATTCAGGTCAGGGTCAGGGGGGACCCCAAGGTGGCGCGGGAATACTATGTCACCGTCGTGAACTCCGTCTCTTGGCAGGAGGGAGCCGAGGAGATGGGGCGAAGGATGGAGGAGGCTGAGCAGGAAGCTGGCAGGGAGGAGCTGGAGGCGGAGAGCTACGCTGAGGAGGAGGCGGCAGGAAGAGATCAGGAGGAGATGGCCGAAGTGATGGCCGTGGAGGAGAGGGATGGAGGTCCCCGTCCCGGAGGAGAGGGATGCTGAAGGATGGGGGAGCAGTACAGGTTGGAGGCTGCAGAGGAAGTGATGAAGTTGGAGGTCCTCACCCGTGGAGGCAGGGTGGAGAAGGTCCGCATCAGCGGAGGGCTGACCCCGAAAGACCAAGGCAGGATGCTGGAGTGCATCCAGAAGAATGTGGACATCTTCGCATGGAATGCCGCAGAGATGCCGGGGGTTGATGCGGATGTGGCCTGCCACCGCCTCAACCTGAACCCGGGAGCACGCCCCGTCCAACAAAGGAAGAGGTCCACCGCGGACAAGCTGGCAGAGCCCATTAGAGAGGAGGTGGCAAAGCTTCTCAAGGCCGGCTTCGTGTCCGAAATCCAATACCCCGGCTGGGTCTTCAATGTGGTCATGGTCAAAAAGGGAGACAGCTGATGGCGAATGTGTATCGATTTCTCCTTACTTAATAAATCTTGTCCTAAGGACTGTTATCCCTTGCCTCGGATCGACGCGCTGGTTGACTCCGCCGTTGGTTTTTCTGTAATTAGTTTTTTAGATGCCTTTTCAGGTTATCATCAAATCAGGATGCACCCCCCGGACGTCAAGGATGTCTCGTTCATTATGGGGGACGGATGCTACTGTTACAAGATGATGCCCTTCGGGCTAAAGAACGCAGGGGAAACCTACCAGAAGATGATGGATAGGGTCTTCAAAGAGAAAAAAAGGGAGGAACCTGGAGTTGTATGTGGATGACCTCATGATCAAGAGTCGAGATGTTGACTCCCACCTCCAGGACCTAGAGGAGACCTTTGCTACCCTGCGCAAGTACAAAATGCGATTGAACCCCCTGAAATGTGTCTTTGGGGCTAGCAGGGGGAAGTTCTTGGGGCATCTCCTCACCCCTGCGGGGGTCGAGCCGAATCCTGACGAGGTCAAGGCTATCATGGAGCTAGGGTCGCCACGGAACACTAAGGAGGTGCAACGCCTGACAGGGAAACTGGCAGGGCTGAGTAGGTTCCTCTCCCGGGCTGGGGAAAAATGCTCCCCCTTCTTCAAAACACTAAGGGGCAGTCAAAGGTTTGAATGGACTAAGGAGTGCGAGGAGGCATTCCAGGCCCTCAAAATGCAGTTGACCCAGGCTCCGCTGCTCCAAGGGCCCAAGGAGGGGGAGGACCTATTTTTGTATTTCGGGGTTGGGGCAAAGGCCTTGAGCTCTGTCCTAGTTCGGGAAGAGGGGAAGTAGCAGCTCCCTATTTACTACGTGAGTCGGGTCCTGAGGAAGGCCGAGCTCCGGTATCCAATTTTGGAGAAGCTGCCTTTCGCCCTGATCATCTCAGCCCGAAGGTTGCGACCTTATTTCTAGGCACACTCAATCCGAGTGGTGACTGACCATCCTCTCCGCAACATCTTCGAGGGGGTGGAGCATTATGGCAGGCTGGCCAAGTAGTCGGTGGAGTTGAGTGAGTTTGACGTTTCTTTCATTCCCCGTCTCTCGATCAAAGCTCAAGCAATGACCGACTTCTTGGCCGATTATGTGATTTAGGTGGCGGAGGAAGAGCTCACTCGTCCGACTCCTTGGAAGGTGAAGGTGGATGGAGCCTCGGGGAGGCATTCCCTAGGAGTGAGGGTGATCTTGGAGAGCCATCAAGGGACTAGAATTGAGCATACGGTGGTGGTGCACTTTCCCATCACCAACAATCAAGCCGAGTATGAGGCCGTGATAGCAAGGTTGCGCCTGGCCAGGGAGCTGGGGGTGTTGGACGTGGAGGTCCTTACCGACTCCGTGGTGGTAGCTTCCCAGATCAACGGGGAGTTTGAGGCAAGAGAGCCTACCCTGCGGTTATACTTAGCCAAGGTAAAGGGGGTCATCGGCACGTTCCAAACTTTTTCCATCCAGTACGTGCCCTGGGAGGAGAACAAGCAGGTCGACCGGCTGGCGAAGCATGGTCCTCGGGTGGGGGGTACCATCACCGACCTATTCCGCCCTTCCATCGAAGAGGGGGAGCTCATGGAGATAGATCAGCGGCCTTCATGGATGGACCCGGTCGCAACCTTCCTCTCCATGGGAGAGTACCTGGAGGGGGCAGATAAGAAGAAGCTCAGGCATAAGTCGGCGTATTATCTCCTCCAGGACGGGCAGCTGTACAGGAAGACACTCTCGGGAATGTTGGCTCGTTGCGTTGCCGAGGGGGAGGTACAAAGAATCTTGGAGGAAGTCCACTCTGGAGAGTGTGGGAGTCACTCCGGGAGTCGGACCCTGAAAGGGAGGATTGTCAGGCAGGGGTACTTCTGGCCCACCCTGGGCCGTGATGCAACGGAGTTCGCAAGAAGGTGCCATAAATGCCAGCTGTTTGCTCCCCTCCAGCTACAGCCGGCTCAGCGACTCAAAAGTATCACAGCCC
The DNA here is from genome assembly GCA_039583875.1 of Platanthera guangdongensis. Taxonomy (NCBI): domain Eukaryota; kingdom Viridiplantae; phylum Streptophyta; class Magnoliopsida; order Asparagales; family Orchidaceae; genus Platanthera; species Platanthera guangdongensis. The sequence goes on from CM077150.1 coordinate 273,710,522, forward strand.
CCCGGCCCTTTGCCATTTGGGGAATGGATTTGGTTGGACCGTTCCCCCAGGCCAGTGGGCAGAGGAGGTTCCTACTGGTGATGATCGACTATTTCTCCAAGTGGTTGGAGGTAAAGGCGCTGGCCAAGGTGACCTCCCAGGTTATCAGAAACTTTGTTTGGGTGGAGATCATCTACCGCCATAGGCTGCCCCAAGCCATTGTCACGGACAACGGACCCCAGTTCGCCAGCGCTGAGTTCACCAGTTTTTGCGAGCAGCTTGTAATCGACCTCAGGTTCGCCTCGGTCCATCACCCCAGGAGCAACGGGCAGGTGGAGGCCGCGAACAAGATCATTATCAACCTCCTGAAAAAGAAGGTGGAAAATCTGAAGGGGAGCTGGGTGGAGCAGCTTCCCGCGGTTCGCTCGGCCCTGAGAACCACCCCCAACACAGCTATAGGAGAGAGCCCCTTCAAGCTCTCCCATGGATGCGAGGCAATACTCCCCGTGGAGTTTGAAGTTCAGACACCTCGATTCATTGCGGCCGGGGAAGGCATGGAAGAATGGCAGGAGGAGAATGAGGAAGAGCTGCGGCTTTCCCTTGACATGGTGGAAGAATTGCGGGACCTTTCCGCCGTCCGACAAGAAGAGGTGAAGAGGAGGATGTCTAAGTACTTTGACAAACACGTCAGAGTCAAACAGTTTACGGAAGGGGACCTGGTACTAAAGAAAGTGTATGCAGCGGGAAGGTCAGCAACCGTGGGGAAACTCAACCCTAACTGGGAGGGACCATTCATTGTAAAGGAAGTACTAAGGTCAAGAGGGTATCGATTCTAAAATGTGGAGGGCGAGGCCCTAAGTCTCACCTGGAGTGGTGATGACTTAAAACGATTTTTTACTTAAAACATGTAAGCGGTGCTCTGATTTTTAATAAAAGTTCTTTAAACACGCCAGTACTGTCACAATGAGCTCGATGAAGAATTGAGGTGAATTTGGACCCCGAGCAGATCCCGCTGTCAGGCTCTCACCTAGCTGGCAGGGCTGGAAGTCACTCGGTGTCATCCTTGGGCCTCGAGCAGATCCCGCTGTTACGCTCTCACCTAGCTGGCAGGGTTGGAAGTCACTCGATGGTGTGAGTAGTGGACCCCGAGCAGATCCCGCTGTCAGACTCTCATCTAGCTGGCAGGGCTCGAAGTCACTCGGTGTCATCCTTGGGCCTCGAGCAAATCCCGCTGTCAGGCTCTCACCTAGCTGGCAGGGCTGGAAGTCACTCGATGGTGTTAGTAGTGGACCCCGAGCAGATCCCACTATCAGGCTCTCACCTAGCTGACAGGGCTGGAAGTCACTCGGTGTCATCCTTGGGCCTCGAGCAGATCCCGCTGTCAGGCTCTCACCTAGCTGGCAGGGCTGGAAGTCACTCGATGGTGTTAGTAGTGGACCCTGAGCAGATCCCGTTGTCAGGCTCTCACCTAGCTGGCAGGGCTGGAAGTCACTCGGTGTCATCCTTGGGCCTCGAGCAGATCCCGCTATCAGGCTCTCACCTAGCTGGCAGGGCTGGAAGTCACTCGATGGTGTTAGTAGTGGACCCCGAGCAGATCTCGATGTCAGGCTCTCACCTAGCTGGCAGGGCTGGAAGTCACTCGATGGTGTTAGTAGTGGACCCCGAGCAGATCTTGTTGTCAGGCTCTCACCTAGCTGGCAGGGCTGGAAGTCACTCGGTGTCATCCTTGGGCCTCGAGCAGATCCCGCTGTCAGGCTCTCACCTAGCTGGCAGGGCTGGAAGTCACTCGATGGTGTTAGTAGTGGACCCCGAGCAGATCCCGCTGTCAGGCTCTCACCTAGCTGGCAGGGCTGGAAGTCACTCGGTGTCATCCTTGGGCCTCGAGCAGATCCTACTGTCAGGCTCTCACCTAGCTGACGGACTGAAGGTCACCCAGGAAAGTCCTCCCCCCAGGTAGTGCCTAACAAACTTGGCCCTTCTAAGAGAGGAGAGCTCGGCATGGGCGAGTTCTAGCTCGCTAATTAAGCTCGGACTCGGCAGAAGATCGGCAAGCTAGGGCCTTGGACCTCGCTAAGAGGAGGCGGGTCCCACCGGGCCACCTCGTCCCCCCCCCACTATATTTTACTCGGGAAGATTTAGAGAATTTGGTCTCACATCGATAAGATGACGGACAGCTCGCGAGCAAGCTGGGGCGAATCCTGAGAATTGGCAAGCCAGGCCCTTAGACCTCGCCAAAGGGAGGCGGATCCCGCCGAGACGCCCCGCCCCGCTTTATTTTACTTGGACAAATCTAGTGAGTTCGATTTTTTGATTAATAAGGCAAAGGACAGCTCACGAGCGAGCTGCGGCAAGTCCTGGGAATTGCCGAGCACTCAAGGTACTCTCTCGTGGGCGAGTCCTAATGACTATCCTACTCACAGTACCTGTCTATGCGAGGTCGCCTGGGGAAGGGCTCGCGGACATGCAAAAACAACAAAAAGAGATAGAAAAAATGGCTCGGATGTGTTCAAAAATCTTTTTCATTAAATAATGATATTTACAGGTGGAGCTTGCCTCGACGAGGAAACAAAAGAAAAGCATACACATTTAGGCCTCACCCCCCCCCCCCCCCCCCCCCCGCCGGACTGGTCCTCCCCTTCGCCCGACTGATCCTGGAAACCCTTCCCGAACATCGTGTCAAGGCTATCTTCCTTCTCGCTGGGAGGCGTCGCCGGGAACAAGCTCGGCATCAGATCCCGGGCCGAAATCTCCTCGCATCCATCCACCAGCACCCCCGTGTCCTTCATCATTTGGAGGGTGCATTCGGCAGCTTGGATGGAGTTGATCTACAGCTTCTCGGCGAGGTCAGCCTCGCAAAATACCCTTGGCCTTTTGTAGGGGAGGGTAGGATCGGCTCCACCGGGCTCTAAGAAGATCTCCGCCTGACGGCGGACCTCGCGGGTGAGATTCTGGTTCTCATCCTTCAGCTTCGCATTCTCCCCCTCCAGCTCGGCAAGCCGGACGCGAAGCTGGCTGATCTCCTCCTCTTGCTCGGCATTACGAGCCAGCAGCTCCCTGGCGGCCTTGGCGTCCTGACGAAAGAAAAGTTCATCAGTGGCGCAAAAGTTTTTCAAAATAAAATAGAGAAGGTGAAGCCCGATACTCACCAATCCACCGGCGGCCTGGGCGAGGAGACCCTCGGCGATGCCGAGCCGCCTCGACTGGTCGGAGAACTTGTCCTTGGCGACATCGCGAGCCTGCTCGGCTTTTTGGAATTGGTTGCTGAGGACGAAGCTACGACGGGGCAGCATGTGGTGGAGCTCCATGGCCCGCAGATGGGCCTGCAGACCCTCATGGCCGAGATGCCGCAGGGTCATGTTCTTGTAGGCCTCGACATCCTCATGGCCATAGAGGCCGAAGCCGAGGGCGTAAGCGTGGCCGGTAGCGGGCTCGCGGTCATGCCAGGAAGGATGCCGGGTGGAGATGGAGACCCGATGGGCCAGCTCGTCCCACTGCACCATGGGCTCGCCCGCTGAGTCATTCCATCGCCCCCCGAAGCTGAAGAGGGGATGTTGTTTCGGCGCCCCGCGCTCGTGAGCCGCCCTCTTCGCCGAAGGAGGTGGGGAGATCGCCTCCGCGGGAGCAGGAGCCTCGCCGCCCTTCCGCCCTTTGTTGGTGATCTCCTTCATCGGGCTCTCCGGCGACGCGTCGGGGATGGTCTCGGGCGAGCTTATGTATTTGGGGCTGGATTGATGTTGTTGATGTTGTTTCCCCCGCGGAGCGAGCACGACTTTCTTCATCTTTTTTGATAATGGCTGGCGGTGTGGCGGGTTCGACCCCGCATCCTCAGTCCGCCTCTTGCTGGAAGAGGGTTGGGAGAAGGCCGCCTCATCTCGGCAGGTCTCCGCCGCCGCCTTCTCGCGAGCAAGGGGTTCCGGGTGCAACCCCGGGTCCGCAGACGGCGGGTTCGCGGGAATCAACCGCTCCCCTGCAAGAAAAAACTTGGAAAGAGTTAGAGCACTTTCAACAGCAATATGGCGAGCTCGGCAACCGGGCGAGCTCGACAATACGGGGAGAGCAATACCTTCGCCGGGTAGGATAGGGAGAAGCGCATCAAGGCCTCTTCGCAGGTAGGCGACCTCGAAGTCCTTGTGGAGGAAGTATTTGTGGAGCTCGACATCGTTGCTGGACACGGCCGGCGGGCGGTATACCTCCTCGCCTTTCTGCTGCGGCGAGTACGGGATGTTGCCGAGATCGCCCTTGATAAAGGCGATCCTGGTTGTTGAAGTTGGTGACCGGGCGGTCTGGCGGTCTGTCTTGGCGGGTTGGAGACCACGCGGTCTGGCAGTTTGTCTCAGCCGGCTTGGAGACCGGACGGTCTAGCGGTCTACCCTGGCAATCTCTCTTTCTCTCTGGTGGTAGCCGTGCGGTTAGCCCTTCTGTCTAACCGCGCGGCTTGTGCGTTTTGTTCTGTATAGTCTGCTTAGTCCTGTAAATTTTTAGTCCCACATCTCTTATTTGTATTCTCTCATCTCTCCTCCATTCTATATAAGGGAGGGCATACCTTTGTAATAGATATCTTTTTGGATAATAAAACTTTCAATTATTCAAAATTCCGGCTTGTTTTTGGTCGTTTGTTCGCTACTTTAACATGGTATCAGAGGACTCGATTTTCTCCTCCTGATTCAGTGCGACCTCTCTCACCTCGTGACCTGTCCGCGTGGCTTGCTTCTTCTTCTCGCGGCCTGTCCTCGCGGCTTGTTTCTTCCGCCTGCTTGCGCCCTGTTCGCGCGGCTTCTTCTCTCCTTGTCGTTGTCATTTGTGTGTGCGACCTCTTTGTTTCTCCTTCTTCTTACTGCGACTTGTTTGCCTCCCAACAAACTTTTCTCTGTTCGCGTGGTGTCTCTTTCTTCTGTTCGTACTGGCTGATTTCTAGCTGCTCGAATTCTTTCCCTCTGCTTGCTTCTGCGGCTTGGTCGTGGTTTTTCTGGCCGCTGGTATCTATCATCGTGACCGCTGCAGATCTCTTTCTCCTAACCGCTGCAGTTTTTATTCCTCCCTTCATGGCTTTCATATACTCCTCAAAGCCGTTCGCCTCGGTGGTCACGTCTTCTGGTAGTGCCCACGTTGTTACTCAAGGAAAATGGCTGATCGACACTGGTGCTACAAATCATATGACCGACAATCTCCAGTGTTTTTCTCTCCTAGAAACACATGATCGGTTGCCCCCGGTTATTCTCGCCGACGGCTCTTCATCATCAGTCCATGGGACGGGGATAGTTCATTTCACTCCGTCTCTTCACTTGGCGGATACTCTATACGTGCCCAAGTTCCCGTGCAACTTATTATCTGTTACTTCTCTATGCAAGCAATTACAGTGTTTCGTCACATTTACTTCTACTTCTTGCTCTTTTCAGGATCCGGACTCCCAACGGACGATTGCTACTGGGACTGAGAGTGGAGGCCTATACTTCTTGGACAACATTTCTGCTTTTTCCACCTTCTCCTCCACATCCACAGATATTCTCCAATGGCATCTCTACCTTGGTCATGCTCCTCCACGTCTTCTTCGTCAACTTCTGCCCCAACTTCCTCCACAAAGTCCTCCGCTCAACTGTGAGGCTTGTCAGCTTGGCAAGCATCACCGCTCCTCCTTCCCTCCAAAGCACGTTCGTGGATATACCCATCAGTTTGATCTCATCCACTCCGATATTTGGGGTACTTCTCCTACTCTTACCATTGGTCGAGGTAGTTCATATTTTGTCACGTTCATTGATGATTTCTCTCGCTGTACGTGGGTGTATCTGTTAAAAGATCGCTCCGAACTATTCTCTGTATGGACGTCCTTCTATCTCATGATCAAAACTCAGTTTAATATTTCTATCAAAGTTTTTCGATCTGATAATGCCAAAGAATATATCAGTCATGACTTTTCTACATTCTGCATGCAAAATGAGATTATTCATCAAACTAGTTGTGTCTATACTTCACAATAAAATGGTGTGGCAGAACACAAAAACCGTCACCTCCTCGATGTTGCTCGCACCTTAATGACCCAGATGCATGTTCCTCGCTCCTATTGGGGCTATGTTGTTCTTCTTGCATGCTACCTTATCAATCGCATTCCCTCCACGGTTCTCCACGGAAAAACCCCATTCTCCATTTTGTATCCGGGCAAGGAGCCGTTTCCTCTACCTCTCCAAATCTTTGGATGCACTGCCTTTGTGCATACCCCTTCTGCCACCAGTGATAAGCTCTCACCTCGCTCCACCAAATATGTCTTTCTGGGGTACTCCACCACTCAGAAAGGTTATTGTTGTTTTGATCCCGTCCTTCGTAAGCAGTTCGTCTCTGCTGACATCACCTTCTTCGAGAATACCTCCTACTTCTCGGATGACTCCTCTCCTCTTCTCCCAGCTTCTGATTCTCCTGCCGTTCCCTTCGTTCCCTCGTCTCCTACTACGATCTCCACCCCTATATCGTCTCCATCCACTCCTCTCCATCCGCCTCTCTCTCCCCCTTCTCCGCCACTATCTCCCTCATCTCCGCCGCTGTCGCTCTCTACTCCCGGGTCAGCTCTCTCTGCCACGGATGCTCCGGATGCCGCGGGACCCGCTGACCTGGATCTTCCTATAACTCTTCGCAAAGGGGTGCGGACGTGTACCCTACACCCCCTTGCTGCTGTTGTTTCCTATGATCGTCTTACCCCTTCTCGCAGGGCATTTGCACTGGCTATCTCTGCCACTGCCACACCCCGCTCCTACCAGGAGGCCCTTGTTATTCCTCATTGGAAGATGGTCATGGATGAGGAAATGGCGACCCTAACTGAGCGGGGTACCTGGACTCTTGTTCCTCCTCCCTTCGGCACTGATGTTGTTGGCTGTCGCTGGGTCTTTGTGGTCAAATTTGGCCCAGACGGCATTGTGGATCGTTATAAGGCTCGCCTTGTTGCTAAGGGCTTTACTCAGACCTATGGGGTTGATTACTTTGACACCTTCTCCCCCGTGGCTCGTCTCAGCACTATCCGGGTCCTTCTCTCTGTGGCGGTAAATAGGGATTCGCCGATTTCCCAGCTGGATGTCAAGAATGCCTTCCTTTATGGTGATCTTCACGAGGTCGTTTACATGGAGCAACCTCCTGGGTATATTGCTCAGGGGGAGACATGAGTATGCCGGCTGAAGAAGGCAATCTATGGCCTCAAGTAGAGCCCTCGAGCTTGATTTGACAAGTTCAGCAGCATCATGGCGGCCGTTGGTTTTGCGCGAAGCTCTGCCGATCACTCTCTATTTATTCGTAAAACCTCTTCGGGGCTGGTTGTTCTTGCTGTGCACGTCGATGATATTCTTCTCACTGGCGATGACCAGGAAGGGGTAGCCCTGACAAAGCGACATCTTCATCAACATCTCTTCACGAAAGATATGGGCTCTCCAAAGTACTTTCTGGGGATCGAAATCTCTCGGAAGCCCGACTCCTTAGTTCTCTCTCAGCGTAAGTATGCCCTTGATCTTTTAAAAGAGGCAGGATTGACTGGAGCAAAACCTGCCCGATGCCACATGGCAATTGGAGAAGACAAAACCTGGACAGATGATTCGCCTCCTCTTTCAGATAGTTCGCGGTACATGCGTCTAGTTGGTAAGCTCATATATCTCACAGTGACCAGGCCCGACATTTCCTATGTTGTGGGCAAGGTGAGTCAATTCATGCAAGCACCTAGGGAGTACCATCTACAGTCCGCCTTGCAGATCTTGGAGTATGTCAAAGCAGCGCCTGAGAAAGGATTACTTTTTCAGAAGAATGGTCATCTGAGGGTTGAAGCATACTCAGATGCAAGTTATGCTGATGACAAAGAGGATCACAAGTCAACCTCAGGTTTTTGCACCTTTGTTGGGGGAAATCTGGTGAGCTGGAAGAGCAAGAAGCAGTCTGTTGTCTCTAGGTCCAGTGCAGAAGCTGAGTATCACAGTATGGCGTCGACCACTTGTGAGTTAAAATGGTTGCGGGCTCTCATGCTAGATTTAGGAGAGGTCTACAACCATCCTCTACCTATGTTCTGTGATAACAAGGCCGTCATATACATCTCCAAAAATCCGGTCTTCCATGAAAGAACAAAGCACATTGAGGTCGACTGTCATTTCATTCGTGAAGAGATCTTAAAGGAACAAATTTGCACTCTCTTTGTCACTTCTGATAAAGAGCTGGCTGACATCTTCACCAAGACAGTTTCCGCCTCATTTCTTCATATTTGTGACAAGCTGGGCATGATCGATATATATGCTCCAGCTTGAGGGGGAGTGTTGAAGTTGGTGACCGGGCGGTCTGGCGGTCTGTCTTGGCGGGTTGGAGACCGCGCGGTCTGGCGGTTTGTCTCAGCCGGCTTGGAGACCGGATGGTCTAGCGGTCTACCCTGACAATCTCTCTTTCTCTCTAGTGGTAGCCGTGCGGTTAGCCCTTCTGTCTAACCGCGCGGCTTGTGCGGTTTGTTCTGTATAGTCCGCTTAGTTCTGTAAATTTTTAGTCTCACATCTCTTATTTGTATTCTCTCATTTCTCCTCCATTCTATATAAGGGAGGGCATACCTTTGTAATAGATATCTTTTTGGATAATAAAACTTTCAATTATTCAAAATTCCGGCTTGTTTTTGGTCGTTTGTTCGCTACTTTAACACTGGTCATCCAGTTATGGTGCTTGTTCGCGATCTTGCGAACTTTGATCAGCGAGCCGCTGAAGTAAGCGACCCCGTCCGCGTCGCCTTATAAGAGAAGAGTTTCCTGAACACTGTCAGGTTGAACTCTATCCTCTCTCGCCGGAGGTAGCTCGCGAACGCCACCATCATGGCGATGGCGTTGGAGTTTAGCTGCGCAGGTACCGCGCCATAGTACTTCAAAATTTGTCGGATCTCCGGCAAGAGGGGGAGGCGCAACCCCACCTCAAAGTAAGAGATGGGGAAGACGAGCACACCGTCGTAGAAGGTATTGATGGCCTCCCCTTGCCTCGGCCGGCGCGCCTTGAAGCCCAGCGACACATATTCTGCCTCGAACTCCGCGAGCTCCTCCTCGCTGGTATGCCCCTCGAAGAAGCAGTAATCGATAAAGTGTTGGGCGCACTTGCTGCGGCCATCAGTGTCGGGGTTGGTCTTGCCCATGCTCGCGAAATAAGACGGGGCGCGAGTAGAAAAGGAGAGAAACGCAGAAAGAAAGAGAGAGCAATAAAAGCAGCAGTACGAGGGTTGGTGGTGGTGGTGGGGGGGGGGGGCTATTTATAGAAAAAGAAATCTGGGGTCATGCCATCCAATCGGCTCAGCTCGCCGCCCCAGCTCGCCACCCCCAACTCGCCACCCCCGCTTGCCGACTTCCGGCGCGTCCCAACCAAGGCTAAGTCAAACAGAGCAATATATTATTTGAATATCGCATGCCCAAGAATATTCTAAAGTTACTTATTAATAAAGACCAAGTGCAGGAATAAAAAGCGGGGTGTACGAGCAGGGGGAACACCAGGAGGCGAGTACCGGTCGGCTCGGCAAAGGAGCCGCCCTCTTATCTACCCTAGTCTCGCGGCTCCGGCCCCCCAGACTGCTGCTCGCGGAGTAGCTCGCGGATCCTCCCCGAATTCCTCTGCGCCACTAAGAGGCCATCATCTATCTCATCCAGAAGTCGGGAAGGGGACATCAGCTCGCCAGCCTGGCCGCTTCACACCTCGTCAGCGAGATGCACGTAGTCGCGTTGTAGCGTCTCGTTGACCCCCTGCACCTCGCGCATCCCGCACACCAGCTTCTTGAGAAGCTTAACCTCCCTCCTCGTCAGCTCGCCTTGATCCACTTCGGGGCCCAGGTAAGAGTCTAGCGAGCTTGGGGATAGGAGGGGAGAGTAGTGGGCTGCCCGCGAAGATTCCTCGGCAGCGGGTTAGCTGGGGGGAACTGTGGAGACAAACATCAGTAAAAAGAGGAATGTAGGAAAAGTGCATGAGGCAAGAATCCAAGCAAAGTTGACCTGACGAGATCGGCAGCTCGAAGGAGATGCGGGGAGGAATGAACCTCAGATCCTTCCCGCGACCTGGGCCGCGAATCCCCGGTGGGAGAAGCTCGAATCTCGGGGTAGGGATGGTTTCCAGACACGCCCCCGCGGCCACGACAGCTTGCCAAGGAGAGGGGGCGAGCACCGGCGAGCTCGGCCTCTGCGAGCTCAACCCCAAGGTCCCAAAGGGAGGGGACGGCTCCTGGTGGCAGTTTTCCGGAGTCATGAACCGCGAGTCCCCGAGAGTGGTCTTGGCTTGCGGGGTGGCGTCTCCCGGCGCGGCGTCTTCTACACCATCAGGGCGGCTGTCTGGCCCGTCGCAGATCTCGATAATATTCCTCCCCTTTTCAGAGGCTGGCAAAGTGGAGGAGCCGGTCCCGTGCTCCAAGGTGGTCCTCAGGTCGTCGTAGATGGGCTCAACCGCCTGAGGGAATGATTTCATCTTCTTGGAGCTAGGCTCGGCATAGCCACCCTGCGACACAGTGGATGGGACCGCCGTAAGGGAGGCTACGCAAGCTACAGAGGCCTGGCGAGCTCGTTCAAGGCGCTCTTGGATCTCCTTGGGGATCAACATCTTAGCAGGGCCAGAGCAAAGGGAATGGCAAAAGTCAGGCAGGAGCGCAGGTGCATATATATAGACGCAGGTGGACCCCACCAGAAGATTCCCTCCAGTCCACCCCGCGCTCGCCGAACACTTGGGGTTGGATGTTTCTTTCCGAGCTTTGTCAAGCTCAAAAAGAGCGGGGATTATATACAACCCCGTGTCCAGCGAATAAGGTCGCCAGGAACCGGACCGATCGGGCTGAAACTAACGGGCGAGCTCGGTAGTAGGGAAGCCGAGCCCGAGCTCGGCATTCGTCAAACGGGAGAGCGGCATTCGTCGAACAGGAGAGCGACATTTGTCGACCGCGAGCTCGGCATTCGCCAAGCTAGTCTAAGAATCGTCGAGCTAAGGTCGACCGATGGTGACCAATGGATGGGCGAGCTCGCCGTCCCAGCTCGCGCTCTCGCAAAGGAGCTCGGCAACAGCAGGCGTGCAGGATCCGCCGAGGTGGCAAGGCTCCCCAGCTTGCCCAGATCTATGAGGTACTTTTTACTGTTTTGCCCCCGCATGTCTGCCCATAGCCCTTCAAAACAGCGGAGTTTGGCTGTTGGCAGACCCAACCGAGAGCATTTTGGTAACTTCAGGTCAGTTCATTTTGGTTATTGGCAGTTCAGATTCTGGAAACTATAAATAGGACCCAAGGGATACTCCAGAAGGCATGCTTCCAGCGCTCTCCTGCTCCAGTTTTCAAGTGCTTTCTGATGGTACCTTAGCTCGGCCTCTGGCTAAGGAGGGGAAGCGCTCTCAGATCTTCCGAGTGTGTGGTGGGTCCTCCCCGTCGAGCTCTTGGGTCAGTCCTTCCCTGTTTCTTTTGTTGTTTTGCTTGCAGCAGTAAAGTAGGTGCGCGATCACTCCTTCTCCGAGGGCGAACTACACAGGAGACCGAGATTTCGGTTTCAACATGGCCGACGGGCCGCATATTTGCATCGCCCTGTTCGAGTTGGATCCATGTTGACACCTAGGGTTTTGGTGCATCATGTCCCGATCGGATTCAAATTGCCAAATATTGAAACCTACGACGGGAATGAGGACCCTTTAGAACACATTAACCACTTCACTACAATTATACAAATTTATAATGCTCCCGACCAGCTCCTTTGCCAAGTATTACCGGCCATATTAAAAGGTCAAGCAAGGACATGGTTACATTTTCTGCGGGAAGGAACAATCCGAAACTTTACAGAATTAAGGGAACTCTTATTTATCAGGCATCTGTTTAAACTAAGAGAAAACCCATAAAGAATTCTTTTGTCGGTTTACATTTGAAATAAGATAGATATTGGGGGTAGACCCTGAGCTTTTATCGGGAGTCTTTTTAGGAGGATTCCGCCCCAGTGATTTTTATTGAGCATTAATGAAGGAAACAGTCCATAGCTATCTTGTTCTAGTGCAAAGAGAAGAGGTCCAAATTGCTGCAGATGAGGTCATGAACGTCATTGCCGACAGTTTGAGGGAGGAGTTAATAGGAAACGAGAAGATCCAATCCCATGGCAACATGAAGAGCGTCAGAACAATGCACGACTGCAGGAATGTCACGAGGACCGCCCTCCCAGAGCCTATCCAGAGTATACACCACACAATAATTCACGTACAAACGTATTATATGCAATTCGGGATGACCCAGCACTTCGAATACCCCGAGAGATCCCAGAAGGAATAGGGGATTAGACAAAATATTGAGAGTTCCACATAGGAACCTATCACACCACCAAATAATGTGCTAAGCTAAAAGACGTGATCAAACACCTTATTCACTAGGAAATCCTTGGAATATTCCTTCAGGATTAGACTCACAACTATTAGGCACAGCCTAGGGGAGAGCATTTATTGCCTTAGCAGAAACTACTCGGGGGGAAGATATGTTGTAGGAATAGTAGAGACTATCTCTGGCCCCCCTGGCGACCATCAACTCCATCACACAACCGCTAGGAGATAGACAAAAAGCTTGGACAAATGAAGTGATAAGCTTTGGGTACGAGGATCTAAAAGGACTACTCACGCCACATCAAGACCCAATTGTAATTAGTGCATAGATTAGAGATCCCCATTTTCATGTCAAGCAAATCTTGGTCGATAATGGCAGCTCGATAAACGTCGTATTTATGCCTGCACTTTGTGGCATGAAAATCTCAGAAGATTAGTTCCAGTCAGCGTCTGAGCCTATTTATGGATTTGATTGTGGGCTCTTCCTAGTCAAAGGCACCATTGAGCTCCCGGTCACCTTGGGAGAATTTGTGAAGCGGGCTACTCACATCATCCAATTTGTGGTCGTTGAATCAGAATCTCCTTACAATGCGATCTTCGGTCGACCCCTTCAAACGACTTTCAAGGCAATCTCATACATTCCTCATCTAGCGATAAAGTTTGTTACCCCCGCAGAAATTAGAGTCACACAAGGAAATCAGAAGGCTGTATGTGCATGTTATCTACAACAACTGTAGCCTAAGCAAGGAGCAATTGCGCGTCTTGGCGCAACCAACACTTGAGAAGAAAAGCCATGAATCAGGTGGAAACACTTTACTATATTTTGGCTTACGATTTTTTTATTTAACTAACTATTAATTAGTATCTCTAATAAGAATAATGATGTCAATCTATGCTTATACACGTACACTATATTTCGTTTCATGCAATGTTTTTTGTTTGTTCCTAACTTTGTTGACATAGGAACGCTTAAAGCCCATCCGTTTAACTATAAATAGCCAGCATAACGGTAGCCTTATTAGCCTTAGATTGAAGATAAGTCACTCTCCCCCGCAGTAAGGACACGTCACCAGGGCCATGCCATGTTGGGTACATTGGTCACAATGTACTTGACTTGAAGAAGTCCTTTCAGCTCAATGATATACACATAGTTGTATTTGATGAATGTTAAGTTCTTGTGTGCAGGCAAATAAATCTAAGTACAAAAGTGTCGAGACACTAGAAAAGTGTCGACACCTTTGTCAAAGTTGTGCTGAGACAAGAAGTAGTTGTGTCGACACTCATGACTAGTGTCGACACACTTAAACAAGAAGTGCTGAGTCCAAGAGAAAGTTGTGTCGACACCCAGGACTTGGGTCGACACTATGATACAAGAAAACAACTGTGTCGACACTTAGGACTAGTGTCGACACACACTACTCAAGTTATGTCAAGACAAAAAGTAAATGTATCGACACTAAGGACAAGTGTAGACACACTACACAAGTTGTGTCGAGATAAATAACAACTGTGTTGACACTAAGGACAAGTGTCGACACACTCTATACAAGCAATGTCGGGACTGAAGACAACTATGTCGACACTCAGGACTAGGGTCGACATACTTCACAAGCTGAGACGAGACTGGAAGCAAGCTGTGTCGACACCCAGGACTTGGGTCGACACCATCAGTCAGGAAGTCAGCTGTGTCGACACTCAGGACTAGTGTCGACACATTCTACATCAGCTGTGTCGAGACAAGGTGAAGGTTGTGTCGACACATTCAGAAGTATGTCGACATCACTATAAGAGTAGTGTCGAAACCCAGGACTGGTGTCGACACATCCAACAGTAAAGTTCCAACACTTCAAGCAGAGTTGTTTACTAAGTACAGAAATCAAGCCAAAGGATCTGACAACTGTCAGAACTGTCAGATGTCAGTAATTAATTGGATCAACCGGTTACCTTTGACAGAGCCTATATAAATGGATCAACTATACAGAAACAAAGTGTGGAAAAAGTGAGCAAATTGCGAAAAAAAGGAGCAGATTATAAATAAGATCAAGGAGCTTTCAATTCAATATCTCTTCCCTGATCTAACAAATAATCTGCTAGAATTCAGAAGGTGGAGAGAAGCAAGATCAAGAATCGATTTCAACATTCTCCAGCCTAGAACTATCCTAATTTCATCTTCAAGAAGCTTTGAAAAGCCAAGAATGGTTGGATCAAATCCATTACAACAAAGATCGAGGGAAGCTGACTTATCAAGATCAGTTCAAGAAGCAGTCACCTGTTTATCTCTTGCTGGGTGACTAATTCAGAATCTATTTCTTTTCACCATTATAAAACTTGTAAGATCTAATTGTAGATCTGAGTGTAGGAGAATCAATTTCTCTGAGTTGTAAGTCTGTGTTATAAAGGCTGATGTAAGGCTGAGTGCCCGAGGTAGGAGAAGTGGGTATTTCTCTGAGTCGTAAGCCTGTGTTATAAAGGCTGAGGTAGGAGAAGTGGGTATTTCTCTGAGTTGTAGGAGCTGATTGTTCTGAGTTGTAAGGCAGGAGTTGCCTGAGGAGTAGGAGTGTGGATATACACTGAGATAGAGTTATTGGAAAGAACTTGAGGTATAGGATCTTGGTGATCTGAGTGGTAAGACATGTAAAGTCTGAGTTGTAGGAGACAGCTGAGCTCTGAGCTATAAGATCTGAGGATTTGAGTAAAGAAAGAAGGAGGAGTTTGGTCGAATCTAGTTCATTGCTAGATAGGCGAAGGAGGGAAGTGGATGTACCCATAAAGTTCATCATGAAGCGACAAAATCATACAAACTCAAATGACAAAACAAACACATGCACATATACATGGGCAAGAGTACCACTCGCCTACAATATCAACATTTGACTCTAAGTTAGAGTTGTTATTTTTATAAAGATCGTCAAAGCCAAGTCAAGAGACGTCACACTCTACGTCTGAGAGTGACCTCACGAACATCTTCAATCTAGGGCCCCACCTCCCTGTTCTAGACCTCATACTGGATCTCCTCGCCAAGTAAGCAACGATCACGCATGTAATCCAGAGAATCCTTGTACTCAGCCAGCCTTGTGGCCTTCAGCTCTAATGCCTCATCCTCTAAAGAGAGTCGCTCAGTCTTCGAAGCCCCCAGCTCCGCCTCCAAATGAGAAATCTCTTCATGGACATTTTTCAGCAACTGCGCAGTCTTCTCTACCAAGGATTTCGCTATCT
Source organism: Platanthera guangdongensis (assembly GCA_039583875.1). Lineage (NCBI taxonomy): Eukaryota > Viridiplantae > Streptophyta > Magnoliopsida > Asparagales > Orchidaceae > Platanthera > Platanthera guangdongensis. Next base: position 273,726,014 of record CM077150.1, read on the forward strand.
GCAAGACTGCAACGCCAATTGAGACTCCTCAAGTTCTGCCTTCAGCTCTGACCCAATCTGACGAAAGCGAGAAATGTCTCAATCCTCCACTTCCCGGAGTCTCTCCTATAGTGTCAAATAACCATCATTTAAGCTCACATAATGGTCATTCCATGTGAGCGTTATATTGGTCTGAGCTACAATCTGCAATAAAAAGAAAGAAGTCAGACTTGCACAAAAAAAACAAAACCACAAACCAAGAAAAAGAGTATACTCACTGTACTGCTCATTGCCTTCAAAGAAGAAGACCCACGTTTCCCTTTCACCTCCTGGGGGCAGAATGTAACGGCCTCCCCAACACCACGCTCGCAAGGACGACCGTCGACACCCCCAGCACCACGCTCGAAAGGGTTCAACCTAACCAGGTCTGCAGACCATGCACCCCAACCCCTCTCCATACACAGGTGGGTTGTTGAGGCAGGGGATCGAACCCAAGACCTCCTTGATAAGGAGTTTTCAAACCACTCATCATCACCAACTGAGCTGAACCCTTTCGAGCGTGGTGCTGGGGGTGTCGTCGGTCGTCCTTGCGAGCGTGGTGTTGGGGAGGTCGTTACAAAAAGTGCACATTTTGTAACGGCCTCCCCAGCCCACGCTCAAAAGGACGGTCGCCGGCACCCCCAGCACCACGCTCGAAAGGGTTCAGCCTAACCAGGTCTGCAGACCATGCACCCCAACACCTCTCCATCCATAGGTGGGTTGTTGAGGCCGGGGATCGAACCCAAGACCTCCTTGATAAGGAGTTTTCAAACCACTCCTCATCACCAACTGGGCTGCAGCTTGATAATTGTTGTTATACTCACCGTACTTCTCATCACCAACTGAGCTGCAGCTCGGTAAATTGCATCAGCTACCACTTCTTTTCCCAAAAGTTTGGTATATCCCGCCTCTATCCAAGACATCGGTGTTCGACACCACCTCCTATACAAAGCTTCGTATGGCGTCATCTTTATGCTTGCTTGGTAACTATTGTTATAAGCAAACTCTACCATGGAGAGGTGATCTTCCCACTTCTTGTCGAAGTCAAGAGTACACATCCTTAGCATATCCTCCATAGTATGGTTCGTTCTTTTGGTTTGCCCGTCAGTTTAAGGATGGAAAGTCGTACTGAACTTGAGCTTCGTGCCCAGACTCTTCTGAACCAACCTCCAGTCCTTGGACGTGAAACGTCCATCGCGATCACTAACTATACTCTTAGGAATCCCATGTAGTCGCACAATGTTGCGAACATACAACTCTACCAGCTTCTCCACGCTGTCCTCTTTCCGATTTGGGATGAAGTGAGCCACTTTGGTTAAGCGATTCACAATCACCCAAATCGCGTCGTTACCCTGCTGCGATCTAGGTAACTCATGTACAAAGTTCATGGAGATGTCATCAAATTTCCACTCGGGAATAGGAAGAGGCTTAAGGAACCCGCCCGGCTTCTGACACTCGGCCTTCACCAAGGCACAAGTTTGGCACTGATTCACGTACAAAGCTACGACCTGCTTCAGTCCAGGCCACCAAAAGGATTTCTTCATATACAAGTACATCTTTGTACTTTCCCGGTGAATGGAGTACTTTGTGAAGTGAGCCTCAAACATCAACTCCTCACAGAGCTTGCCGAACTGCGGTACATAAATCCTTCCGTCCTCCCTCAGAATCCCATCAAATAACTCCCAGGCGCTACTCTCGCCCTTTTGAGCTTCCACCACGTATGGCTCGAACTCCACATCCAAACAAGTCGCTTCCCGAATACGATTGGACAAATCATTTTGCATTTCAATCCAGTTCAACTGAGCCATGCTAGACTCACCTCTTGCGATGTACTTCATGCCGAGGGACTCCCAGTCTAGCACCAATCACTCATCATGAGCTTCGATCCAATTCCCTTGCTCAAAGTATTTTCTACTCAAGGAATCTGCCACCACATTGGCTTTGCCTGGCGTATACTGAATCGCCACCTCGTAGTCTCCAAGGAACTCGACCCATCTGCGCTGTCGCATATTCAAGTCCTTCTGATCTAAGAGATACTTCGGGATTTTGTGATCCGTGAAGATCTCCACCTTCGCACCATAAACATAGTGTCGCCACTATTTCAACGCAAAAATTACCGCTGCCAATTCCAAGTCATGGACGGGGTAATTCCTCTCGTGAGGCTTTAGCTGCCTAGACCCAAAGGCTATCACACTGTCAAGTTGCACCAATACGCAATCCAAACAGCATCCTGATGCGTCACTGAAAATTTGAAATCCTTCAGTCCCTTTCGGTAGACTTAGGATTAGAGCTGTCATCAGCCTTTCCTTCAGGATATCAAACACCTGATTGCACTCCTGAGTCCACACAAACTCAAGGTCCTTGCGAGTTAGTGAAGTGAGGGGTAGAGTTATCCGCGAAAAGTTTTCTACGAACCTTCTATAGTACCCGGCTAGTCCAAGAAAACTTCGAACTTCCGCCACGGTTCTCAAAATCGGCCTATCTCTGATGGCTTCCACTTTTGTTGGATCTACCGCCACCCCATCCCCACTAATCACATGACCCAAAAATGCCACCTTCTCTAGCCAGAACTCGCACTTCGAGAACTTTGCATAAAGTTGGTTCTCTCTCAACACTTGCAAGACTACTCTCAAGTGAGTCTCATGCTCTACCTCCGATTTGGAGTAAACCAGAATGTCGTCAATAAAGACAACTACAAAAGAGTCCAAGTATTCCCGAAATACTCGATTCATCAAATCCATGAATACGGATGGTGCGTTCGTCAGCCCGAACGCATCACCGAGAACTCAAAGTGACCATACCTCGTACCAAATGCTGTCTTGGGTAGGTCCTCGTCTCGAATTCGCAACTGATAGTATCCTGACTTCAAGTTCAACTTTGAATACACCACCGACCCCACCAACTGGTCGAACAGGTCGTCTATCCGAGGAAATGGATATTCTTGGCAGTCAATTTATTCAACTCTCGATAGTCTATGCACAACTGCATACTACCGTCTTTCTTTTTCGCAAACAACACAGGCGCGCTCTACGGTGAAGAACTGGGTCTGATACACCCCTGCTCCAACAATTCCTGCAGCTGTACCTTGAGTTCGACCAACTCTTTTGGTGTCATCCTAAATGGAGGACGTGACACCAGCCTAGCCTCTGGCACTAACTCAATCGAGAAATCAATCTCCCGTCGAGGAGGTGCTCCAGGAAGTTCATCAGGAAACACATAATCGAACTCTGCGACTACGGGCACTTCCCCAAGTGATAACTTGGAAAGGCGGACCTCCAATAATGCTACAAGAGCTACTCCCCCCTGGTTAACTGCCCGCACCAACTACATAGCCGAAATCAGGGAACAGGCCACTCCATTAAGGCCCTCAAACTTAACTTCGGCCTGCCCTTCGCTTCTCAGGGTCACCACCTTGGATAGGCAGTCAATACTGGCACGCTGCTCTGCTAGCCAGTCCATTCCCAATATCACATCAAACTCAACCAACGGTAGGACCACTGCTATCAACATGAAGTCAACTCTGTCTAGCTTCTAACAAATGCGCCCTTTTGCCCCGGTGGTCATGGATGACCCATTGGGCATGCGCACCTTCAGCTCTGCGTCCGCCGAGAATGACTCAACTCCAATTCTTCAGATAAAGCTTTCTGCAAGAAAAGAGCACGACGCTCCCGTATCAAACAATACCCTAGCGGGGTATCCGGAAACCAACACAAAGCCTAAAACATAGGCATCAAACATAAACGGTCTGAAAGTATGAAATATAAGGTTACATTTAAACTTTCTCATACCTATCACCACATCGAGTTGTCGGATCGCCCTGCTTCCCAAGGTTGTAAGCCCTTGGTTGCACCGGTTGGAACCGAGAAGCGCTAGACTCCATCATCTTCCCTCTCTCCGCGACACTGGGGCCGGAGCACACAGTCTGCTCCTGCCTTGGCTCCTGCTCAGCACATCCTTGAGTACAAAAACGAGCTATGTGCCCCACCTTGCCATAATTAAAGCACGTCGGTGGTCCCTTAGAGCGATACCCTCACGATGTGCAGCTGCTTTTCTCACCGGACTTGAAAGGGTGAGGCTTTTTCTTGCATCTATTCCCTTCAGACTGCCCTTGGGATTAAGAAGGCTTCCCTTCCACATGCTTGGGTGCCGAACCCTTGCGACGTTGGGTTCGCTCTAGATCACTCTCCAACGTTATGGCAGCCTCAACCAGCTCATTGAAACCAGCTCTCTTCATGGCGATGAGGGGTTGTCTTAGATTCTCCCTCAGCACATGGTAGAAGAGGTTATCCTTCTCCTCATCGTCTGTCATTGTCATTCCCGCATAACGAACCAACCAAGCGAACTCTTGTACATACTCGTCCACCGTATTATCCCGCTGTAACACCTCCCCTGTAATGACCGTATAATATGGGTACGGCCGGGGACCCACAACATACAGACGCCACAGCTTCAATATTATAAGATGATATAACTACCCGATCTCAAAACTCATAATCACAGCACAGCGGAAAAAGCAAACAGACTAGAAGTTATCCACAACATATAGGAGTATCGAAGAGGCCTTAAGGCCTTACAACAGAAGTGAGTCCAAAACTCAAAATAATAACACCAGTCATAAATGTGCATAAGCACTCCTAGACTACCTCGGCATGCAAGCCGGAAAACATGAGCATCAAACATACAATGTCATAAAAGTAGAACAATAGCAAAACGGTAACCCTTCATGAGGCTTAGGCCCTTTTGGCCGGCGAGCTAGCTCCTGCTTGCGATCCTTGCCCTATAAAAATTTGATTGTATCGTGGGTCAGCAAAGGCTGACCTCAAACTGTGTAACCAACACATCTCCTCCCGGCTGCCCCTAACGGACCCCGGGGAACCCCTCCAACCTGCAAGTCAGCACTTCGTATGCAATACATATATCTAAACAAGTAATGCACTAAGAACAGCTTGGATGTCTCAAACAACATACACGTTCTCTATTGTTGAGCATATAATGAAAGGGCCTACTTATGCAGTAGGTATGCAAAAACTCGGGCTTCACCCAAGGCACCCTATCACGTATGCAACTAGCACATCATCACATCATATGGGTACTCATCATTTCCCCATTGGCATAAAGCCGCAAACAAAGGGGGGTTACCAACATTCCCCCAATAGCATACAAGCCGCCACACAGAACTCTTGCAAAGGCCCCACCCGCTCAAGGTCTTAGACCCGGGCTTGCCCGCAAGATCTGACTTCTCATGTCAGGATTCCAACAAACACACAGACCAATTCTAAGAAGCCTTGCTGGACCGCACCCGCTCATGGACTCATTGCCCTGGCTTGCCCCATGCTTGGCATTCTCGTCAGTCTCACAGAAGGGGACTAGTCTCGCCGAGACACTCTCCACACATGACGTGCACATCACGGGATAGCCAGCCGACCACGGAGACACAGTCACGCCTTGGCACGTCACAATCCCACAATTCCACCCTAGTCCCTCATTCGTACTGTAGCGTTCCCGCGCACTAAGGAAACCATCTACCACCAATGCGGAGCTAACCTTGTTCACCAAGAAAACCATCTACCGTCATTGAGGAGCCAACCTTGTCCGGTTCCGACTACACATACTCACTCGAGAAAAGGGGGAAAACATCACAACATCACAAACGACATCTTGCCGCAACGGATCTCTACGAATCCTTAAAGCTCGTATGCAACATCACCGAGTCGGACTATCGGTCACGACTACGGCTTCACCCACCATGCCTAATCCACTAACGGAGCGGATCTCTAATGCAAAAACATGCTGGGGACGGACTCAATCAACCCGAAGGTTCCTCTTGAACCTTGGTGACCCAAACCCCTCTCATTTGAGAGTTTGGTGCCCAAAAACTAGAAAATAAAAGATGCTAAAACATGCATCCTAAAGCCAAGAGGAGAAGTATTGTTACCTTCCGACCCCTCTTCCTAGCCATGGAAACTTAGCCGGATGAAAACCTTCGCAACGATCTCGCCTCCACGGATCTGGACTCGGCTCGCGATTTGGAGCACCGAAGCCTCTCCAACGGCCGGATCTCTCCTTCACCTTCTTCCTTGCTCTCCCCTCTCTCTAGATCTTAGAAAGAGATTTCTTGGAGAAGAATGTGGGTTTCTAACCCTATTCTCGGACTTAACTCAGCAAGGGCAACCCTGGACCACCAGATCCTAAAAGAAGAGAAAGAACGACCACGATCCGAACTGAAAATAAAAAAACCTGGGCCGAACACGGCTTGTGACACGCCCGTGTCCAAGGCTTTGTTCCCCAAACGACGCCGAAACCGTCGCACCCAAAACAGGACACGGGTCCTTGACACGCCCGTGTCACATTTGACATGGCCGTGTCCAACCTGAACACGCCCGGGCTCCAGGCCGTGTCCAACCCCTCACAAGACCCGGCTCACAACCCGAGAAGGACACAGCGTGGGACACGCCCGTGTCTCAGGCCGTGTTCGAAGTCTCGACGATCGTCGACTGCCTCTTTGTCGAACTTGCAGAAATTCATCGAACACGCTCGACACGGCCCAGAACACGCCCGTGTCCCGAACCATGTGCACTGCCTCGACACTTCGTCGGACGAAAAACTTCGACACCGCGGGCGCTCGACGAACCTGGTAAGACACGGCCATGGACACGCCCGTGTCCTAGGCCGTGTTCCCTGCCTGTGTCGACACCTCCTCTGTGTCGACACAACTATGTCGATACTTGAGGGAACACGCCTGCAACATGGGGTCCGACACGGGCGTGTCGGAGGGCGTGTCCCCCACTAGTCGACGACCTGAGCGAAAAATTGTCGACTTCCCGGGCTCTCGACGAACCTGGTACGACACGGCCATGGACACGCCTGTGTCCTAGGCCGTGTGACCCTCACCGAGACCCAAACTTGTCTCTCGACGCTGCTCGTCCTTCTTTCAAATTTTGGGGCGTTACAACTCTCTCCCCCTTAAAAAAATTTCTTCCCGAAATTACCAAAAAGCAAGAAGAGGTACACAAAATTTAAATGATATCTGAATGGAAAAACTCTGAATATTCCTCCAGCATGGTTTGTTCTCGCTCCCAAGAGAGCTCCTCACGGTCGCAGTTGTCCCATCAGACTTTTACGTGTTTGACATCTTTGTTCCGTAACTGCCGAATTTCTGAGTCCTCTATAGCAATTGGACGGACTCGCGTCCTCAAGTCTTCCTCTATCGGCACCGATGCCGATTCGATCACCACACTAGCCTCTACCAAGGCTTTCCTCAAGACGGAGACATGGAAGACGTCATGCAATCCACTCAACTCTGCGGATAAGGCCAACCGGTATGCTGCTTCTCCCACCCATTCAACAACTTCAAAAGGTCCCAAAAACCTTGGACTCAATTTCTTGAGTCGACGAATCCGTGAAACGCCTTTGAACGGCTTGATCTTCAAATAGACCCAATCGCCTACCGCGAACTCCAACTTCCTATGGCGCGCATTAAAATATTTTGCTTGCCGATCTTGAGCCACCTTCATGCGCTCTTGAATGGTCCGTACCAACTCACTTTCCCAATAGTTTGGTGTCTCCCGCCTCTGTCCATGACATCGGTGTTCGACACCTCCTCCCATACAGAGCTTCGTATGGCGTCATCTTTATACTTGCTTGGTAACTGTTGTTATATGCGAACTCCACCTTGAAGAGGTGATCCTCCCATTTCTTGACGAAGTCAAGAACACACATCCTCAACATATCCTCCATAGTACGGTTCGTCCTTTCAGTTTGCCCGTCAGTTTGAGGATGCAAAGTCGTACTGAACTTTAGCTTCATGCCCAGACTCTTCTGAACCAACCTCCAGTCCTTGGACGTGAAACATTCGTCGCGATCGCTGACTATACTTTTAGGAATCCCATGCAGTCGCAAAATGTTGCGAACATACAACTCCATCAGCTTCTCCACGCCGTCCTCCTTCCGGTTTGGGATGAAGTGAGCCACTTTGGTTAAGCGATCCACAATCAACCAAATCGCGTCGTTACTCTGCTGTGATCTAGGTAACCCATGCACAAAATCCATGGAGATGTCATCAAATTTCCACTCGGGGATTGGAAGAGGCTTCAGGAACCCGTCCGGCTTCTGACACTCGGCCTTCACTAAGGTACACATTTGACATCGATTCACATACAAAGCTACGTCCCGCTTCAGTCCAGGCCACCAAAAGGATCTCTTCATATCCAAGTACATCTTTGTACTTCCCGGATGAATGGAGTACTTTGTAAAGTGAGCCTCAAACATCAACTCCTCATGGAGCTTGCCAAACTGCGGTACACAAATCCTTCCGTCCTTCCTCAGAATCCCGTCAATCATCTCTCAGGTGCCGCTCTCGCCTTTTTGAGCTTCCACCACGAATGGCTGAAACTCCACATCCAAACGGGTCGCTTCCCGTATACGATCGGACAAGTCATTCTGCATTTCAATCCAGTTTAATCGAGCCACGCTAGCCTCGCCACTTGCTACGCACTCCAAGCCAAGGGACTCCCATTCCCGCACCAACCGCTCATCATGAGCGTCAATCCAATTCCCTTGCCCAGAGTATTTTCTACTCAATGCATCAACCACCACATTGGCCTTGCCTAGCGTATACTGAATCGCCACCTCATAGTCTCTAAGGAACTCGACTCACCTGCACTGCCGCATATTCAGGTCCTTCTGATCTAGGAGATACTTCAGGCTTTTGTGATCCGTGAATATCTCTACCTTCGCACCATAAACATAGTGCAGCCACAATTTCAACGCGAAAATTACCGCCGCCAACTCCAAGTCATGAACGGGGTAATTTCTCTCGTGAGGCTTCAGCTGCCTAGACCCAAAAGCTATCACCCTGCCATGTTGCACCAAAACGCAACACAAATCGCATCTCGATGCGTCACTGGAGATCTGAAATCCTTCAGTCCCTTTTGGTAGACTTAGGATTAGAGCCGTCATCAGTCTTTCCTTCAGCGTCTCAAATGCCTGACTGCACTCTTAAGTCCACACAAACTTCTAGTCTTTACGAGTGAGTGAGGTGAGGGGTAGAGCTATCCGCGAAAAGTTTTCCATGAATCTCCTATATTACCCGACTAGTCCAAGAAAACTTCGGATTTCCGCCACGTTCTCAAAATCGGCCAATCTCTGATGGCTTCCACCTTTGTTGGATCTACCGCCACCCCATCCCCACTAATCACATGGCCCAAAATGTCATTTTCTCTAACCAGAACTCGCACTTCGAGAACTTTGCATACAACTGGTTCTCCCTCAACACTTGCAAGACCATTCTCAAGTGAGTCACATGCTCCACTTCCGATTTGGAATCCACCAAGATGTCGTCAATAAAGACAACTACAAAAGAGTCCAAGTATTTTCGAAATACTCGATTCATCAAATCCATGAATACAGATGGTGCGTTCGTCAGCCCGAACGACATCACCGAGAACTCGAAGTGTCCATACATCGTGCCAAACGCTGTCTTGGGTATGTCCTCATCCCGAAACCGCAACTGATAGTATCCTGACTTCAAGTCCAACTTTGAATACACTACCGACCCCACCAACTGGTCGAACAGGTCGTCTATCCGAGGAATCAGATATTTATTCTTGACAGTCAGTTTATTCAGCTCCCGGTAGTCTATGCACAGTCGCATACTACCGTCTTTCTTCTTTACAAACAACACTGGCGCGCTCCACGGTGAAGAACTGTGTCTGATATACCCTTGCTCTAACAGTTCCTACAATTGTACCTTGAGTTCAGCCAACTCTTTTGGTGTCATCCTAAACGGAGGACGCTACACCGGCCTAGCCTCTAGTACTAACTCAATCGATAAATCGATCTCCCATCGAGGAGGCGCTTCAGGAAGTTCACCCGGGAATACATCCTCGAACTCTGCCACCACTGGCACTTCCCCAAGTGATAACCTGGAAAGGCGAACCTCCAATAATGCTACAAGCGCTACTCCACCCTGGCTAACTGCCCGTGCCAACTGCAATGCCGAAATCAGAGAACAGGCCACTCCATTAAGACCCTCAAATTTGACCTCCGTCTACCCTTCGCTTCTTAGGGTCACCACCTTGGATAGACAATCAATACTGGCGCGTTGCTCCGCTAGTCAGTCCATTCAAAAAATCACATCAAACTCGACCAACGGTAAGACCGCTGCTATCAGCACAAAATCAACTCCGCTTAGCTCCCAACAAATGCGCCCTTTCTTTCCGGTGGTCATGGATGACCCATTGGGCATGCACACCTTTAGCTCTGCGCCCGCCGAAAATGACTCAACTCCAATCCTCCGGATGAAGTTTTTTGCAAGAAAGGAGTGCGACGTTCCCGTATCAAACAATAATCTAGCGGGGTATCCGGAAACCAACACAAAGCCTACACATAGACATCAACAATAACGGTCTAAACGTATGAGCGCAAGGTTAAACTTAAACTTCCTCATACCTGTCACCACGTCAGGTTGGCGGATCGCTTCCTGCTGTCCAAGGTTGTAAGCCCTTGGTTGTACCGGTTGGAACCAAGAAGCGCTCGACTCCGCCATCTTCCCTTTCTCTGCGGCACTGGGGCCAGAGCGCACAGTCTGCTCCTGCCTTGTCTCCTACTCTGCACCCCCTTGGTAACAAAAACGAGCTATGTGTCCCACCTTGCCATAGTTGAAGCATGTTGGTGGCCCCTTAGAGTGAGACCCTCCGGACGTCCACTTGCTTTTCTCACCGGACTTGTACAGGTGAGGCTTCTTCCTCCATCTATTCCCTTCCGACTTTCCTTGTGATTGAGAAGGCTTCCCTTCTCCTTGCTTGGGTGCAAAACCCTTGCGGCGTTGGCTTCGCTCTAGATCACTCTCCAACGTCCTGGCAGCCTCAACTAGCTCGTTAAAACCAGCTCTCTTCATGGCAATGAGGGGTTGCCTTAGATTCTCCCTCAGCCCCTGGTAAAAGAGGTTATCCCTCTCTACGTCATCTGCCATCGTCGTTCCCGCGTAACGACCCAAACGGGTGAACTCCTGCACATACTTGTCCACCATCTTGTCTCACTGCATCAAGTGCAGAAATTGCCTCTGAATGGCCAACCTCGTAGAAACGGGAATGTACCTCTTTAGAAAAGCATCCCCAAATTCTTCCATCGACGGGGTGCGTCCAGGAAATTGGCGGCCTCTATGGCTCACCCACCACAACTTTGCGTCTCCCTCCAACATGAAGGTCGTAAATTCAGATTTCTTCTCTTCTGGCATCTTTGCTGCCCTCAAAAGCTCTTGAATCCGTGTCTACCAGTCCTCCGCATTAGTCGGAGTACCGACACCCTTGAATGTCGGGGGATGGAAGCTCAGAAAGTACTTCATCTGCCGGTCTCCATGCCCGACCACCACTCTTTCTGCCAAAGGCTCTGCTCGCCTGGCTTCTCCGCTCGGCACAGTCGTCGCCGTATTCGGTGTAGCAGGGGTTGCTACCTGAGCTGTTGCTGCGGCCTGGGCTGCCACCATTGCTTTTGCAAGCATGCGGCAGAAGTCGACCGGGTTTACACCCATGCCAAAAGGACCCTGAGCTGTGGCGCTGCTCGCCGAAAGCTCTTCTCTTGGTCTCGACGTACCCGCCTCGTTACTTGTACTCTTCATGGAAGCAAGAAAACAAGGAATCAGTCTCTAATCGCAAGACTCAAACATAAGGACACTCATGGTCCCGCATTACTCCTATGTGGATAACTTCTATATACACTGACCTTGAACTTAACCTCCCTCTAATACCAAATTGTAACACCTCCCCTGTAATGACCGTATAATATGGGTCCGGCCAGGGCCCCACACCATACAGACGCCACAACTTCAGTATTATAAGATGATGTAACTACCCGATCTCAAAACTCATAACCACAGCACAGCGAAAAAAACAAACAGACTAGAAGTTATCCATAACATATAGGAGTATCGAAGCGGACTTAAGGCATTACAACAGAAGTGAGTCCAAAACTCAAAATAATAACACCAGTCATAAATGTGCACAAACACTCCTAGACTACCTCGGCATGCAAGCCGGAAAACATGAGCATCAAACATACAATGTCATAAAAGTAGAACTACAGCAAAACGGTAACCCTTCATGAGGCTTAGGCCCTTTTGGCCGGCGAGCTAGCTCCTGCTTAAGATTATTTCCCTGTAAAAATTTGATTGTAATGTGGGTCAGCAAAGGCTGACCTCAAACTGTGTAACCAACACATCTCCTCCCGGCCGCCCCTAACGGACCCCGGGGAACCCCTCCAACCTGCAAGTCAGCACTTCATATGCAAAATTATATATCTAAACAAGTAATACACTAAGAACAGGCTTGGATGTCTCAAACAACATACACGTTCTCTATTGTTGAGCATATAATGAAAGGGCCTACTTATGTAGCATGTATGCAAAAACTCGGGCTTCACCCAAGACACCCTATCGCGTATGCAACTAGCACATCATCACATCATATGGGTACTCATCATTTCCCCATTGGCATAAATCCGCAAACAAAGGGGGGTTACCAACATTCCCCCAACGGCATACAAGCCGCCACACGGAACTCTTGCAAAGGCCCCACCCGCTCAAGGTCTTAGACCCGGGCTTGCCTGCAAGCTCTGACTTCTCATGTCAGGATTCCAACAAACACACAGACCGATTCTAAGAAGTCTTGCTGGACCCCACCCGCTCATGGCCTCATTGCCCGGGCTTGCCCCATGCTTGGCATTCTCGTCAGTCTCACAGAAGGGGACTAGTCTCGCCGGGACACTCTCAACACATGACGTGCACGTCACGGGATAGCCAGCCGACCACGGAGACACAACCATGCCTTGGCACGTCACGATCCAAGACAACTCCACCCTAGTCTCTCATTCGTACTGCAGTGTTCCCGCACACCAAGGAAACCATTTACCACCAATGTAGAGCTAACCTTGTTCACCAAGGAAACCATCTACCGTCATTGAGGATCTAACCTTGTCCGGTTCTGACTACACGTACTCACTCGAGAAAAGGGGGAAAACAACACAACATCACAAATGGCATCTTGCCGCAACGGATCTCTACGAATCCTTAAAGCTCGTATGCAACATCACCGAGTCTGTTGAAACCGGAATCCGGCCTCTTGTGGAGTTCTACCCTTGGGGAAGGGGTGGTCTCGCGCCTACTTTGCTCCTGCAAGAAAAACAACGAGAGAGACAAAAGAAAACAGACCCAAGGGCTCGGCAGGGAGGTCCCACCACAAACCCGGAAGATCTCTGAGCGCTTCCCCTCCTTAGCCAATAGCCGAGCTAAGGTACCCTCAGAGAACGCTTGAGAATGAGAGCAGGGAGGCACTGAAAGCGTGTCCTCTGAGGTACCCCTTGGGTCTTATTTATAGATTTTCAGAATCTGAACTGCCAATAACCAAAAGGACTGACCTGGAAGTACCAAAAGGCCCCTGGTTGGGTCTGCCAACAGCCAAACTCCGCTGTTCTGAACAGCTATGCGCAGTCCAACCTGGTCTGCCAACAGCGAGGCTCCGCTGTTCTGAGTAGCTATTCGCACCCCCGGGCGGTCAGCTCGCCTTCAGTTCTCCCGCAGGAGGCGGGCGCGGTCTGGCTTCGTGGCTCGCCTATCCTCCCTGGGCGAGCGCGAGCCGATAGGGGCGAGCTGCCTGTCTTCTGCCGGGCGGATCAGCAGCCAGGTCGCGTACGGGGGGTTGGCCGGCGGGTCGCCAATCGCGGGTCCGGCTCGCTTGCTGCGGGTCGCCAGCTCGCTCGCCTGAGATGGGCGGGAGCGGACCAGCCCTTCAGTCGTTCAGCCCGTCCTGCCGCTCGGGTGCGGGTCGCGGGGACAGGCCTGCTTAACCTTCCTGGCGGGGCCCGCTCGCCGGACACAGGATTGTACACAATCCTCGCTCTTTTTGAGCTTGAATCAAGCTCGGAAAGAATCATCCAATCCGCGTGTTCGGCGAGCTCTGTGCTGAGCTGGCAGGGAATCTTCTGGTAGGGGCCCACTGTCCTGCTATAAATACGCACCGCTAACCCCGGAAGGAGGCTCCCCAGATCCCTTCATTTCCTTTGAGCAGACCTTAATTTCTCGATGCCGGTCAGCAAAGAGGTGCGAGCTCGCCTGGCGGCAGCGAGCCTGAAGACTCAGGAGGAGGCCCTCGAGGCTGCCCCTTGGTTATCACGCGGGTCTCCCGGCCCTGTCTTCAGGCCGGCGAAGGGGAAGATTGTCAGGCGGTCTCTGGCGGGCGACTGTCCGGGCTCCAGCTCGGCCGCGGGTGTCGAGGTAATCCCCGGTGGACGTGACCTTCCGCGAGTTATTGCTGTACCTTTGACCCTTTGTTTTGCAGGCGATCCCCTGTGAGGGGGCGGGGAATGGGGGAGAGGATCGCCCCTCTCGCGAGTCGCCCGAGAAGGTCGCTGGTTCCTCGGTTCTGGATCGCCAACCTCCGGAAACTCCCTGTCCGGCGGTCTCCCACGGGCTGGGGAAATCTCTTGAGACCCTCGAGGGAGGGAACTTTCAGGGTCGGCCGGGCTCTTCTCGCCCATCTGTCGGTGCGGGCGACGTGCCAACCCCTGGTGAGCTGGTTTTTATCGTTGGCTTTGTCTCTTGCTCGCTCATTCTGACCCCTCCCCGCTTGCAGGCTTTCACAGGGCCTCTCCTGAGACCGAGATGAGCGAAGGGTACTCGCCTCCGCCTGACGTGGACAGTGCTTCTGACTATCTGGGCGACCCGACCGATGCGGCGGGGATGAAGAGGCAGGTGACGCGGCTATTCCAGAAACACACACTGCTGCTGCAGGAGATCATGAAGAGAATTGATGACGACAAGGCCGAGACCGAGGCCCGGCTCGCGGCCTTGGAGGGCCCTCCGCGCGAAGCGGAAGACGACGATGTCACCTCGCCGGGCGTGCATATAACGCGAGCCGAGGGGCATCTTAAGAGCGCCGTGGAGCAGGTCGGCCTGGCTCAGCGGGAGCTGGTGGCGGTTCGCGATTACCACGATCCCCGTGTGCCGCCTCGGTCGGGAACGAAGAGGCGGCACAGGTGGAAGTGGGTCGAGTACTGACCCAGTTGTTTTGCCCCTCGCTCGCGGGATACCGCGGGGTTATCGTCATTTCGTAGTTATCTTGTATTTGTAATTGCTTGCGACTCTTTTAGCCCGCCTATGGGCCTAACTATTTTGTTGCTGAGATGTATTGAAATTATCGTGCTGCTTTTCTTTTATCTTCTGTGGGCGGGTTAAGGGAAAGGTTCATTCTTCCTTTTGCGCTGATCGGGGCGAGGGCGAGCCGAGGAGCTCGCCAGACGGGAGTCTCCTGTCTTGCGCGGAACGGCGTGCGGGTGCGGGTTGGGGTTGGTTCGCCCGCGCTGGTCTCCCGCGGTTGCAGCCGGGCGAGAACCGTGCCGGCTCGACCTTGGAGGTGCGGTCGCGCGCGGGAAGTCGAACCGTCGGGCTGATTTTTGGCTATCCGCACCCCGCCTTTCGGTGGGAAGTTTCCCGCCCTTTCTCTTTCCCTATAAATAGGCCTTGCAGGCCCTAATTTCTCCACCGATTCCAAACTTTCTTGCTTCCCGTTCCCGCGGAGTATCGTCTGTGTTCGCCTTCTGGCTTTTTCTCGCGCGTTCGGCGGCGACTCGACGGGGATGGGCGGAGGCGGCGGCGACGTGGACGGCCGAAGCAAGTGCGCTTGGACCTTCTCCGAGCATGATTTCCCTCGCGCCGTTATCACAGAGCGCGAATACTTGGAAGCTCTAGGCGACCATATCCCAGCCGGGTTCTCTGCGAGGCGACCCGAAGAGGGGGAGAAAATCAACGACCTGTCTAGGGATGAGCTCGCCATCCCTCTCGCCCACTTTGAGGTAGGCCTGCGACTCCCCCTGTGGCCCGAGGTGCGCCAGGTGCTAAAATACTTCGGGGTCGTCCTGGGCCAGATGACCCCGAACTCCATCGCCGTCATGATGGGGTTCGCCTGCTTCCTGCGAGAGGAGCGGGTGGAGTTCAGCCTCGCAGTGTTCCGAAAGCTGTTCTCCTTCAGGGCGAATCGAGACGGGACGGCCTACTTCTCCAGCGCCCACCTCATGGTGCGGGAGACAGTTAACAAGAGCCACAACTGGCTGAAGAAGTTCTTGTTCGTCAAAGGGGACTTCGGCAACGTTCCCTTCTCGCCGGTGCAGCTCAGCGAGGCGAGCTACCGACCACCCAGCCTAGGCGGCCACGAAGCTGATTTGTGCGCGTTCTTCGCTGGGGAGAACTTTGAGGTCGCGTTCCTGCGCCGCCACCTTGACGATCTCGCGGCTGTCCCGCCGGGGGGAGGTTTGCCACTCGTCTTCGTTAGGCCTTACTTTCCCACTCTTCTTTCATCTCACCTTCCCTTCTTCGCAGGTGAACGCGACATCCCTCTTCACCCCCCTTACGAGAGCGCTCGGATTCCCCCCGGGGTTCTCGCCCGCGCCCAGGCTGCGGATGCCGCCCAGCGCGACATCCCATCGGTCCCGGCCAAGAAGCGACCGGGCGGCGGACAGTCAGCGCCTCCGCCGAAGTCGGCGAAGACCGCGGATCAACAACCCTCCGCGAGTCAAATAAAGGGCAAGGCCCCCGCGATCTTGCCGACTGAGGCCCCCTCGCCCCTGCTGGTTGCTTCGACCAGCGACTCCCCGGTCGGGGCGGCGGGCACCTCCGCGCCGCCGGGTGGGTCTGAAGCCGCTGCGGAGCCGGTGCCGAGAGGGCATCGTAACTTCGGCTACGGCGAGAAGTACTTGGACGAGCTTGGCGTCCCGCTCCTGGCGTGGGACAAGGGGTCGAACTGTGCAACGATCTCGACCCTGCTGCCGAGCTGGATGGAGCAGGATACTATCGGCGGGGAGGCGTACAGCTTCTCCTTTGGTCTGTACTCGCGCGAAGACGCCGCCATTTATGACAAGGAGGAGACGCGAGTGCTGATTCATGAGAGCGCGCGGGCCCAGCTGCGCGGTTTGGAGCTGGCTCATATGGTGGGGAGACGTTGCACCCAGGTGGAGCGGAACGTCGCGTCCATCCAAAAGATGGCGGATGAGAAGGAAGAGGCCCGAAAGCTCGCTCGGGCGGACGCGGACCTTCAGAGAGGGCGGGCCGCCGCTGCCGAGGAGACCCTCGCGCAGTACCTGGGCGGGGTGGTACGCGCTCAACCTGAGTTATCCTCTCCCTCTCGCGAGCACAGCTCACGGTTATTCCCATTCCTTTTTTCAGGATGCGGCGACGGCGAGTCGAATGGGTGCCGAGATCGCCACCCTTGGCCAGGAGAAGGCGGCGCTGGAGGCCCGGGTACGCGAGCTGGAGGCCGCCGCCGCTGCTCCTCCTCCAGACAGCAGGGTCTGCCCGCGCGAGCACCTCTCTGACCATGACCTGGAAGTGCTAATGCAAAAGAACGCAGCCAGCGCGGCGAAATACACGATGCAAATGCTGCGGCGCGCGGATCTGCTTACGGGCGAGGCGGCAGAGCTTTCGGCGGAAGACGTTGTGCCGGCGCTGTTCCTCCCCGTGCCGGACCCTGGCGACAAGGCCTTCCAGCCCCTTTAGGGTTTCTAGATCTCGCGCCCCCCCCCCCCTTACTTTTTGTAATTTACTTTTTAGATGAACATTATTATGTGTAACAATCTGTTCTGAGATGTATGTACGAGTTGCGCTTATACTTCATATTTTTAGCTATTGTTCCTTTTATGAATGCCTTTTTCGCCTGCCTTATTTTTCCAACGCTGTCATTGCCGGATGGCGCGACCTGCCCCTGCGGCCCGGCTCTGACGAGGCGGCTGCCCGTCCGCCGAGCGAGGCGAGCTGGCTCGTCCCTCGGCCGCATGCTTAATTCTCTGCGGACTCTCGCCAGGCCTTTGCGTTTACTCGACCACCTTTCCTGGGGTCTGAGGATGGGGCTATGCTAGACCCTTTCCCTCTTTTTTGACTAACTCTTGTGATTCCATCTTGCTGCGCACGCTTTTCGAGTAGTTCCCGGCCTTGTCGGCTAGGTGGGAGTCCGACAACGCGATTTGTTCTGGGTCGCAGGTCGTTGCTTTCGGAGTCATTCCATCGAGTGACATCCGGCCCTGCCAGCTAGGTGGGAGCCTGGCAGCGGGATCTTCTCGAGGCTATGGATGACACCGAGTGACTTCCGGCCCTGTCAGCTAGGTGGGAGCCTGGCAGCGGGATCTTCTCGGGGTCCAAGTTCATTCCATCGAGTGACTTCCGGCCCTGCCAGCTAGGTGGGAGCCTGGCAGCGGGATCTTCTCGAGGCTAGGGATGACACCGAGTGACTTCCGGCCCTGCCAGCTAGGTGGGAGCCTGGCAGCGGGATCTTCTCGGGGTCCAAGTTCATTCCATCGAGTGACTTCCGGCCCTGCCAGCTAGGTGGGAGCCTGGCAGCGGGATCTTCTCGAGGCTATGGATGACACCGAGTGACTTCCGGCCCTGCCAGCTAGGTGGGAGCCTGGCAGCGGGATCTTCTCGGGGTCCAAGTTCATTCCACCGAGTGACTTCCGGCCCTGCCAGCTAGGTGGGAGCCTGGCAGCGGGATCTTCTCGGGGTCCAAGTTCATTCCATCGAGTGACTTCCGGCCCTGCCAGCTAGGTGGGAGCCTGGCAGCGGGATCTTCTCGAGGCTAGGGATGACACCGAGTGACTTCCGGCCCTGCCAGCTAGGTGGGAGCCTGGCAGCGGGATCTTCTCGGGGTCCAAGTTCACTCTAACTCTCTGAGCAAGCTTAGGTATGACAATCCTGGGGGGAGAGAAGAAAAGCTTCATTGTAATAAATCGTGTTGCTTACAGGAAATTAGGGAAAAAATCTCTTCAAGTCGTCTCCACTCCAGGTGAGACTCAGGGCCTCGCCCTCTATATTTTGGAGCCGATAGCCCCCCGACTTCAAAGCTTCCTTCACAATGAATGGCCCTTCTCAGCTGGGGTTGAGTTTCCCTACGGACGCTGACCTTCCTGCCGCGTCTGCCTTCTTCAGTACCAGGTCCCCTTCCGTGAACTGCTTGACCCTGACGTGTTTGTCAAAGTATTTTGCCATCCTCCTTTTGACCTCCTCCTGTCGGATGGCCGAAAGATCCCTCAACTCTTCCACCATGTCAAGGGAGAGTCTCAGTTCCTCCCCGTTCTCGGCTTGCCATTCCTCTCTGCCCTCCTTGGCCATTCCGACTCGCGGTGTTTGAACTTCAAATTCTATGGGGAGCACCGCCTCGCACCCATGGGAGAGCTTGAAGGGGGTCTCCCCCGTGGCCGTGTTAGGAGTGGTTCTAAGGGCCCAAAGAACGGCGGGGAGCTGCTCCACCCAGCTCCCCCTCAAGTTTTCCACCTTCTTCTTGAGGAGATTGACGATGATTTTGTTTGCCGCCTCCACCTGCCCGTTGCTCCTGGGGTGGTGGACCGAGGCGAATCTGAGGTCGATCCCAAGCTGCTCGCAGAAACTGGTGAACTCGGCACTGGCGAACTGAGGTCCGTTGTCTGTGACGATGGCCTGGGGAAGCCCATGGCGACAGATGATCTCCCCCCAAACGAAGTTCCTGATTACCTGGGAGGTCACCTTGGCCAACGCCTTCACCTCCATCCACTTTGAGAAGTAGTCGATCATCACTAGGAGGAATCTTCTCTGGCCGCTGGCCTGGGGGAACGGTCCAACCAGATCCATTCCCCAGATTGCAAAGGGTCAGGGGGCCGTGATGCTCTTGAGTTGTTGGGTCGGCTGTAGCTGGAGGGGGGCGAACAGCTGGCACTTATGACATCTTCTTGCGAACCCCGTGGCGTCCCGGCCCAGGGTGGGCCAGAAATACCCCTGCCTGACTATCCTCCCCTCCAGGGTCCGACTCCCGGAATGACTCCCGCACTCCCCAGAGTGGACTTCTTCCAAGATCCTCTGCGCCTCGCCCTCGGACACGCAACGGGCCAGCATCCCAGAGAGGGTCTTTCTGTATAGCTGCCCGTCTTTAAGGAGGTAGTAGGCGGACTTGTGCCTCAGCTTCTTCCTGTCTACTCCCTCCGGATACTCTCCCGTGGAGAGGAAAACTACTACTGGGTCCATCCACGAGGGCTGCTGATCGATCTCCATGAGCTCTCCTTCTTTGATGGAGGGGCGAAACAGGTCGGTGATGGTGCCCCCTTCCCGGGGGCCGTGCTTCGCCAGTTGGTCGGCCTGCTCATTCTCCCCCCTCGGCACGTGCCGGATGGAGAAGGTCTGGAAGGTCCCTATGACCCCCTTTACTTTGGCCAAGTATAGCTTCAAAGCGGGCTCCCTTGCTTCGAACTCCCCGTTGATCTGGGAAGCCACCACCATGGAGTCGGTCAGGACCTCCACATCCAGCACCCCCAACTCCCTGGCCAGGCGTAGTCCCGCTATCACTGCTTCGTACTCAGCCTGGTTGTTGGTAATGGGAAAATGCACCACCACCGTCTGCTCGATCCGAGTCCCTTGAGGGTTTTCCAGAATCACTCCTACTCCGAGAGAATGCTTTCCTGAGGCTTCATCCACCCTCACCTTCCAAGGAGTCGGGCGGGTGAGCTCCTCCTCTGCCACTTCCACCACGTAGTCGGCCAGGAAATCGGCCATCGCCTGAGCTTTGATCGAGAGCCGCAGAACGAAGGAGACATCGAACTCGCTTAGCTCCACCGACCACTTGGCCAGCCGGCCTGAATGCTCCACCCCCTCGAAGACATTGCGGAGAGGATGGTCGGTCACCACTCGGATTGAGTGTGCCTGGAAGTAGGGTCGTAGCCTTCGAGCCGAGATGATTAATGTGAATGCAGGCTTCTCCAGGATCGGATACCGGAGCTCGGCCTTCCTCAGGACCCGGCTGACATAGTAAATGGGGAGCTGCCTCTTCCCCTCTTCACGTACTAAGACGGAGCTCAAGGCCTCTGCCCCAACCCCGAGATATAAGAACAAATCCTCACCCTCCTTCGGCCCCTGGAGCAGCGGAGCTTGTGTCAACTGCACCTTGAGGGCCTGGAAGGCCTCTTCACATTCCTTGCTCCATTCGAACCTCTGGCCTCCCCTCAGCGTTTTGAAGAAGGGGGAGTACTTCTCCCCTGCCCGAGAAAGGAAGCGGCTCAGTCCTGCTAGCTTCCCTGTCAGCCGCTGGACCTCCTTCGCATTCCGCGGGGACCCCAACTCCAGGATAGCCCTGACCTTGTCCGGGTTCGGCTCGACCCCCGCGGGGGTGAGGAGGTGCCCCAAGAACTTCCCTCGGCTAGCCCCAAAAACGCACTTAAGGGGATTCAGCCGCATCTTGTATCTGCGCAGGGTGGCGAACGTCTCCTCCAGGTCCCGGAGGTGGGAGTCCACGTCCCGGCTCTTGATCATGAGGTCGTCCACGTATACCTCCAAGTTCCTCCCCCTCTGTTCCTTGAAGACCATATCCATCATTTTTTGGTAGGTGGCCCCAGCGTTCTTCAGCCCGAACGGCATCATCTTGTAGCAATAGCAGCCGTCCCCTGTGATGAATGAGACATCCTTGATGTCCGGGGGGTGCATCCTGATCTGGTGGTAACCTGAAAAGGCATCTAAAAAACTCATTACAGAAAAGCCGACGGCGGAATCAACCAGCGCGTCGATCCGAGGCAAAGGGTAACAGTCCTTAGGACAAGCTTTATTAAGAAGAGAGAAATCGATACACAACCGCCAGCGGCCGTCTCCTTTTTTAACCATCACAACGTTTGAGACCCAGCCGGGGTACTGAATTTCGGACACGAAGCCGTCTTTGAGAAGCTTCGCCACTTCCTCCCTGATGGGTTCCGCCAGCCTGTCCGCCGTGGACCTCTTCTTTTGCTGGACGGGGCGTGTTCCCGGGTCCAGGTTGAGGCGGTGGCAAGCCACATCCGCGTCAACCCCCGGCATCTCCGCGGCGCTCCAGGCGAAGATGTCCACGTTCTTCTGGATGCACTCCAGCATCCTGCCCTGGTCCTCCGGGGTCAGCCCCCCGCTGACGCGGATCCTCTCCACCCTGCCTCCGCGGGTGAGCACTTCCAGTTCCACCACCTCCTCTGCGGCCTCCAGCCTGGACTGCTCCCCCCATCCTTCGGCATCCCCTTCCTCCGGAACGGGGACCTCTACCTCCATCTCCCCTCCTACGGCCCTCACTTCGGCCACTTCCTCCATATCTCCTCCTTCCGCCTTCTCTGCGCAGTCCTCCTCCATCCTCCGCCCCATCTCCTCGGCTCCTTCCTGCCAAGAGATGGTGTTTACCGCGGTGACGTAGCACTCCCGCGCCACCTTCGGGTCTCCCCTAACCCTGACCTACACCCCCTCAGCGTTGAACTTCAGGCACTGATGAAAAGACGAGGGGACGCAGCGGAAGGCGCTGATCAGGGGCCTCCCGAAGATTGCGCTGTAGCTGCTGGGGGCGTCCACAATGACGAACTTGCAGTTTCGGGACTGCCCCCCAGGGTGACATGGAGGCCGACTCCTCCCTCTACCTCCTTCCTTTCTCCTGAGAACCCGAACAAGGGCCCGTCCGAGGCCAGCACCCTCTTAGCTTCCACCTGCATCGCGTCAAACGCCTTTTTGAAGACGACGTTCACGGAGCTCCCATTGTCCACGAGGATCCGAGAGACAGTGAAGTTCTCGATGGCGGCCTTGATGACCAGCGCATCACAGAACGGATCCTCGTGGTCCGGCATATCACTTCTGGAGAAGGTGATCCTCTCCTCTGGCGGCGGGGTTTGGGACGTAGAGGTGACGCTCCGCCGGTACATGGTGTGGAGACTTGCCTTGCGGGAAGCCTCGACTCCCACTCCCCCGTGGATCACTCCGATCCCTCCTCGGGTCCCCACATCCACCCGGTCTTCACAGCGATCCTCCTCCGCCCGAGGCAGGACCTCCTTGATCCTCACTTCCTGCCGCACCTCCTCCTGCTGCTGCTGCCGACCCCTGTTCCCTCTCATCTCCAAGAACTCCGGGCATGTGGCTGTTGCGTGCCCCTCTTCCTGATGGAAGTCGCAGTAGGGCAGCTCCACCCTGAACTCTCTTCTCCTCCTTCTCATGACCCCTCTCCTTGCTCCCAGAGCTATGGCCATGGCCTCCTCCTGATCGGGGAGCCGCGGCCTCTGACCCTGCCTCCAGCCTGGTGGGTGGAACTGGTCCTGCCTCCCCTGATAGTGACCTCTCCCGTAGTATCCCCTATGTGGCCCCTGCCCCTGCCACTCTGGTCTCCAGCCCAGCCTACGGTCGGGCTCCTGACGCCCCCACCCCGGCTGCTGTCCTTGGAGCTGCCTCTGCTCCCTCTGCTCCCTCTTCCTGGGCTCCCCCCTCCTCTCTTCATGTCCTCTTCCTCCCTTCGACTCATTTTCCTCCTCAGTCGCCCACCTGACCAACTTCCTTGCAAATTCTGGGTTCGACGCCTCCCCGTCGACCTCTCTCGCCGCCCTTTCCATCAGCTCCTCGTAGGAGAGGGGGGAATTCTCTTCAGCTCCATGCGGAAGAAACCCTGCTGCAGGCCCAGTGTGAAGGCCATCATCAGACTGTGGCCCGGCATCTCCTGGACTTGGGTAACCTCCTCCTGGAACCGATCGACGTAGCTCCCCAACGTCTCGTTCACCCCCTGCTTTATGTGGAATAGGGACTCAGACTCCTTCTTCCTCTTCTTTGAGGTGGTGAACCTCAACATGAACCCTCGGCGCAGGTCCTCGAAGCAATAGATGGAACTGGCCGGCAGCTGGTGGAACCACTCCCTTGCCTTCTCTCGGAGGGTGATGGCGAAGAGGCGGCACTTGAATCCGTCCGACATCTGACGGATGGAGACTACGTCCTCGAACCACTGGACGTGCTGAACCGGGTCTCCCTTCCCGGTGTAGTAGGTCATCTCGGGCTCCCTGAATCCGTCTGGTACTGGAGCTGAGGAGACCAGCTCGCTGAAGGGGCTGCCTCCCCCCACCTGGCGGGCCGGCGAGTCTCGCGGGCCCAACTCGCCGAACTGGCCTCGGCCTGCCGAGCCGGGGAAGAGCTCGCGCCCCGGGAGCTCGCTTCCTCGGCCTTCTCTGCCACCTCCTTCCCGGCTCGCCTGCCGGGGGCGTCCTCGCCCAAAGAGGGGGCGGCCGCGATCGGGATCGCCGGAGTCGAGCACTCGGCCCGCGCGCCGAGTGCGAACTTGACGAGGCTCAGCACCTCGTTCCTGAAATCCTCCAACATCCCCACCGTTGCGAGAGGCGGGGGGGGGGGGTGGCGAGTCCTGTCTGTCCAATCCCTGTCCTCCCGTCATTGTGCTCGCCGAAGTTTTTCTACACTGACCACTCTCCACGCTCACCGCACCAAAATGTTGAAACCGGAATCCGGCCTCTTGTGGAGTTCTACCCTTGGGGAAGGGGTGGTCTCGCGCCTACTTTGCTCCTGCAAGAAAAACAACGAGAGAGACAAGAGAAAACAGACCCAAGGGCTCGGCAGGGAGGTCCCACCACAAACCCGGAAGATCTCTGAGCGCTTCCCCTCCTTAGCCAAGAGCCGAGCTAAGGTACCCTCAGAGAACGCTTGAGAATGAGAGCAGGGAGGCACTGAAAGCGTGTCCTCTGAGGTACCCCTTGGGTCTTATTTATAGATTTTCAGAATCTGAACTGCCAATAACCAAAAGGACTGACCTGGAAGTACCAAAAGGCCCCTGGTTGGGTCTGCCAACAGCCAAACTCCGCTGTTCTGAACAGCTATGCGCAGTCCAACCTGGTCTGCCAACAGCGAGGCTCCGCTGTTCTGAGTAGCTATTCGCACCCCCGGGCGGTCAGCTCGCCTTCAGTTCTCCCGCAGGAGGCGGGCGCGGTCTGGCTTCGTGGCTCGCCTATCCTCCCTGGGCGAGCGCGAGCCGATAGGGGCGAGCTGCCTGTCTTCTGCCGGGCGGATCGGCAGCCAGGTCGCGTACGGGGGGTTGGCCGGCGGGTCGCCAATCGCGGGTCCGGCTCGCTTGCTGCGGGTCGCCAGCTCGCTCGCCTGAGATGGGCGGGAGCGGACCAGCCCTTCAGTCGTTCAGCTCGTCCTGCCGCTCGGGAGCGGGTCGCGGGGACAGGCCTGCTCAACCTTCCTGGCGGGGCCCGCTCGCCGGACACAGGGTTGTACAGAGTCGGACTAACGGTCGTGACTACGGCTTCACCCACCATGCCTAATCCACTAACAGAGCGGATATCTAATGCAAAAACATGCCGGGGATGGACTCAATCGACCCGGAGGTTCCTCTTGAACCTTGGCGACCCAAACCCCTCTCATTTGAGAGTTTAATGCCCAAAACCTAGAAAATAAAAGATGCTAAAAGATGCATCCTAAAACCAAAAGGAGAAGTGTCGTTACCTTCCGACCCCTCTTCCTAGCCATGAAAACTTAGTTGGATGAAAACCTTTGCAACGATTTTGCCTCCACTGATCTGGACTCGGCTCGCGATTTGGAGCACCGAAGCCTCTCCAACAGCCGGATCTCTCCTTCACCTTCTTCCTTGCTCTCCCCTCTCTCTAGATCTTAGAAAGAGATTGCTTGGAGAAGAATGTGGGTTTCTAACCCTATTCTCGGACTTAACTCAGCAAGGGCAACCCTGGACCATCAGATCCCAAAAGAAGGGAAAGAACGACCACGATCCGAACTGAAAATCAAAACACCTGGGCCGAACACGGCTTGTGACATGCCCGTGTCCAAGGCCGTGTTCCCCAAACGACGTCGAAACCGTCGCACCCAAAACAGGACACGGGTCCTTGACACGCCCGTGTCACATTTGACACGACCGTGTCGAACCTGAACACGCCTGGGCTCCAGGCCGTGTCCAACCCCTCACAATACCCGGTTCACAGCCCGAGAAGGACACGGCCAGGGACACGCCCGTGTCTCAGGCCATGTTCGAAGTCTCAACGATCGTCGAATGCCTCTTCGTCGAACTCGCAGAAATTTGTCGAACACGCTCGACACGGCCCAGGACACGCCCGTGTCCCGAACCATGTTCACTACCTCGACACTTCGTCGGGCGAAAAACGTCAACACCACAGACGCTCGACGAACCCGGTAAGACACGGCCATGGACACACCCGTGTCCTAGGCCGTGTTCCCTGCCTGTGTCGACACCTCCTTTGTGTCGACACAACTATGTCGACACTCGAGGGAACACGCCTGCAACGCGGGCTCCGACACGGGCGTGTCGGAGGGCGTGTCCCCCACTAGTCGACGACCTGAGCGAAAAATTGTCGACTTCCCGGGCTCTCGATGAACCCGGTACGACACGGCCATAGACACGCCCGTGTCCTAGGCCGTGTGACCCTCACCAAGACCAAAATTTGGCTCTCGAGGCTGCTCGTCCTTCTTTTAAATTTTGGGGCATTACACCCGCTGCATCAAGTGTAGAAACTGCCTTTGGAGGGCCAACCTCGTCAAAGCAGGAATGTACTTCTTTAGGAAATCATTCCCAAACTCTTCCATGGACGGGGTGCGTCCGATAAACTGGCGGCCGTTATGGCTCACCCACTACAACTTCGCATCTCCTTCCAACATGAAGGCCGTAAACTTAGATTTCTTCTCCTCTGGCGTCTTTGCCGCCCTTAGAAGTTCTTGCATCCATGCCCACCAATCCTCTGCATCAGTCGGCGTACCGACTCCCTTAAACGTTGGAGGATGGAAGCTTAGAAAATATTTCATCTGTCGTTCCTCGTGCCCGACAACCACCCTTTCGGCAAACGGCTCTGCTCTCCTGGCTTCTCCTGTAACGCCCCACTCGTCACATGACATATAACAGTGGGTCCGGTTGGGGCCCCATGCTATATGTCACAGACAAGCGGCGGAATTACTTGTGGAAATCAAAATCTACTCACATCTTAACTCAATCCATTCTAGCGCAGCATTTTACGTTAACATGAACTCAACTCAGAGAATGTCCACTACTATATAAACTCCACATTTATATATCCAAATCAGAAATGTATACAACTCACACATACTGGCCTTAAGGCCTTACAGATTTCTCTTTGCGCAAATACATTTTCGTACATCGGCACGCAGGCCGGCCACACATGAAATCCAACCACATTTCTTCGCACGGCCTTCAAGGGCCTTTAGCAGCAATCCTCCATTCTGCTCATTTCCATTCAAGCAACAACACTTGTAATTAGCCATCCAATCCAAACAGAAAACAAAGTAACGGTCAACATTAGCTGACCACTTATAACGACCCTACCCCTTACCCGGGGCAGTGGTTCCTTCCCTGTATGCATTGTCATATGATAATCTCTTTAGCAATCTAGCAACCACAACCATATCAATCTAGCAACCACAACCATATCACAAACGTTGGTATCCACCCAACGCTCCGTGCGCTCAGGGCATCGTATACATTACCAACCAAAATAGATCGACCCACACGTTGTGGTGCAGCAGGCCGGGTGCTCGCTTCCCGGACACTGCCACCCATCGATCTATCAACCTAATCCAGATCGACCCACACTTTGTAGTGCAGCAAGTCGGGTGCTCGCTACCCGGACACTTCCGCCCATCGATCCCTGCTCTATCTAGACCAACCCACCTTAGTGGTGTAGCAGGCCGGGTGCTCGCTTCCCAAGCATGCTACCAATGATCTCTCATTACAACCAGGAGCTTCCTCAAAGCCTCCATCCATCCATAACCAACATTCATTCATCCATACACAACAATTCAATCAAAGCATAAATCTTTCACAGCATCAAATCCACGGAGTCTTCTCTGGTTTACCCATGATCATCACCAATCCAGACTACCCATCCAGATAGGCTTCACACAGCATGCCTATACCGTACTCACACTTCCGGCTCTAGATGCAGACTCAACCAAGGAATCACTTCCGCGATCCACCTCTTGGTGGAGGATTCCACGCACATGCATAAAGAAAGGACTTCGATGCCCAAGAAGGAGATCGTTACCCTTGAAGATCGCTTCGGAGACATGAATCAGCCGGATGGAAATCACCGTGTCAGCGTTGCCTTCACGAATCCGAACTCTGATCTTCAATCCACACTCCGTAGCTCCTCCAGCAACGGATTTCCTCCTTCCTCCTTTCCTTCCCTTGCCCTTTCTCTCTTTTTCTCTCTTGGAATGAGAAGAAGAAGAAGATGATGATGAAAATGAAGAGTTAATCCTGCATTTTGGCCTTATAATAGCAAGGAGAAATCTGAGCCATCAGATTCCATAGGAAGAAAAGGAACGGCCAGAAAATTCTTTGAAAATAGCTCTCTTGGGTCTGACATGCCCTCTGACACGCCCGTGTCACAGGCCGTATCCCCTAAGCGGTACACGAACTGCCTTATCCAACTTATCCATGCCAAGGTGACATGCCCATGTTACACCCATGTCAGCCTAGTCACACCCGTGACATGGGGCATGTAACCCACTCGAGACCTACTCGAGAGGACTTACTCGAGAGAAAACCAACTACTCGAGTACCCAGATAGGACATGCCCGTGTCACAGGGATGACACGCCCGTGTCACGCCCCTCTTACTCAAGTACTTTTCCACCTACTCAAGTACATGTCGACCTACACGAGAGCTACTCGAGCATGAGCGGGACACGCCCTGTGACACGCCCGTGTCACAGGCCGTGTACCCTCTTTCTCGAGTATTCGTCGACCTCAACTACTCGAGAGAAAATTGTCGACCAAGGGAGGACACGCCCTAGGTCACGCCCCCTGACACGCCCGTGTCACGGGCGTGTACCTCCCGAAAATTCGTCGAACGAATTTCGTCGACCACGCGCCCAGCTGCGCAACCCGAGCAGGACACGCCTTGGGACACGCCCGTGTCCCAGGCCGTGTCACCCAATATTTTCCCGTTTCTCGGATTTGGGCTGTTACACCCCTCCCCTCCTTCAAGAAATTTCGTCCACGAAATTGCACAGAAAACAACAACCAAATTGTTATAACATCAAACTGATATAGTACAACAATCATTATACTGTGCAACCGCCACATGTGCACATTCTTCCACAGGTATCCTCGAACAACATAGATATATATCACAAGTAATCGATCACTTCAATTTCATCAAGTGTGCACCAACCTTTTAACATGTAACATAACATATACAACATTATATATACAAGAATATCTTCAGTGGGCACATTATCAGGAATCACATTACTAGTGAGTTACAATGTGTACATCATCCAAGTGATACAAGTCACTATTATTACTTTCGCTCAGCCTCCCGATTTTGCATCTCTCGCGTAAGAGTCAAATTAAACACTCGAGGCTGAATTTCACCAAGTGAGCTTTGCGGCTCTTGCACTTCCAAATTATGCAATTGAGGTTGCGTCCGGGATACAGATGACTCGACCACTGTTTTACCCTTGTCTTCATACGACGCACCTATCTTTTTCTCACTTCCCGAAGGGGCATTCCAACAAAATTTCGTTATGTGTCCTTGCCTCCCGCAGTTATAACATATACGTGTATCAACACGTCCTGGCCCATAAGTCGCCCCCGAAGAAACAGTCGACGGAGCTGATTCCGTAGGCCTAAACTTTTTCTTTTCACATCTTCTAAACTCCGACTACTCCGATTGAGGCACTTTAAACTCTGGCTTTTCCACTGCCAGTCTCTTCTTCTTTTGTACCCGCTTCAAATCTTTTTCCAAAGCACGAGTCGTATCAACCAACGCTTGGAAGCCTTGGTTCACCGAACTCGGGAGGACCAACCTTAACTCATCCCGCAGTCCCTCATAAAATCGATTCGTCTTTCGCGCTTCCTCCACGAAGGTAGACCCCGCATATCTCCCCAATCTGGTAAACTCATGCAGGTATGTATCAATATCTGCCTCACCCTGCACCAGGCATTGAAACTCATTTTTCATCACAATCCGCTGCGACACTAGCAAATACTTGGCTAAAAACAATCGGGAGAATTCATCCATTGAAACCTCCGCTAATCCACGACCTGCCAAGTGATGCACCTCCATCTCGTCCCACCACAGTCTCGCATCTCCTTCCAACAGAAAAGTGGCTAATATCACTTTCTGCTCTTCTGCCGTCCTGATTGCAGTCAGGATCCTCTTTACTCGCGCCAACCAATCTTCCGCCTGCGTTGGAGAACATGCTCCACCAAATGTAAGTGGATGAAACTCCATAAAGCTTTTAAATGACTCGTCTATTGCTTGCACCACCACCATAGCTGCAGCACGCTCTTGCCGTGCACCAGTCTGTACCGGTACTCCTGTAGGCCTTGCCTGCCCAGTAGGCTATGCCTGTAACACCGCAAGCACTGTCTCCGTCACCACCCGTATGGTCTCCGTCGAAGGAGGCATATGCGCTTCAACGGGTGCTGCACTCTCATCTGATCGCTGGGGTTCCGACTGCCCAGCACCACTCCTCGCCGCCTAGCAATGTACAAAACACCATTAAGGATCCATTTCATAACGGTAATTATACATTGCCTACACACTCACGCACTTCACGTGCATGAAATACATTCCTAGTGGACATTCGTGAGTTCAATTATGTTCTTTCCTCCCAAATAATCTCAACATGGCTCTGATACCACTTTGTAATGCCCCCACTCATCACATGACATATAACGGTGGGTCCGGCCAGGGCCCCACGCCATATGTCACAGACAAGCGGCGGAATTACTTGTGGAAATCAAAATCTACTCGCATCCTAACTCAATCCATTCTAGCTCAGCATTTTACGTTAACATGAACTCAACTCAGAGAATGTCCACTACTATATAAACTCCACATTTATATATCCAAATCAGGAATGTATACAACTCACACACACTGGCCTTAAGGTCTTATAGATTTCTCTTTGCACAAATACATTTTCGTATATCGGCACGCAGGCCGGCCATATATGAAATCCAACCACGTTTCTTCGCACGACCTTCAAGGGCCTTTAGCAGCAATCCTCCATTCCGCTCATTTCCATTCAAGCAGCAACACCTGCAATTAGCCATCTAATCCAAACAGAAAACAAAGTAACGGTCAGCATTAGTTGACCACTTATAACGACCCTACCCCTTACCCAAGGCAGTGGTTCCTTCCCTGTATGCATTGTCATATGATAATCTCTTTATCAATCTAGCAACCACAACCATATCAATCTAGCAACCACAACCATATCACAAACGTTGGTATCCACCCAACGCTCCGTGCGCTCAGGGCACCGTAAACATTACCAACCAAAACAAATCGACTCACACGTTGTGGTGTAGCATGTCGGGTGCTCGCTTCCCGGACACTGCCACCCATCGATCTCTCAACCTAATCCAGATCGACCCACACTTTGTAGTGCAGCAAGCCGGGTGCTCGCTTCCCGGACACTGTCTCCCATCGATCCCTGCTCTATCAAGACCAACCCACCTTAGTGGTGTAGCAGGCCGGGTGCTCGCTTCCCGAGCATGCTACCAATGATCTCTCATTACAACCAGGAGCTTCCTCAAAGCCTCCATCCATCCATAACCAACATTCATTCATCAATACACAACCATTTAATCAAAGCATAAACCTTTCACAACATCAAATCCACATAGTCTTCTCTGGTTTACCCATGATAATCACCAATCCAGACTACCCGTCCAGATGAGCTTCACACAGCATGCCTATGCCGTACTCACACTTTCGGCTCTAGATGCAGACTCAACCAAGGAATCACTTCCGCGATCCATCTCTTGGTGGAGGATTTCACGCACATGCATAAAGAAAGGACTTCGATGTCCAAGAAAGAGATCGTTACCCTTGAAGATCGCTTCAGGGACATGAATCAGCCGGATGGAAATCACCGTGTCAGCATTGCCTTCACGAATCTGAACTCGGATCTTCAATCCACACTCCGCAGCTCCTCCAGCAGCGGATTTCCTCCTTCCTCCTTTCCTTCCCTTGCCCTCTCTCTTTTTCTCTCTTGGAATGAGAAGAAGAAGATGATGATGAAAATAAAGAGTTAATTCTGCATTTCGGCCTTATAACAGCAAGGAGAAATCTGAGCCATCAGATTACATAGGAAGAAAAGAAACGGCCAGAAAATTCCCTGAAAATAGCTCTCTCGGGTCTGACACGCCCTGTGACACACCCGTGTCACAGGCCGTGTCCCCTAAGCGGTTCACGAACCACCTTATCCAACTTATCCACACCAAGGTGACACGCCCATGTCACGCCCGTGTCAGCCTAGTCACGCCCGTGACATGGGGTGTGTACACCACTCGAGACCTACTCGAGATGACTTATTCGAGAGAAAACCAACTACTCGAGTACCCAGATAGGACACGCCCGTGTCACAGGGATGACACGCCCATGTCACGCCCCTCTTACTCGAGTACTTTTCCACCTACTCGAGTACATGTCGACCTACACGAGAGCTACTCGAGTATGAGCGGGACACGCCCTGTGACACGCCCATGTCACAGGCCATGTACCTTATTTCTCGAGTATTCGTCGACCTCAACTACTCGAGAGAAAATCGTCGACCAAGGGAGGACACGCCCTAGGTCACACCCCCGTACACGCCCTTGTCACGGGCGTGTACCTCCCGAAAATTCGTCGAACGAATTTCGTCGACCACGCGCCTAGCTGCGCAACCTGAGCAGGACACGCCCTGGGACACGCCCGTGTCCCAGGCCGTGTCACCCAATATTTTCCCGTTTCTCGGATTTGGGCTGTTACAACAGCTCAATTGGTGTTGAGAAGTGAACAAATTCCATAGTTAAGCGTGCTTGGGCGAGAGTAGTACTGGGATGGGTGACCTCCTGGGAAGTCCCCGTACGGCCCAAGCTTAACTGTTGAGTTCGCTCATCAAAGGGAGGCTGCGGTCACCAACAACCCGCCTGTATAGGGAGAGGGGTTGGGGTGCTTGGGCTGCAGCCCGGTAGCGTCGCTTAGAGCGGAGCCGTGACGCTATCACGTTGGATCGGCTAAGGGCATTACAAAAAAAAGTGCACTTTATTTGTTGGTGGCCGCAGCCTCCCTTTGATGAGCGAACTCGATAGTTAAGCTTGGGCCGTACGGGGACTTCCCAGAAGGTCACTCATCCCAGTACTGCTCTCGCCCAAGCACGCTTAACTATGGAGTTCCTTCACTTCTTATCACCAATTGAGCTGCAATCCATTCTAGCGCAGCATTTTACGTTAACATGAACTCAACTCAGAGAATGTTCACTACTATATAAACTCCACATTTATATATCCAAATCAGGAATGTATACAACTCACACACACTGGCCTTAAGCCCTTACAAGTTTCTCTTTTCACAAATACATTTTCGTACATCGGCACGCAGGCCGGCCACACGTGGAATCCAACCACGTTTCTTCGCACGACCTTCAAGGGCCTTTAGCCGCAATTCTTCCATTCCGCGTATTGCCATTCAAGCAGCGACACCTGCAATTCACCATCCAATCCAAAAAGAAAACAAAGTAACGGTCAGCATTAGCTGACCACTTATAATGACCCTACCCCTTACCTGGGGCAGTGGTTCCTTCCCTGTATGCATAGCCATCATCATTTCTTTCAATCTATCAATCACAGTCCATATCACAAACGCTAGTCTCCGCCGGACGCTCCGTGCACTCAGGGCACCTTCTGGGTGTACCCGATATACCAGTCATACACCGCCGATCAAGGCTCTTCACTTGTTGGTTGGGCGATTCAATCCTAGTCCACCAATCTCACTATTGGCAACATCCCGTCCATACCACTCAGAGGTACTACCTCGCAGCATTCACAAACAACCAGAGCAGATCGACCCACACCATATGGTGTGGCAGCCAGGTATATCAAGGGTCCCCTGCCATTGCCACCCATCGACCCCTCACCTATATCCAATCGACCCACACTATGTGGTGCAGCAAGTTGGGTCCACCTCACTTCCTCCCAAACATTGCCCCCCATCGATCCTCACTAATCCAGATCAACCCACACCATGTGGTGTAACATACCAGGTTCATTCCCCGTTTCCCCCAGCCATGTTACCCATTGATATCTCCACATAATAAGGAGCTTATGCAGCTTAATTGGTGATGAGAAGTGAAGGAACTCCATAGTTAAGCGTGCTTGGGCGAGAGTAGTACTGGGATGGGTGACCTCCTGGGAAGTCCCTGTACGGCCCAGCTTAACTGTCGAGTTCGCTCATTAAAGGGAGGCTGCGGCCACCAACAACCCGCCTGTGGAGGAAGAGGGGTTGGGGTGCTTGGGCTACAACCCGGTAGCGTCGCCTAGAGCGGAGCCGTGGCGCTATCACGTTGTATCGGCTATGAGCGTTACATCTCCGCCCGGCACGGCCGTCGTCGTATCCAGGGTAACAGGAGTTGCTTCCTGAGCAACAGGGGTTGCTACTTGTGCTGTCGCTGCAGCTTGGGCTACCACCATTGCTTCTGCATGCATGCGACAAAAATCGACCGGGTTTACACCCATGCCCAAAGGACCCTGAGCAGTAGTGCTGCTCGCCGAAAGCTCTTCCCTTGGTCTCGACATACCCGCATCGTTGCTTGCACTCTTAACAAAAGCAAGATAACAAGGAATCACTCTCTAATCACAAGACTCAAACATAAGGACACTCATGGTCCCGCAATACTCCTATGTGTGTTGGAACCCCAGTTATGATTTGGGTAAGGATCACTATTAGGTTTGTTTAGTCTGACCCAACATGTATAGCCAGGGTCATGGTTGTGTTCTAGAGTCTAGGCCAAGTCAGTCAACATCACCTGGATCAACCTTCAACAGTTTGCCAAAGACTCAGCCAGATTGTGTCGACACCAGAAGAAAGTCTGTGTCGACACCAGATAGCAATTGTGTCGACACTTGGGAAAGGCTGTGTCGACACCAGACAGATTGTGTCGACACTTGGGAAATGTTGTGTCGACACTTGAGCAAGATTGTGTCGACACCAGATAGCAAGACTGTGTCGACACCAGATAGCCAGGCTGTGTCGACACCAGAAGAAGTTATGTCGACACACAGATCATCTGTCGACACCAACTGTGTCGACACCAGAAGCAACTCTGTCGACACCAATTGTGTCGACACCAACTGTGTCGACACCAGCAACAATTGTGTCGACACACAAGACTTGTGTCGACACATTCCACAGAAGCTGTGTCGACACTAAAAGCTTAAGCAGAACTGCTGACTCAGCTCGACGAAGTAAAACTGAGCTCGACAAATTCTGTACAGTTGGCAGAGTTAATTACAGTCAATATTCAGACGAAAATATTTACAACTGACAGAATTAATTAAAGCTTAATTAAAGGAGATTACAGCTAGCAGATTTAATGCCATATATTCTTATGAATATAGCTGTTTGGAGGCTGCATTAAATATGGAATAAATCAGGATTTAATACTAAATCATTCCCAAAGCAATTACCATTCTCGAGAATGATTTAGCCATTGCAGACTATGAATCCTAAGGTTTTGAATCAGATATAAAATATTTTACAGAAATAGATTTAAAAACAGTGACACAGAGACAGATAGAAAGAGAAGTAGAGACAGAGAGCACTACAGTAAATAATATCAAGACAGTGAACAAGAACACAGAAAAGGTTTTTTAGTTTACAGAAAAAGGAGGAACTCAACATCAAATCAACATATACACAGAGTTCTTCATCTGCTCCAGGCTTGAAAAGATACACTCGGTATATATCAGTCTAAGAAGCTTGCTGGAGACATCATCAGTCTGAAGGCCTATCACCCTGAAGCAAAGCTCCAGATTTCCCTGAACCATTCTACATCACAGGGGGAGTCATTTGCTAGCATCAATATCCACTAGTCTTCTCTCTGATTGTTGACAGAGAAGACACCATCATCTCTCACCCTTCTCTGTATAAAAGGTTGTCATCTCCCTTCAAAAGTGATTCTTGGTTATAAGTCACCTGACCAAAAGACTTGAGGTTTGGTTTTTGAGCACCTGATCAAAAACTCATTGGTGTCAGACACCTGATCAAAAAAATGAGTGGATTTCTACCAGGGTGGCAGAAGAGTGGATGTACCCATGTTGGAGAACCACTATATATGTGTCTTCTATGTTGCTTGGTCTTCTTGCTTTATTTTTTGTGTTGTGATTTGCTTTACTTAGTATATAACTCTAATTAGTTAAGTTAAGATCTATCCCCATAACTTTTAATTGGTATCAAAGCAGGTTACTTTGGTTGTACATGCTAACACCTGAACCAAAACGATCTGATAGATCTTAAATATCTTTAGAGTTTATCATGACACAAATTGAAGACTTTTCAAGCACCAGACTACCTATGTGCAATCTTGATAAGTTTGCACTATGGAAAACAAGGATTAGGTTTTATATGGACACCATTGATGAAAACATCTTTAAATCTATTTTGTCAGGTCCAACTCAATCTCAGGCAACATCAAGCATCAATGTTGTTCCATCATCTCAATGGACCGATGCCCAGAAAAAGCTGAAGATTGCTGATGCACAAGCAATGAACATCCTGGCATAATCAATGTCTGATGACATCTTTGAGGAACTTGCTGAATGTTCATGTGCAAAAGAGATGTGGGACTCTCTCACAGTATTGGCTGCAGGATCAGCTAAATAAAGAAACCTTAAAGTTGCAACCTGGAGTGACTCAGATGCTTCATCCTGCACAACTGAAGATGTAGAAGAAGCAAGAGCAAGAGAATTTTGCCTAATGACAATAAATGCTTCTTGCAGCAACACTGATGCAGAAACAGAATCTGAAGAAGAATCAGAGTGTGAATCAGAAAAAGAAGATCAGGTAATCTCTACCCTTGATCTTTCATCAGAAGAATTTAAGTTATTATGTAAAGATTTAATTCAATATGAGAAGGAAATAAAACTTCTCAGAAAGAAATTAAATATTGTATCTTCAGAAAATTTAAAACTTAAACAAGATTTACAAAATCTTTTGAAAAGATAAGTCTTTTAGAATCATGTAAACTAAAAGAAAAATTAGAGGTAATAAATAAAAATACTGAAGAATTACAAGAAAATAAAAATCTTCAAAAAACCTTAGTTCAAAATAATTCGTCGAACGGAGCTCGACGAAATCAATACTATTCGTCGAACATAGATCGACGAAAATGGAATACAGAAAATCATTCTGTGAACAAAGCTCGACGAACTCAATACCATTCGTCGAACTCAGCTCGACGAAAGTACTTTAATTCGTCGAACTCAAGATTTAAGAACAGAAACTTTTGTTCTCTTCAAAATTATCATCAAAGTCAGCATTCTAAAAATCCTTTCACTGAGTGGATAATACCTCATAAGAAATATCATCCACTTGGATACAAGGATCAACCTAAATGCACTTTCATTTCTAATTATTATAAAAGAGAAACATGACCCAAGGTAATCTGGGTCCAGAACTTCTAACCTCTCTTTGCAGGACAAGTCATGCTTTACCACAATGAAGCAGTGGTAATTGGCAGTCATCAAAATCAATAGTCTCAGCCAATATCAAGGATATATCAGTGGCTGTATACTGAGAAATTGTTTGAAAAAGGCTACAGCAGTAGAGACACTAATTATTCTAACAGATTATAAAGTCTACTCAGATTTGGGCAAGGAATTTGGGCAAGGAAAAGTAATTAGGGGAGATTGTTTGCTTTATACAGATGAGACTACTTTGAAGGATGCAGCAATAGAATAACTTTCTTTTATTTATTAAAGCACCCATGTACATCTGCTGAACATTCTTATAATTCGGGAAGATTGCTTTTGCTTTGCATTTTTATGTGTTTTTATGTAAATAGTGTCCTCACCCAAATATGGGGAGATTGTTGGAACCCCAGTTATGATTTGTGCAAGGATCACTATTAGGTTTGTTTAGTCTGACCCAACATGTATAGCCAGGGTCATGGTTGTGTTCTAGAGTCTAGGCCAAGTCAGTCAACATCACCTGGATCAACCTTCAACAGTTTGCCAAAGACTCAGCCAGATTGTGTCGACACCAGAAGAAAGTCTGTGTCGACACCAGACAGCAATTGTGTCGACACTTGAGAAAGGCTATGTCGACACCAGACAGATTGTGTCGACACTTGGGAAATGTTGTGTCGACACTTGAGCAAGATTGTGTCGACACCAGATAGCAAGACTGTGTCGACACCAGATAACCAGGCTGTGTCGACACCAGAAGAAGTTGTGTCGACACACAAATCATCTGTCGACACCAACTGTGTCGACACCAGAAGCAACTCTGTCGACACCAATTGTGTCGACACCAATTGTGTCGACACCAACTGTGTCGACACCAGAAGCAACTCTGTCGACACCAATTGTGTCGACACCAACTGTGTCGACACCAGCAGCAATTGTGTCGACACACAGTACTTGTGTCGACACATTCCACAAAAGCTGTGTCGACACTAGAAGCTTAAGCAGAACTGCTGACTCAGCTCGACGAAGTAAAACTGAGCTCGACGAATTCTGTACAGTTGGCAGAATTAATTACAGTCAATATTCAGAAGAAAATATTTACAACTGAAAGAATTAATTAAAGCTTAATTAAAGGAGATTACATCTAGCAGATTTAATGTCATATATTCTTATGAATATAGCCGTTTGGAGGCTGCATTAAATATGGAATAAATCAGGATTTAATACTAAATCATTCCCAAAGCAATTACCATTCTCGGGAATGATTTAGCCATTGCAGACTATGAATCCTAAGGTTTTGAATCAGATATAAAAGATTTTACAGAAATAGATTTAAAAACAATGACACGGAGACAGATAGAAAGAGAAGTAGAGACAGAGAGCACTACAACAAATAATATCAAGACCGTGAACAAGAACATAGAAAAGGCTTTTCAGTTTACAGAAAAAGGAGGAACTCAACATCAAATCAACATATACACAGAGTTCTTCATCTGCTCCAGGCTTCAAAAGAGACACTCAATATATATCAGTCTAAGAAGCTTGCTGGAGTCATCATCAGTCTGAAGGCCTATCACCATGAAGTAAAGCTCCAGATTTCCCTGAACCATTCTACATCACAGGGGGAGCCATTTGCTAACATCAATATCCACTAGTCTTCTCTCTGATTGTTGACAGAGAAGACACCATCATCTCTCACCCCTCACTGTATAAAGGGTTGTCATCTCCCTTCAAAAGTGATTCTTGGTTATAAGTCACCTGACCAAAATACTTGAGGTTTGGTTTTTGAGCACCTGATCAAAAGCTCATTAGTGTCAGTCACCTGATCAAAAATCTGAGTGGATTCCTACCAGGGTGGTAGAAGAGTGGATGTACCCATGTTGTGGAACCACTATATATCCTTGTGTCTTCTGTGTTGCTTGGTATTCTTGCTTTATTTTTTGTGCTGTGATTTGCTTTACTTAGTATATAACTCTAATTAGTTAAGCTAAGATCTATCCCCATAACTTTCAATGTGGATAACTTCTATACGCGATCCAATTACGTTAAATCGACTGCTAAACCTGACCTTGGACGTAACCTAGCTCAGATACCAAATTGTAACACCTCCCCTGTAATGACCGTATAATATGGGTCCGGCCGGGGCCCCACAACATACAGACGCCACAGCTTTAGCGTTAAAAGATGATATTAACTACCAAACTCAAAACTCAGAATAAAATAGTGGAAACCGAAAGCAAGACCAGAAGTTATCCACATACATTAGAGTATCAAAACGACCTTAAGGCCTTACAACGATAGAGAGTCCAAAACTCAAATGATACATCAAACACCAACGTGCATAAGCACTCCTAGACTACCTCGGCATGCAAGTCGAAAACCTAGAGCATCAAACATACAATGCCACGAAATAGAGCTAGTACAAAACTTGGAACACTTCATGAGGCTTAGGCCTTTTTGGCCGGCGAGCTAGCTCCTGCTTGCGATCCCTACCCTGTAAAAATTTGGTGGTAACGTGGGTCAGCAAAGGCTGACCTCAATTGTGTAACCAACACATCTCCTCCCGGCCACCCCTAACGGACCTGCAAGTCAGCACTTCGTATGTCATATACATAAACATGTAAAGCTCTAAAAACAGGTTTGTATGTCTCAAAAAACAAACACGTTTTCTATGTTGAGCATATAATAAAAAGGGGCCTATTATGTGTAACGACTCCATCCATTCATATAACATATAATAGAAGGTCCGGCCGGGGCCCCACACCATATGCCACAAAACAGGCAGGGAAGCTACAAGTTAATACCACAACACAATCACATCCTAACTCAAAGCATGCTAGCAAAATATTTTAACAATAATATTGAACCTCAACCATGAATGTCCACTATATATATAAACAACCACATTTCCTTCATCCGGGATCATGAAGGACGCTAGCAGAGGAGGTCGACGAACCAGAGGAGGACACACCCTCCAACACGCTCGTGTCGCAGGGCGTGTTCCCTCTCAAGAACTCGTCGAGTGCATTTCGTCGAGCACTCGATAGGCTGCTCAACTATATAGAGCAGGACACGGCGTGGGACACGCCCGTGTCCCAGGCCATGTTGCCCAGTCTGAACCCAAACTTGGGATTTGGGGTATTACACTATGCAGCATGTATGCAAAACCGGGCTTCACCCAAGGCACCTTATCGCGTATGCAACTAGCACATCATCATAACATCTGGGTACTCCCAATTTCCCCATTGACGTTAAGCCGTAAACAAAAGGGTACTGCAATTCCCCTAACGACATAAAAGCCGCCACACAGAAATCTTGCCAAGGCCTCACCCGCTCGTGGGTCTTTTACCCGGGCTTGCCTGCAAACTCTGACTTCTCGCATCAGGATTCCGTCTCACACATAAACTGATTCTAAGAACCCTTGCTGGACCCCACCCGCTCGTGGCTTCATTGCCCGGGCTTGTCCTATGTTTGGCGTTCTCGTCAGTCTCACAGAAGGGGACTAGTCTCGCCGGGACACTCTCCCCACATGACTTGCACGTCACGGGATAACCAGCCGACCACGGAGACAAAGCCGCTCCTTAGCACATCACAATCCATAATCTTTCCCACCCTAATCCATCATTTGTACTGCAACGTTCCCGCGCACCAAGGAAACCATCTATCGCCAACGCGGAGCTAACCTTGTCCGGTTCTGGCTACACGTACTCACTCGAGAAAAGTGGGAAAACACATACATTACAAACGACATCTTGCCGCAACGGATTTCTACAAAATCTTTAAGGCTCGCTATGCAACATCACCGAGTCGGACTAATGGTTGCGACTACGGCTTCACCCACAATGCCTAATCCACTAACAGAGCAGATATCTAATGCAAAATCATGCCGGGGACGGACTCAATCGACCCGGAGGTTCCTCTTGAACCATGATGACCCAAACCCCTCTCATTTGAGAGATTTGGTGCCCAAAAGCTTGAAAGAAAAAGATGCTATGCACACATCCTAGAAACCGAGAGGAGAAGTGTAATTACCTTATAACCCCTCTTCCTAGCCATGGAAAACTTAGTCAGATGAAGACCACCACAGATCGGGATTTGCCTCCGCGGATCGTGACTCAGCTCGCGATTTGGGGCTCCGAAGCTCATCCAGCGGTCGGATCTCTCCTTCTCCTTC
Source organism: Platanthera guangdongensis (assembly GCA_039583875.1). Classification (NCBI taxonomy): domain Eukaryota; kingdom Viridiplantae; phylum Streptophyta; class Magnoliopsida; order Asparagales; family Orchidaceae; genus Platanthera; species Platanthera guangdongensis. The sequence continues at coordinate 273,767,476 of CM077150.1, forward strand.
TTCCTTGCTCTCCCCTCTCTCTAAAACTTTAAAAAGAGAAATCTTGATGAGGAATGAGGGTTTCAAACCCTATTCCCGGACTTATCTCAGCAAGGACCACTCTGGACCATCAGATCCCATTAGAAGGAAACGAACAGCCACGGTTCGCACTTAAAACCAAATTCCTGGGCCGAACACGGCCTGGGACACGCCCGTGTCCAAGACTGTGTTCCTCGATCGACGTCGAAACTGTCGCAGCCCGAATATGACACGACCACTAGACACGCCCGTGTCACATGCCGTGTGCCCGACACAGCCATGCACACAGCCTTGTTCTAGTCCGTGCTCAACACAGCCGACTCAACACAGAGAAGGACACGGGTTCTGGACACGCCCGTATCATACTTGACACGCCCGTATCATACTTGACACACCCGTGTCAACCAGAACACACATTGACCAAGACCGTATTCCTCACCCGACGCAGCCAGAGCAGGACACGGCCCTGAACACGCCCGTGTCTCAGGTCGTGTTCACTGTCTCGACTCTTCGTCAAGTGCATTTCGTGGACCACTCGGGAAGTTCGTCGAACCCGAGCACGACATGCCCCTTGACACGCCCGTGTCCCAGGCCGTGTGACCCTTACCAAGCCCCAAACTTGGCTCTAAACGCTGTCCGTCCCTCTTTTGAGTTTCTGGGCATTACAGACCACGCCATTGCCCTCGGCCGTAAGGCCTGTGATCGACCAGCCGCCCGGCCGCCGCCGTGCCGCGTGGCCCGCCTGCCCTCGCCAAACGACCCCCTCTCGGGGGTAGGTGGCCCCACCCGGCTGGTCATCCTCTGGCCAACGCCGGTCGGCCAGACCTTCATCGCATATTGTCCCGTTTGCCTCCGTCGACTGCTCGACAGGCAGGCGTTTCTTCTTCGACGGGTCCCTCTATACAAGAAGAAATACTCAGCTCCACGAGCGGTGATTTATCACCCTCGTAGTCCTTGTCTCTCTTTTCCAGTAATTGTAACGAGAGACGACCTATCACCCTCGAATTTTCAGCAAAGTCTCGTAACAACACTAAAAACTGTGGAAGTTTGGTCAGCACCGATTCGATCACGTGATTTTTCTCATATTTTCGGGATTTTTTACGTTAAAAAAATCGTCTTGTCAGGCCGCAACAAGATGAATATCCTGAGTGCCGTAATCCCGAGTCGGAGCATGTTTGGTTTAAAAATCTTTAGGGAGAGGCTCATCAATTAATAAATAAAACTTATACTAATTTATAATTAAAATATTTTAACATTTTAATTTTTTCAAATAATTAATTAATGTTTTAATGTTTAATAATTTTTGTTGTGCGTCACTCGAGGCGCTCGTAAATTGGTCAAAAATGAATCTTCCTAGATCGTGAGCGAGTCGAGCGCGCATACGTGTGTTTTGACGTCCGTTTGAAATATCAAACGACCTCGAAGTTGTGCGAGAATGTGCCTGTTAGAATTGTAATGTCGAGCCAGACGAAATCGAGAAAAAAATCTTCAGCTCATCCGAATATATTTTGGGGAACCCCATCAATATTAATATATTTCCTTTTATAATTAAATAAAATTAATGTCGAATAAATTGTTTATTTATTTTTAGATTTCGTAAATTCCTCGGGTTGTTTAATTATTACTATCACTGTTTAATTCTGCACAACTGTTTCATACAGTAATGCAAATACAGTTTTCCAAACAATTTCATAAATTTTTCCACCACTACAAAACAGCTGATTTCTACATCACTGTTTCCCACCACTGCTTCATGCACCGCCACAGTTTATCCAAACATGCCCTAATTGTTCACAAGCTAACTCTTTAGCAGCAACACTAACCTCTGGCCAGGCCTAGGTCTGACCCGGCCCGTCTGGCCCGATTAGGCCTCTTTTTTAGGCCTGAGCCCAACCTGAACCCCGCCGCTAAGTAAGCCCGGGCCTAGCCTATGTTTTTTGCACCCCACCCCTTCACTCCATTCGTCTCCTCTCCCATTTCTCTTCAGCGGGGCAACTGCATCCGCCGATCTTCTATGGCGAAGAGGGCGTGCAGCAGAAGAGAACTGCTCGATCGGTGGATGGGTATTCAAGAAGAGGAGGACGAGGACGATCCCTCCCCGACGAATCAATTGAAGATTCGACGAGCCAAAGAGAATTGGTGGGGTTCCTTATTCATTCTCATCTCTTAGCTTCGGATTCCATCATCCATTTTCTATCTTTCTGGTTTAGGGTTCATTTTCGCATGCAGCGTTCTAATTCTGGTCTAGGGTTCATTTTCTTAGTGCAGTATAACTCTTCTGTTGCAGAACTTTTACCAATGTGAAAAGGAGGTTTTTATATATTCTGTGATATGATAGAAAAGGGGATATAATCAGCATTTATCATTGAAAAAGAAGAAACACGAAATAATTAATGACTGCAAGTCTCACTTGGTTCATTGTAGTTGCACTTCGCAACATCATAGTGTATAGTGAAGCATCTAAATGCCCGAGTCCGATAAAACACTTCAGTAAGGATTGCTTTGCTAGGAAGTACCTGACCTTCACAAGATAAACCAAATAAAACCATTTACTTTAACAAGCATTGATCGTACTCCTAGGGTATTAGTTGGGGAACAAGAACCTCCCCATGACCCTAAAGTATAATACAGTATCCAAATCATTTGCATCGGTTTACTTTATCCGAACAGGAACCGTTTGGCTCGCTGACGCTCTACCCGTTGAGGCGACTGCTCAACCTGCAAGGCTGCGAAGGGGAGAGTGTAGAAGAGAATCAAATATATTACGGTAAAGTAATACCGTAATAAACTTTGATTATAAACTTATATGTATTATGTAGCATAACAAGCATTGATTTACGGTTCTCAGGTCGATTGTGGGTACCCGACCCGTGAAACCGGGAACCGAACCGAATTATCTGTTCTTGGTTATTCGGTTATTTTTGCACACCTCTACAAATCATTATTGACTTTAATGCAATATCATTTGTATTTTCATCTTATTTTAATTCTATTACTTTTTCATGATTTGCATGGACTCCTAGATATTCATTTTAGCTCTATTATATTACTCTTAAGTTCTATGCTATGCATGTGTTGGCATGCCAATCTAGCTGAGAAATTTTGTTTACTCCTTAGGATTGCAACAAATCAGTATTTCATTATGCCGCAGAGGATTTATGAACAAAGATCAAACTCCACTGCCAGATAAAACAAAATACAAGTTAACCACAATTCTCTTTCATTCATCCCTCTCAATCTCTCTCCATTAACCACTAGCTAAATCAATACAACCGAGCAATTACAAAATAACACAATGCTAAGATTTTTGAATCTCACAAAACAATCGGGACAGTGAGTCTGGGAGCTACAACCGCGGATGCAAGAAAAGAAATATGGGGCGTTCAAAGGTACGTTTTATGACTGTAATTGAAAGATTTACTAGGCACAGTGGAGATGAATCAATCAAACTCAAATGGAAGAGTCGGCGCTCCACCTTAGTCACGACAGTGTGAAAAGTAAAGTGATATATTACTTAATTATAACAGTGAAATATTTGTCCTTGGCTGTGGTTTGATCATGGTTCCTAACTTCGACAGAGAGCGGGAAGAAGATAGACTATGGATAAAAGTTGCGCCCGGGCAAAAGAAGAAGAGCAATGCTCTCTAGAATAAACATAGAAATGTTTATGTTGGAAATTAGAAAAATAGTGAGAGCATATTGGCGAGAATCTTAAGGAAACACTTCAGTAACATGAAAAAACTCCATTTATTCGGCGAATTTAATGTGGATAAGTACTAGCAAGACTAGGAAGATAGTTACGTGGATTTTGAACCGCTCTTGGTGCATAGACGAATTTGTGATTTTATCTTGGCGGCGAGGAAAAAGACACAGACTTAAAGGGATGATCGAGACCAAATGAGCATTTTCCAATTGATGGAGGAAAACAATACCGGAGCTCTTATCAGGCACATAAGATGCAACATCCAACACCTAGCAGTCATTGAATTATGATGGTTACATCTTTTCCTGGGTCATTGGTCCAAGAATTCCCCTTTAATATTTTTTGTTCATATTTAAAATCTGACGTGGTTATGTTTGTAATATTTAAATTTGTTTTTTTTTTGCAATTTTTGTTTTGTGTCCTTTAATGGGGGCCAATCTAGGTCGAGGGTTTCGCAAATTACACCTAAGTTTGTCGATGGCTGTTGGCCTTGTAGGATGATTTCTCTCCTTTTTTTATCAATTAGTGCTCTTTCGAGTGCTCTTATCTGATTTGGACTGTTTTCGGTGCCCTTTAATATTTTATGAAAGTTGCTTTGTTGTCTAGTAAATATGTGCTATTTGTGCAGGATTGTTGGGATTTCTTGGTAGCTATTTCATGATTGATGAAGCTAGTTGTTCTACTGAGTTGTTGTTGAGAGTATGAGATGTTTATGGTGTTTTCAGTCTATTACTTGAACGGAATTGTGACTTCTAAGTGGTGTCTATGCGGGTGTGCGTGCATGTGTGTGTACATGTTGGTGTGTGCGTACGTATATGTGCGCTTGTTGGTGAGTGCATGTGGGTGAGAGCGCGAGTAGGATATGAAAGTGGACTCTAAACAATTCAAATTCTAGGTGCGGTGTTGAGGAAATAAAACCCCATCTAACATAGGATGATGTATGCATGCAGATAGTGATACAACAATAAATTACAATTAATAATAAAAACATAAATCTCTTGCAGCTCACAAATAAGTAGTAAATAATTTTTGTAAGCAAACAAATTAGGCTTTCCTTCGATTGGAGGGTCAAAAACCAATACGCACAAGCGATAAAGGCCCTACAAGCTACAATTAGTCCCAAAACAAATATATTAGCATATAAAGACATCCATAATCATATTAGTATTCAAATTCGTACAACAATGTTGGAAACCCAACTGTAAACACTCACAATTGAGGGGCCACAGGGGAGCGTGACGAAATCCGTTGGGTGTAAATGTTGCGACAATTGTTCCAAACTCTGAGGAGGATGATATGCTGCCTGTATTGGAGGGGATATTGCTATTGTGGGCTGCCTGAAGAGGGGCGAGGATGGGGTGCTGTCCTTGAGTAGAGCTAAGGGTGTATGATGGTGGATGGAGTGGTCGAATGAGGTCGGCACAGTGGATGGATGGGCTTGGGGGTATGGTAATGTTAGGGAAATGGTGAGGCGATGGCTGGACATCCACTGGATGGTGGCCGATGACTCTATGGGGGAAGAAATGGTTGGTTAGGCTAGGATTGGGATTGGGTTGGAGGGAGGAGGGATGAAATGTTTCAACATGATGGATTGGAGGGTCTGGGAGGTGCTGACAGTGGACGGTTGAGTGTTGAAGTAGCTACTGTTGTTGGAAGAGTGAATGAAGAGCTTGTCTGTTATGGGCTTGGGCTAGGGAGTATATTGGTGACTGTTTTGTGGAGGAAAATTGGTGGGGATTGATGGCTGGCTTGTCGGCTGTAGGAAACAGAGAGGAGGAGATGTGGCTAACAAGGAAAATTCAATGAAACCAGAGGGATATATCTAGTAGTCAACATAGGGGTTTCACAGAATCAACACTGTGAGAAGACCGCCAAATTCTGGGAAGAAGCTCTCTGAAAACTGTGATCCAAATGAAATCAACCTCCTCTTCCTCTTGTTTATACTAAACCTACTTAGGACATCCATCGTGGACAACTATGATTGCTCGCACACGATTGACATCTGATATCCCAAAATAATCATCAAATAGATGACAATCCGGTCAACGCTTCCTGCAAGAATAGACGTGCAGACCTCATCTGAGGACAATCTGTACTTGAAATGTGATCCCTATCAGCCCTGTGACTCAATACATTCATCTATTATAGATGGAGAAGTTCATAGTGTTGTCATAGCTTCGAGGCAAGTTTATTATGCTCTACGATTGTCATCCAATTGTTGTCTATGAAAGATTGTCATCTCCAGTGAATCGAGTGTCCCACATCAGTCCGTCTGGCGTGGCTATGTATTCGTGCTCTACGATGTTAATAATGTTTTTAGAAATCAACTCATGAGCTGGTGATCTAGGCGCCACCGCTGGTGGTGATGGTGAAACCATGGGTGCCAGACTCAGTGGTTGGTGGGCTCAGGAGGAGGGTGGATGTGGGACTGAGGATATGGTGGGTAAGGTTCATATAGGGATCCACGATATGGATCCGCATATTCGCAGGGTTCATATTACAGTCTCAAGTCTTAAATATTGAATGCGGGGTGGATACCTGTATTTTTGGGCATGCCAAGCTCGTATAGGGCTATTATGTACTCGTCTTCATAAAAAATCTATTTTCGCTTGTGGCTATCTGAGTATCTGCATACTCTTTATGGATTTCAGTACTATATGCAATTTTACGTCATATCAATAACTGTAACTCATGCAAAGGATGGGTAAAAGACTCCACAGACTTACTAGGGCGTGCCATTAAAGAGACTGGGATAAGGTCAACAAGCTCCCTATGCTCATATCCTAATACTATATGAAATGAACTTAACTCAACAGACCTAGTAACTGTGTTATTATAAAAGAATTTCACTATAGGTAGAATTGAACCAAAACTAGTCATATGCCATTAGGCACCGTAGAATAGAACTTCATGGTTGTACCCATCTTGTACCACAATGTCTTCCAAAAATAGCTCCCAAATTTTACGTCTCAGTCTGACACCATGGCCTTGGATAGACAATGCAACCTAAAAATGTCTCTCACAAATAACAACATGATTTGCGGTGCTTCTATGGTCTTGCTACGCTTAATGAAGTGTCCCATCTTAGATAAAAACAACGTACATCTAGGTGGAGGCTCAGGGGTGTGGTAGGGCTATAAGATGCCAAGGTGGAGGCCACTACATAAAACGATAAACAATGCCAAAATCAGTCCTATTTCTCATAATCTCGCTCTTCCTCGAGATATGGATGGATCTCGAGAAACTCATGCTAACAGAAGGCTCAACCAGACCCTTGTATTAGTCCTTGGCTTGGGTTGACGATAGGGTGATCTTACGATCCTTTTTGTAGAATACACACGTCTTCGCCTGCCAAAGCACATGGCATCATGGTCGTAAAGCCAAAGTCTCCCTAACAACACATGAGCTACATCCATCGAGATAACATCGCACCAAACACGCTCCTCAAAAGATGCAAGATTGATTGACTCAAGTACCAAATATTTACACAACCCACTATTGATGTCTAGTTTGCAGGGACCTGCGCTAGGAAATATATGTAGAAGATAGTAATGCGTCGCTAGTTTTCATCTACACCTGGTGTGTGTAGGAGGCGTCTAATTACTTATATCTCGAGGTATCTCTTAACACCAGTATCCCATCCGTCCTTAATGATAACTACAATCTCCTACTATGGCGTCTCCTCAATCTCGGTGCTAGAACCGACCTATTCTGGATGCCCCCGGGCTTGGGAGCCCCAGGGATGGGGGCGTGGAGGCGAGGCAGTAACAGTGTCCCAGGTAGGCCGCTTAAAGGTGGAGTTGTTGGGTCGTGAGGTCACCTACTTCAGACCCGAGGAACACGGGTATTGCTCATAATCCAGGGCGGAATGACATACCTGCTTGACCGTCTCTTAGATCCTACTAACGTCAGATCTAATACCTCCCCAAAAGCGGGATGCGATCGCGATGTCCTCTTCTCAAATATTGCTCCTCACAATGAGCTCATCAAAATAAAACATATACTTAGCGACGGAGAGGGACTCATATCATAGGACATACAGGTATAACTGATTCATGAGTTGGTTCTTATAAAATGCCAGGAGATATTTATCCTCAAGTGTCCGCTTCATATCAGCCCATCAGGTGATGAAGTAGTATTTCTCTCTCTCTCGCTCTCTAACATCCTTTTAAACTCGTCCAATGGATTTTAGCTTCCCTGTGATGCTTCATCCTGACAAATCGGATGTGGTCATCTTACCCAAAGTAGTTGTCTATGTCCAGAAGCCAATTGCTAAAAATCTGCGAGTCCAGTTGACAATTGAAAAAAGAGTCATCAATACAAATGCAATGAGTGATTTTGCCCTTAACGGGAGGGCCTCCTCCGCGGGGCTCTTGATATTCTTCATAACACTCGTGCCGATCATAGTCATATCATTTTGGAGGGGGAGCACGTTATCTACAGAAGGGCGGCATGGGATGATGAAACTCCTCCTTGGGTCCCGAATGATGTTTGCAGGCATGCTTGAGGCCCCATCTCAAGGGTGGGGTGGGATCATATGGTGGAAAATCTCATGCATGATGCTCCGGGGTGGGGGTGGAGCATCACAGACTTCATCATTGTAATCATTGTGATGTCTTGGAGCCTCCCCTGGGTGAGGAGTGACCTGGCCCAAACCTTTTGGGTTTTCTAAGGTGTTTATCTTGACATTAATCGTAGTGACCTAATGGCTAAGGTCAAAAAACTGAACATCAAGTTGATTAAAGCGATCTGGAATAAGACTTTCGAAATTTGCGGGAGTCATGTCCGTGTTCAAATTATTCACCCAACCATTAGTGGCGTTTGGACTCTACATAGAGACTCTTTCTGACCTATCATCACAAAGCATGTGGCCCAAACCTTTGGCTCTGATATCAATTTGACGCACGGTAGGTTGTGGAAGTGGAATCTTAACAACAAAAATCCTTGGTGTGTTGTCTGGGAAATGAAACCCCATCTAACATAGGATGATGTATGCATGCGGATAGTGATCCAACAATAAATTGCAATTAGTAACAAAAACATAAATCTCACACATTTATCACAAACAAGTAGCAAATGATTTTTGTAAGCAAGATAATTAAGCTTTCCCGCAATTGGAGGGACAAAAACCAACATGCACATGTGATAAAGGTCCTGCAAGCTACGGTTTGTCCCAAAACAAATATAATAGCATAGTAAGACATCTATAATCATATAAACATCCATGTTCGTCCAACAATGTTGGAAATAATGAAATCAAACTATAAATACTCACAAGGGAGGGGGCCATAGGCGAGGGCGACGAGGTTCAATGGGTGTAAATGTTGTGGCGGCTGTTCCTAACACAGTGGTATGATGGCTGCATTGGAGTGGATGACTTTGTTTTCGGCTTTCTGAAGAGGGGCGAGGATGGGGTACTGTCCTAGAGTAGAGCTCGGGGTGTATGGTGGTGGATGGAGGGGTTGAATGCGGTCTGCACTGTTGCTGGAGGGGTTTGGGGGTTTGGGGCTCTAGGGGAAATGATGAGGGAGGGTGAGGCAGTGGCTGGATAGCCCTTGAATGGTAGATGATGGCTCTGTGGAGGAGCATGAATGGTTTGCTAACGTGGGATTAGGATTGCATTGGAGGGAGGAGGGCTGGAGCCTGGAAGATTTCAACAGGGATGGAGTGGCAGGTCTGGGAGGTGCACAGTGGACGACTGCGTGTTAAAGTGGGCTGCTGCTGTTGGAAGTGTGAATGAGAGCTTGTCTGTTATGGTATATGGTCAGAGAGTAGATTGGTGGCTGTTTTGTGGAAGAAAACTGGCGGGAACTGCTGGCTGGCTGGTCTGCTGCAGGAAACGGAGAAGAGATTTGGCCAACTAGGAAAATATAAGGAAACAGGAGGGATCATACATTAATACCTATGAGTTGGCACCTAGGGATTTCACGGAGTTGGTACCGCGAGAAGACGGCTGGATTCCATGAACAAGCTCTCCAAAATCTTCAATCCAAATGAAACCAGCTCCTTTCCCTCGTATTTATACTTAACTACTTAGGACACCCATCTTGGACTGATATGATTCATCGTACACCAGTAGTAGCCCTAAATAATACATAAAAAATAATGAAATACATAGACATCTCTAAACGGTGCTCCAGATGCAACCGTAGACTCAAATCTTCCAGATGACGATCCAATCAATGCCTCCTGCGAGAATAGATACATGCATGTCTCATTTGACGACAGCTCACATTTGAAGTGTGATCCCTATCAGTGCTTGTAAATGGGTGTGCGTGTGTGTAGGTGTGCTGATCCGTGTGTGCACATGCTCATGTGCCTGTGTAGGTGTGTCAACATGACATTTGTGTGAGTGGGTGTATGTGCATGTTTGCGCATGCGTGGGTGGGTGCGTTTGGGTGGGTGCGTTTGGGTGGGTGTGCGCTGGTGTGCATGTGCGTGTGCATGCCCGTGTGCATGCGGCCTTGTGCACGCGTTAGCCCGAGGGCTGATGAGTGGGCTTGTGTGCAGGCGCGCGTGTGGCTGTTGGGTGGGGCATGTGTATGTGTGCCTGTGTGCACATGTAAGTTTAATGTCTATTTTTTTGTGTGTATATATGAATATATGTCTGCATAAGTTTATAGATTAGTGAATCCACTCATATACATTTATTATCAGTCTTTTTTTTTGACTTGAATCAATCTTTCTTCTTTTCCATCTCTTATTGAAAGCAATCCAATTTCGAAAATCTATTAAAATTTGTATTAAGTGAGTTTTGAGTTTCTGACATAAATACCAGCCCTATTGGTTTCATGTTACTGTTCATTTTCTCGACAGCAGAACTGGCAAACACTGGCATTTTGTTTGACGCATATTTTTATGGCTGTTGCAATAAAAGCGGGCACTTTTGTTATAGTTCCATTGGTCTTGTTTAATTGTTTAATTCTTTCTGACAAACAATATGTTCTGTATTATTGCCTGAGTTCGACCTTGTTTTTGAATTTCAAGTTCATTAAATTGAAATATGTTAGGCCTCTGAAATTACTAATATGATCCTTTTTGTTTACTTTATTATTTAGATAATACCTAAGCAATTTAGATTCTAGACGGGCGTGGTTTGGATGGGCGTGATTTGTGAATTTGGTGAAAAGCTAAGTATTTACATGTAAAATATCCTTTTTAGGGCAGCTTTGAAATAAAGGAAAATAAAATAAAATAAAGTGCTTTACTTTATAGGTCATATCTTACGCATTTCTACTACAAAAAATATGTATAATTAAATTGAACAATTCTATTTTCAGGAATGCACTTTGCAGGTGTTCTAAATGCACCAAACCAAACTACCCCTCAAGCCTAGCTATTTTTTTGCGACTATAATCTTCTTGAGCTGACATGATAATTAGCATGTTTTTTCCTTAAAATATTCTGCCTTTTGATTTAAGTAATTGTTGTTTCTCAGTTTTATACATCTCATTACATAACATAGTTCAATACACTCCTCCCACCACTCCACACCAAAGGAAAAATAGAAAATGGGAACAACTCTACAATTTTCTTCCACTCTCGCTCCCTCCCTCTCTTCTATCTTCTTATTTGGTAATAGAGGGTACTACGAATGTTAAGTTTTATATGAATTCGCCTCCTAAAAGTTTTGAGAAATACTTCCCTCATCCTCACCCCCAAAACCAAAATCATGGATCTGCCACTGAATTCATGGGGGGTACACTTCTTACTCTTTTCACACTCAAGTGTTACTCTCATCTAACATTTGGTAATGAATGTTCTGAAGTTTTTTCCCTCTTCTTCCTGCAGGTTTTCAGATTGTTTTTGGTTTTTAATCAACTTACCAAACGAGAGTCACATATGGTGTGGTTATTCAGATTTAATGGGACCGCTTTTGGAGACTTTTCATAATTACTTCAATGACAAGAGCAGCGATTCACCTTTGAAACTTATATGGAAGAGGATTTCTTCAGAATTGAGGCAGTGCATGCAGTGCATATTCCACCATCATCATGCTCAAGAATCTTATACTCTTGAGTATGAATCAGATGTTGTTGGCCCGCTTCTAAAAGTTTTATGTATGCTTGATGAGGAAAGGGTTGCTGAGCATATAGAAAAGATAAATGCAAGAATGAAATCTGGAGAATATGATGCAGACTCCTACTGTATTGAAGTTGTTTGCATAATGTTTGAAGTATGTTGTTGGGTTTTATTTATGCTTCTCATATATATTCTTCAAAAGTCAATACCAATGGATTTTGAGAACGATGAAATAGAAGACCAAGTAGAGTAGTTGAGCTATCTAACTGATTTCACCTGTTTTTCTTCCATAACGATTTATTACTTGTATTCTGCATTTATTTCTGCCAGTGTTTTGAGCCCTTTAAAAGTATAAAAAACTGCACTTTACATTTATAAAGGGATGTGTAGAAATGGAGAAAGCCAACCTTGTATATATGTCCACTTGATACAAATACAAAGAATGAGTACATATATATAGATGAGAGAAAGAGAGAGAAAAGGCCTATACACAATGTGGGACTAAAGAGAGGAGAGAAAAGCAATAAATGCTATACAAATGGGCCTAATATTAAGTGGGCTTTTCCAACACTCCCCCGCAAGCTGGAGCGTATAGGTCATATGCACCCAGCTTGGACAAACATTGGGAGAACAGAGTGCTTGATAAGGCCTTTGTGAGGATGTCGGCAACTTGATCAGTTCCTGGAACATGCTTTAATTCAAGTTTCTTCAGTTGAACCTTCTCACGAACAAAGTGACAGTCAACCTCGATATGTTTTGTGCGCTCATGAAAGACCGGATTCTTTGCGATGTGTATGGCGGCTTGACTATCACAAAAAAAGAACAGCAGAGGAGGGGAGTTTTACTCCCAGGTCAGTAAGGAGACTTTCAAGCCATGTGAGTTCTGAGACAACTGAGGCCATCGATCTGTATTCAGCCTCTGCAGAGGAACGGGCTACCACAGCTTGTTTCTTACTCTTCCAAGTAATAAGATGCCCACCAAAATAGGTACAGAACCCACTAGTTGACCTTCGATCGTCCAGGGAACCCGCATAGTCGGCATCAGAATAGGCAACCAATGCGGGAGCAGAGTCGGAGGTTTTGTAAACCAGTCCTTGACCTGGAGCTCCCTTAAGGTATCGAAGAACCCGTTCAACCGCTTGGAGATGAGAAGCCCGGGGGGCATGCATGAACCGACTGACAACCCCAACTGCAAAAGATATATCCGGCCTTGTGACTGTTAGATAGATCAACTTGCCCACAAGGCGTCGATAGTATTCCGGGTTCGGAAGTAGCAAATCGTCATCCGAAGCATGAGCGCATAACTTGTGATTTGCCTCCATCGGGGTACACGCTGGCTTGCAACCAGACTGACCATCATCTTTGAGAAGATCGAGACAGTACTTTCGTTGGGAGAGTACCAACCCGTCCGGCCGCCGAGCGATCTCGAGACCAAGGAAGTAGCGAAGTTTCCCCAGGTCTTTAGTCTGAAAAACAGTGCTCAGATGTTGTTTGACGTCTTGAATCCCCTTTGAGTCATCCCCAGTGAGAAGGATGTCGTCAACATAAACCAACAAGAGAATGGTGCCAGTGGCCCGGTGTCGGGTAAAAAGGGAGAAATCTGCAGAACTCCGAGTGAACCCCATGTCCCGAACCACCTTGCTAAACTTGTCAAAGCACGCCCGTGGGGACTGTTTGAGACCATAAATTGACCTTTTGAGAAGACAGACCCGAGACTCCCCCGTGGTCTCAAACCCGGGCGGTTGGCGCATGTAGACAGTTTCCTGAAGGTCGCCATTCAAAAAGGCGTTCTTGATATCAAGCTGATGAAGGGGCCAGCGACGGTGCACCGCGACGGAGAGAAGAACGCGGACAGTGTTAAGCTTGGCCACCGGAGAGAATGTTTCCTCATAGTCGAGGCCCTCCTGTTGTGTGAAGCCACGGGCCACAAGACGGGCCTTCAGTCGGGCAATAGTGCCATCCGGAGCATGCTTGATGACGAAGACCCATTTACATCCAACAGGGTGCTGACCGAGAGGTAAGGGAACCAAGACCCAGGTCTGGTTGGCCCAAAGGGCCGTCATTTCTTCGTCCATGGCAGCCCGCCAGCCAGGATGGTGAAGCGCCTCCTGCAAAGAGTTAGGGACTGAAACAGAGGATAATGAGGTGACAAAGTGAAGAAGAGAGGGGGAGAGGCGATGGAGCGAGACGTAGTTCGCCATCGGATGAGCGGTGGAGACGGGAGCCGGAGCAGCAGGGAGCAGAGCACCAGAGGGCGAAGCCGACTGCAGAGGAGCCACGGGATGAGGAGAACGACGAGAATAGACCCGGATAACCGGGGGTGGTGGACGGACCGGAGGTGGGGAAGAGAGAGAGGATGAGGAGTGAGGAGCAGGAATGACAGGACGCACGACGGGAGCTGGATGCAGAGCGATATCCGGAGCAGGGAAGAATGGAAGATCTTCACGGAAAGTTACGTCAGTCGAGACAGTAACCTTATGGGTAGTAGGCGAATAACATACATAACCCTTCTGAGTGCGCGAGTACCCGACAAAGATCTGCTTGGTGGCACGAGGGTCCAACTTGTCCGTGGAGGGACCGAGGTGGTGAACGTAGCAGGTACACCCAAACACCCGTGGCGGAAGGGGAAAAGGCGGAGTTGTGGGAAAGAGGAGGCTGAAGGGAGTAGCATACTGGAGCACGGAAGACGGGAGGCGGTTGATGAGAAAGCAAGCCGTGGAGAGAGCGTAGTTCCAGTATGGTTTGTGGACCTGCATTTGAAGCATAAGTGAGCGAGCGACATCAAGAAGGTGACGATTCTCGCGCTCGGCGACACCATTCTGTTGTGGAGTGTACGGACATGATGTTTGGTGAAGAATGCCGAATTCAGAGCAAAGAGTGGCAAACGTATGGCTGGTGTACTCCCGCGCATTGTCAGTACGAATAGTGCGAATAGACGCAAAGAACTGAGTGCGAGTCTCAAGTATGAAAGCCCGGAATACGCGGGGAAGTTCAGAGCGATCCCGAAGGAGATATAACCACGTCATGCGAGAGTAATCATCAATAAAAGTAAGAAAATAGCGATAGCCAGAAATACTAGTAAATTTGTACGGACCCCATATATCGGAGTGTACTAAAATAAAAGGAGCGGAGCTCCGAGTACAATGAGGGGGGAAAGAAGAACGGGGCTGTTTGCCCAAAATACATGTGTCGCAACGAAAAGCAGGGAGAGTGACATCAGGAAGAGCCTTCCGGAGGACTGGAAGAGGAGCATGTCTTAGACGGCGATGCCAATCCGAAGAGGAGATAGATGCGAGGACAGTAGGAGAGTCGTCGAGAAGATAGAGCCCATTCTGCAGCCGTCCTCTACCAATGATAGTCTGCGTCTGCTGATCCTGTATGAGAAAAGAAGAAGAAGTAAATATCACTGAGTAATTAGAATCAGTAGTAAGGCGACCAACAAAGAGTAAATTGAAAGGAGAGCCCGGAACATGTAGAGCCGAGCGCAGGAGGAGAGAAGAGGTGAGAGAAATATCAGCACATCCAGAGACGGGAACTGATGCCCCATTAGCAACAGTAATGTACTTCGGGTGAGGTGAAGACAAGTACTGTGGTGGCCTAACAGAGGTGATATGATGAGTGGCACCAGAATCAAGGATCCAGCGCGTGCCAGAGGATAGGCAGGCGATACCTTCATTGGAGATAGAGGCAGCAGAGGCAACCGAGGCAGGCGGACGGCTGAGCAAGCCATGAAGATGCTGGAGCTGAAGACGAACCTCGTCGAGCTCAGTACGAGAGGAGGCAGAATCGGTAGTAGCAGCAGAGGCATGTGGACGAGGAGGTCGGCCATGTTTGCGAAAGCAAGTGGCCTCAAGATGACCATCTTTACCACAGAACGAGCATTTAGGCCTAGACCGGCCACCGCGACCCCGACCGCGAGAGTCAGAGCGGCCACCACGGGCAGAGGGGGGAAGAGGCAATAAGGGAGCTGGTGCCTGTTGAACAAGGGCCGGAGAAGGAAGTCCGGGAACATCCGGAGGCGGGGAGACTTTGAGAAGCATTGAGCACACATCGGAAAAGGACGGTGTAACAGTAGATGAGAGGATGTGAGCCCGGACACTGTGAAGATGAGGGGGTACCCGGGCCATCATCATGGCGATACCCACAACTTCCTTTTGGGTACGTTGAGCAGCGAGATCTAGAGTGGGAGGCTGATGGTGGATCCAAGCCTCAACCAGAGACCGGGCTTGAGCAACAAAGGACGTCAGGTCGGTTGCGCCACTGCTGTCAAGGGCCTGGAGAGAGGTGATGATATCATATAGATGGTGGAGACTATCTTTGCCAGAGTAGAGGGTGTGTAGCTCGTCCCACATGCCTTTGGCCGTCTCATGATACATGGCCAGGCGATAAGATTCGCCATCAAGAGAGTTGAGAAGCCAAGTCTGCACACGCCCATCATTGCGTAACCACTCCTCAGTAGGGACACCAATAACGGTCTGGGTCAGATGATGAAGGAATCCCTTTGACTGAAGGACACGGCGAACTGAGTGTGCCCATTCCACAAAGTTCTTCTTGTCAGTGAGCGAAATTGTAGTGATCCGGAGCTCGTCGCGGACTTCCTGGATAGAGGCCGGGCGTTCAGGAGGAACTGCCGTACCGACGGAGTCTGCAGACGTAGACATGGAGGCCGCAGCGAGCTGGAGGCCGCAGCGAGCTGGAGGCCGCAGCGAGCTGGAGGAGACCGCGGCGGGCTGGAGGCCGCAGCGAGCTGGAGGAGACCGCGGCGGGCTGGAGGCCGCAGCGAGCTGGAGGAGACCGCGGCGGGCTGGAGGCAGCAGCTAGAGGAAGCAAGCAGACAGCGGACTGGGTGAGGATACGGCGACCTGGATGAGGTCGCGGCGAGCTGGAAGAGGTTGCGGACTGGGTCAGATCGCGGCGGTCTGGATCAGACCGCGGCGGACAGGAGCGAGCTGAGAAGAGAGGACAGGTCGGGAAGCAAGAAAGCGACTGCGGCGGGCTGGACCAGTCCGCAAGACTGAAAGATCGCAGAGGGTCTAACCCGCGGCGGACAGAAAAAAAATCTGCTGGAAGAGGAAGGAGAGCAGCCGCAAGCAGGCGGACTGCGGACAGAGGACGAAGCTGAGCTTATGGCGGACGAAGGAAACCAAGAGGTTGAGGTCGCCGAGGTCGCGCCGGACAAGAGGAGTCCGCAGCGAAAAAGGGAAGCAGTGGACCCCACAGGATGGCTATAAATAGGGGGCCAGAGGAGGAAGGAGAAGACGAGAGGAGAGGTGGTTCCACGGGAGGAGAGTCTGCGGACTGGACAAGGGAGGCCGCAGGAGTGAAGCGGCTAGAAGGTGCGGACACACTGTCGCAGGCCGCAGAGGAGAGGTGGTTCCACGGAGAGGCTGCGGACTGGATAAGGGAGGCCGCAGGAAGTCGCAGGCCGCAGGGCGGACAGAAAGGGGAGTCCGCAGGAGTCAGTAACCTCGCTCTGATACCATGTAGAAATGGAGAAAGCCAACCTTGTATATATGTCCACTTGATACAAATACAAAGAATGAGTACATATATATAGATGAGAGAAAGAGAGAGAAAAGGCCTATACACAATGTGGGACTAAAGAGAGGAGAGAAAAGCAATAAATGCTATACAAATGGGCCTAATATTAAGTGAGCTTTTCCAACAGGATGAAATCCTACCAAGAAGCCTGAAGATGATTAAATTTCTTTCTTTAGAATTAATTTTGTTGTTTACCTGGTCCAGGTGTTGACATATCCCGTGCTTCTAGAAGACCAGTGTTTGGTTAACGAGTTTCAAAATTTTCTTGGAGCTGTTGATAATTATCACGACGTCACTTTAGCTGGTGGTCAACAATATCTGGTAAATATATTTCCTGAAATTATCTTTACTTAATTGCTTGCAAGTTGACGCTGACATTTTTGTCTTCTTTTACAAGGGTGTCTATGCTTTACTCTTTCTCAAGAGTGGGAGGGCTAGGGCAATTGGCGTTCGTCTAGCTGCATGTATGGGGAAGTTGAGGTAATGCGTTCTTGAATTTTTATTTAATTACTTTGCCTACGACTTAAATTTGTGTAATTGTGGTTTACTACAACAATGATTCATAGTGTTTTTTTAGTGTATCTCCCATTCTATCCTCTCAACATCACGTTAGCAGTGTGTGCCAGGTCAACGCTCAAGAGAGTGACTTTTCCGGCTAGAACAAGGTGATATCTCCCATTCTATCCTCTCAATATTACAAGGGTTTCTGGTTCTCCTAATCATCTGGGGTAGAGTCATTAGTGTAGAAAGAAATAGTTGGTGCAATATATTCTTCCTCAAAAGGGCTATAAATAGGAACTACAACATGACACCCAACACCGATAGGCGATAGGCGGTGTGGGACTAAACTCACTAATATTAAAATATTGCATATATTAACTCTAACACTCCCCCTCAAGCTGAAGGGGGACCCTACAGCTTGAACACAACATAAAACAGAAGGTATAAGAAGGTTGACAACGTGTGACAAAACAACAGCCACCAATGCCCAACCGCGTGTCACCGGGGATACTTCAACCGGGCAAGAGCCCCACGATGTTGGTCCACAAACCGACCATGACAACGCTGGATACACTCGGAGCGGAAACTCGGTCAACCACGAAAGACCAAACCAACCATACCAAATTCAAAGAAAACAACGAGGAGACACAAACAACATACGAGATCGACCTGGGGGCCATGTGTGATTGAGGCAGCAGTCGGGAAAGAGGCATCCGAGTCGACGTTATCACAAACACTCCCCCTCACGTGGAATACGTGCATGAAAGCATAGACTATGCCTGGAGGCCGTGACGTACACTCCCCCTCACGGAGACCACGTGCACGTGTGGGACCCTCGTCAGGTACATGAACCCAGATCACACGGAAGAAGGTCGAAATCGTAAAGATGCAGACACAGACAAAGGCAACAACCTAACAGAAATAATAAATTCAAAATATAAAAACTACAGCAACACCGGAAGCTAGGAGTAGCAGCAACCTAACGGGATCAGCAGAGGACGACCACCTGGACTCGGCCAGAAGACAGAAGCAGCAAACTGTAGGTGAAAGAGGCGTGTCGTCGATGGAGCGGTCTGGAAGAGGCATAGATCGGGCGCAGAAGATAGGCACGACGCACAGAGGAGCAGCCGGCAAGACGGAGAAGAAGCGGCTGCAGCAGCAGCTGGCCGGAGAAGCAGCGGCAGAGCAACATCCATGCCGGAGAAGAAGAGAGCTGCAACAGGTGCAGACAGAAGCCGGAGAAGAAGAAGCGGCTGTAGCAGCAGGCCGGAGAAGAAGAAGCGGCAGAGCAGCAGGCCGGAGAAGCAGCGACAGAGCAACATCCATGCTGGAGAAGAAGAAGTAGTCGGAGAGAGAAGTAGAGGCTGACGGGCCGTCGATGTCGCAGAAGAAGCAGAGAGCCGACGGATCGTCGATGTCGCAGAAGAATCCGTCGATGTCGGCGAGCGGAAGCAGCACAGGGAGGCGACGATGCAGAGGGGAGCCGACGAAGCCGTCGGGATCGTCGTCGAGGAGCAGCGACGCCAATCGGTGTTGCAGAGGCGTCGGGAGAAGACGAAGTAGATGGCGACATCGACGATGTCGGGAGAAGCATCCGGCGGGAGAAGCTGTACAGGGAGATCTGAGCCGCTCCTGTCGACGGGATCAGAGATCGACTCCGTCGACAGGAGCGGGAGCATCGGGCGTGAGCCCTAACAGCGCGCGGGGCGGAAGCACGGGCCGGGTGCGGGATTTAGGTCGGGATGGCAGCGGGGTGGGGGGGTGGGGGGAACAGGAGCTGATCCGGAAAAAAATTTTTAGGTCTCAGATCTTTGGCTCTGATACCATGTAGAAAGAAATAGTTGGTGCAATATATTCTTCCTCAAAGGGGCTATAAATAGGAACTACAACATGACACCCAACACCGATAGGCGGTGTGAGACTAAACTCACTAATATTAAAATATTGCATATATTAACTCTAACAATTAGGATGATCTGTTACATCATAGTTGAAGGGGGAAAGAGTTATAACTCTATCTTCAGCTGTTTGTTGCTTAATTACTATCAGGTTATGATGTTCGCATTCCACCTAATATTCAAGTTTTGAGAATGGAGCTCATCATTTGAGTAGATCACTATGAAATGCTATCTGTTAGCAGTGGACCAGGTAGGCGCGCAGCTGGACGAAGAACCCATGGACGTTGAGGAAAAACCAATGTGGCTAGAGATGGTGTATGCAAGTATGCAACTAAGAAGATTTGGTGAAGGTGGGGGATCTTGAAAAGACTCTGACATCTTCAACACAAAATTGAGTCCTGGAGAGAAGGGGCTGACCGATTACTCTACGAGAATATCAACATCTTCATGTAGTCGCTTGCTGATATACCTGGATTGCTATCAATGTCATTTCTCTTCGATTGAATCTTGATTTGGGCTTCAGCCCCATCGTGGAGAAAAAAGCAACACAACTAAGAAGTTTACTGGCCCCATCTGAGAGGAAGTATCTAAACTTCTCGCTGCGAGGTTCATTTGGGAGATCCAGTATCCGTATTGGTTCTCCAATTGTGGTGTTGGTGAAGAAGACAAAAATAATAAATAAAAAATGTGCAGGGACTTCAAGAATCTCAACAGAGCTTGCCTGAAGGACTGCTCTGGCACTACATAAGTTTTGTTCAATAGATAAGATACAGAAATAGGCATAATAACATTTTATCAAAGTTGCTCGGTGTTGCTGCCTCAAAGATTTCTCTAGTCACAACTCTCAACTGCCAAGCTCTTGATGTTGCTGCTTTTCTCGACATTCTCCCTGAACGCCGTTGTTGAACCCCCAAGTTGCTGCTTCCCGCAATGCATTCTCCCTTAATGCTTTCTCCCTCAAGTAGTTCTCCAGCACATCAAGTCGACATGTTCAACAACCCTATTATCCTACAACACTGCTATTGCTTTGATGCGTCCTTCCATCATTGCCTCACTTATTTTGTCACTCTAACACCCCATTCTGTCTATGCTTTAATGTCATTGTTGCTCCAATGGCCTATTCATTGACGCCCTAATGCTGTGTCGCTTCCCCTCAATTCGCACTCCCTTCTAGATGTGGCTCTCTCTGCTCTTTTTCTCAGGCTGCTGTTTTCACTATGCATTACAACATTGTTCATTTGCTACTTGGGGTCCATAGACAATGACTAAAGTTAGCTTTATGTCCATAATCAAAGGACCTGAAGAGTTGGTATCTTTTTAGTACTAAAACTGAATCCATATTGAAGTTGAAATATTAGACACCACTGCAAAAAGGAATTTAACCCTTTGTTCAGATCCTTCATACAACATTGTTTGGACACATATATAGGAGACCATTAGAGGCACCCATTAGGCATTGTGAGAGTCTAGTCACTAGACATGTTAAACGAGGGAGGGGTAGACCAATAAAGACTTGAAATGAAACTATAAGGAAAGACATGATGTACTTAGGCATTAGTGAGATTATGACAAAAGCTAGGGCACAATGACGACAAAGGATCCATTTAGCCGACCCTACTATAGTGGGATAAAGGCTTGAGTGTTGTTGTTGTTCAGATCCTTCATATATTCATGCTAGTATACGTATGAGTTATTTATTGTTGATTTGGAGTTTGTTTTGAATTGAAAGAAGTGTTTTTGAAGAGTATTATATTATGATTAGAGTTCTTTATTTGGTTTAATATTTAATTGTGTGTATATGCCTGAGGAGACGAGATGAACACTAAGCAATTTGTTTCCTAGTATGTGTCTCGAAAAATTATTAATAAAAGGTTGAATAACATTAACTTCATACAATGACATCTGAATGCGAATATTGATCTAGTATTAAAAGGAAAATAACCATTTAACTCAATGTGCTTCCTTTATGAAGGTAATTGAGTAGCATTAAGGTGACAAGAAAATCTATGTCATCCTCTCATTGTTATTTGATGTCAAAGCTTTGGTAACTTCATAAGCCATCTTGGATGGAAAATATAACCCCAACTTTTCTATTTTCATGCCTTGTTTTGAAGAAACATGGAAAGCAAGATAGTCTTAATACTATTATTCAACGTTTAACATGTTGTATGAGGAATTAAACACCGTGTTTTTATCTCAATTGATGTTTATAAGATGAAGCTACAAAGAGAGCAAGTGTAGCACCCCAACCTAGTTCAAAACCAATCAGCCGTCCGACCATGTCCAATGATAAAGAGTAAACTAAGAAACAATACTAAAATTGGTAAATAGCAAGCTTAAATGAAAAGAACTGAAATGAAAGCTTACAGCGGAAGTTGAAAAAGAACTAATGGTAAAAGTGTACCTCATCAAGCTGAATTCACAGAGCCACTAAAATTACTGAAAAGTCAAATATCTGAATATCCAAAATATTGTAATATGTCTGATACAAGGAGGAACTCTTTAACATTAATATTACACGAGTCCAAAACTAAACAGTAATGTACTAAAAATTAAACAACAACTGAAAATGAAGACAAATTATATGAGGAACTCCAATATCAAGCTCATCCTAGACGCAGTTTCCCACCCGAGTCCCCTGTAAAACATGCCCAAATATGGGTCAGCTCAAAGGGAGAGTAAGAAAAACTATTCCTCCTAGTGACACTAAAATTGTTTTGAAAGAATTTATGCATGCTCTAAAAATAATTTGTGTTGTAGAAAAACTGTATGCCATTGATATATGTATAATTTTCTAAAAATAAAACTAGCAAAATAAATGGCTGCTCTAATTCTTCATAATGCATGAAGTTTATTCAAATTCTAAATCATCTGGTTAAATAGGAGTTTCTAGGGTTCGGTCTGAACTTGAGTTCTAGTTTCACTTATGATTGTTCTTCGACAAAGTTCTAGGCTGAGTAGCTCCTACCGCGCAATACTAGTCTAATGATCCGAGTCTCACTAACGAACTTAAGTGTTCTAGTGTCTCACGGACACATACTCAAATCTACTAAATTTCTAAATCGGGATACATCCCCCAAACAATTTGACTCATAGGGTATACTACAACCCACGAGAATGATAGTGCGCCTCTATCAAACACAAAAGGTCTCTACCGTGTCTACACAACATTTTATCTAACGCTACTCTGCGTGTGAACATGTATGTATGACTAAGGTGATTCACCAAATTGTTTTTTTTAAAAACGACTAGAAACCACATTTCTCATTTTAATGATTCCTGCTCGCAAATCTATACGAGTGACTATAATGTTCGTATGGTCTACCCGTTTGGGGCGTGTTAACATTAAATACATACTGTATATACTAATTACACAATAATTGCATTTCCAATTTTTATTGATAGTAGAAATTTCATACACCCATATCAGTTTTACTGAGTTATTTTGAACATTACTATACAAGCTATCTGATATGTCTAGCCAGAAAGAAAACGAATTTCTTACCGTGGGGTTGCATCGTTCGTACACCTGACGCGGCGACATAACTTTCGGGTTGCACCCTCTTGGCAAAAAGGGATAACGATTTCTGACACGGAGACGGTTATGCCCAGACTAGAATTGTAGATCCCACTGATCACCTAGGATATCCACTATTTAGGGTTTGGCTAAGGTTGTCATTCTAAAATGTATATATATATTATATATATATGTGAGTGAAATTTGAAATTCCCAAAGAGCATTAACATACCCTAAAAATTTTCTGGAGGGAGAGGATCGAATCTAGCAGATCTCGACACCAATAGGGTTGACGACAAGAAGAGGGTTATGTGCAAGGCCAACCATTTGTGAACTAGATGGAGGAAAAGAGTTTCACCAAACTCAAATGGAAATAAAATATGGAAGTCCTTTCTAGAAATAGACTTAATACCTGCACAGAAATAAGGGTTTGGGAAAACGGCTACCAACACACCCTAGTATAAACTCGCCGAAAGTTTCTGAAATGGAATGGGTACCGACAGATGCCACCAGAGGGGAGTAGAGCAGAAACAACACCGCTGGGCGGCGGCGACTGGAGCGGCAAAAACCTCATGCGCGACTACAGAAGAGGGCAGTGATTAGGTCTGCCGCTGCTGCCACAAGCGAGAGGAAGAAAGAGCCGCGTCGCTGGAATGGCTCCTGGGAGCGACGAAATCGTGCGGCAGTTACGTCAAACGCTCGTGAGGGGGGGAGAAAGAAACTAGGGTTGCGGGTTATTAAGCGGAGGAGTTAGGAACGGTGATTATAACCGTAGAGGGGAAAAAATTATTGGTCCACAAATCAACTTGGGAAAAAAAAATAAATTTGGCATTTTCCCAAATTTACCAAAACGCCATCTCTCACCCACACTTAACGTTCCTACATACTTCGGTGTCGTGAAATTAACAAAAAAAACTAAACGTGTCAACTATATTTTACGAGTAAAATTAGTTCAGTAATTAACGTAGTGGATTTAACCGTACTAAATTCGTACCTCAAAAGGACACTGCCTCAATCAAGAACACTCGCGATCCGACCCTGCAATTTAATTTTATTATCACTTCAAATTTACGGATGTTACAAATCTCCCTTCCTAAAATAATTTTCGTCCTCGAAAATTACAATCATACCTGAGTCAAAGAGAAAGACACACTCTTCATTGCTTCGCAACTCATCCTCTCTTTCCCAAGTATACTCTGGTCGGCCACGATTCATGCACAAAACTTTTACGAATGAGATCTCTCTACTTCCGAGCTTCTGAATACTTGAGTCCACTATTCAGACTGGTTTAACACTGATACTCAGATCTGATTCGATTGGTGATTCCTCGATACTAATTATCTGGCTAGGATCTCTAACTGCTCTCCTCAGGTAGGAGACGTAGAATACATCATGTAGACCACTCATTTCTTTAGGTAAAACCAATTTATAAGCAACTTCATCAAAGCGTTCCAGTACCTTGAAAGTACCAACAAATATAAGGCTCAATTTTTTCATTCGTTTGATTCGAGAGGCTCCTCTAACAGGTCTGACCTTCAGGTAAACATAATCACCAACACTGAATTCCACTGGCTTATGCCTCTGGTCATAATACTTGGCCTGACGGTCCTGGGCTATTCTCATGCGTTCTTGAATGAGCTTGATTCGATTTGTGGTCTTGTTAATCCAAGATTCTCTCATGGACAATCTTTCTTCACTCGTAGCCCAACATAATGGTGTCCGACAACGTCTGCCATAAAGTGCCTCAAAAGGGGTCATCCCAATACTTGCCTGAAAACTGTTGTTGTAAGAAAACTCAACAAGAGTAACATATTTCTCCCACTTCACTCTAAAGTCCAAGATACACATTCGGAGCATATCTTCTAAGGTTCTATTCGTACGTTCAGTTTGTCCATCTGTCCGGGGATGGAAGGTGGTACTGAAATGTAGCTTAGTGCCAAACCGCTCCTGAACGTATCTCCACTTCTTAGAAGTAAACCTGCCATCTCTGTCTGAAACTATGGTCTTAGGAACACCGTGAAGTTGAACAATCTCATCAACATATAACTGCGCCAATTTGGGACCCTGATCCGTCCTCCTATTGAGAATGAAGTGGGTAACTTTAGAGAGACGATCAACAATAACTCATAAGGAATCATTTCCCACTCTGCGATCTGGGAAGATCATGGACAAAATCCATTGATATGTCCTCAAAGTTTCACTCGGGGATGGGAAGTGACTGAAACTTGCCTTCTGGCCTTTGACACTCAGCTTTAATTAACTTGCAGATTTCACATTTCCCAACATACTCTGCAACGTCACTCTTCAAGCCTGGCCACCAGACTATCTTCTTCAAATTCGCATACATCTTCGTTCTACATGGATGTATCAAATATCTAGAATTATGAGCCTCAAACAGTATGTCATCTCGAAGATGGCTAACATCTGGAATGCACACTCTACCACTTGAGTCCTTCTGACCTGCCTGAGTCAAATCCCAAATCTCTGACATCTTTGGATCTAATGGTAGGGCTGTTCTGATCCTATCTTTGATGTCGCAAGTGATTTCCATCCAACTCAGCCTTGTAGATCCCAAGTTAAAGCGCAACACCACACTGATCTCTAGCCTCTCTAACTCTCGTACCAGCTCCTCCTGCTTAGTAAGGAGAAGATAACTCGATCCTCTCCGGCTAAGCGCATAAGCCACCACATTCGCCTTCCCTGGGTGGCATTGAATGTCCACCTCATAGTCTGACAGAAACTCTAACCATCCGCGCTGCCTCATATTGAGCTCTTGCTGGTCGAAGATGTACTTGAGGTTTTTGTGATCAGTGAAAATCTCACAACGAACCCCATAAAGATAGTTGCCTCCAAATCTTCAGAGCGTGGATGACTGGTGCTAGCTCCAAGTCATGCACGTGGTAGTTCTTCTCGTGAACCTTTAACTGTCTGGAGACGAAGACTATGACCTTACCATGCTGCATAAGCACAAAACACAAACCTTGATCCGAGGCGTCGCTATATATCTGAAATCCATCTGACCCTGATGGTAAACTCAAAATCAGGGCGGTCATCAGCCTGGTCTTCAATTCCTCAAACGTCAACTTGCACTTCGCTGTCCAACTAAAAGCTTTACCTTTCCTGGTGAGCGAAGTCAGTGGTAAGACTATCTTCAAAAAGTTCTTTATAAACGAAATTTTTTTTGATACAAGCTTGTACCATGCTCCCATGCCCAAATAAATAGCTCTTAACTCCTGGGGCCCACCTTTCTTCCCCCCCATCTCCCGAAAATTGAAATTTGAATTTTTCTCCTCCTTCCCCGTCTCTCTCGTTTCGCTGTGCATTCCTAGGGTTTTTTACGGCGGAAATCCAGCAACTGATTTTCTCCCCCTTCCCCGTCTCTCTCGTTTCGCTGCGCATTCCTAGGGTTTTTCACGGCGGAAGCAACCAGAGGTCTCCGTTACTGCTCCACCATACTCGCCCCAGCACGTTTATTCGGGCAGAAAAATCAGTGCTTCCTATTTCATTTCCGTCATTACTAGGTTGTCAGTTCCAACTGGTCTTCAGTCCCAACTGGTTTTCAGTTCCAACTGGAGCACGTTCATTACCGGAGGTTGACATTACTACTCCTTCAAGGTATAATATATTGATTTTCAGTTCCATTCCAGTTGTAGTTTCTTTTGTAGTGTCATGCCTGTAGTGTCCACCATTATTCTAGTTGCTTTGTAGTTATCTTCCAGTTTAATTTCAGTTGTAGTTACATTCCAGTTGCTCTTGTAGTTGCAGTTACTAGGGTTTTAATTCCAGCTGTTCTTGTTTGTATTCCAGTTACATTTAGTTTGATTCTAGTTAGATTTCAGTTGTCATGTTGTATTTTTTCCAGTTGTAATATTGTTTGAGCTTCTTTTATTTTTCCTTCCCAATCGCAGATGGCAGGTTCTAGTTATTTATATAGCAGATGTGCTATTAAGACATTCAAAGAGAATGCCAAATCTTTGTTCGATGTACTCTCCGAAGACTTCAAAGAGACTCTCCGTAAAATAAGAATTCTATAATTGTTTAGCATGCCTACTATTCAACAAAATATTCCTCTGTTATATTATATTATTAGTTCTTACTCTGCCAAGAGGATTGCTTTTCTCTTTGGTAAGTTTTATGTGAAATTTACAGTGAATCATGTTACACTCATATTGGGTCTTCCAAACCGGGAAAGGGAATTTCAATTCGAGAGAATTCCCTTGTCTAACCACAAGCATAAGGAGTTGACGCAAGAGCTAGCTGATCTCACAGTAGAGGATAGTTCACCAACCCTAAAGTCAAGGAGAATAAATGGTCTTATTAGATATGTATTGACAGTTTTCTTCTTCCCTTTGAAAGGACTCAAAGTGCCAACCTGCCTTTTGGACTTCAAAGGGTTGGAGGATTTTGCAGCAGTGAACTGGCCGAAGGCCATACACACCTTTCTCCACTCCCATTTTGCTTCTATGCGGCAGATTGCTATTGGGGAGGAGATGACAAATCTAGGCTACCTTGAGGGGTGCTCCGTTATTCTAGTGGTAAGCAAGAGCACGTACAACTTGTACTTGTCATAATATTGTTGTTTTATTAATTGCTTATAGGTATTTCATATCATGTCGTAGGTATGGTTTTTGGAGCATACCTCTATAACATCGGCATGGGGAGAAATGACCACTCCCCGATTGTACCGATGGTCCTCCCAGCTTACCTTTAGCGTCTTACATTGTTCAAGACTCCGAGCCCAGCTGTCAAAGCCCGATGTTGTAAGTAGTACATCGTTATTTGTTGGATTAATTATTTCATGTACATATAACATGACGCGCTTGTTTGCATACAGGTTCGGAAGTGTTTTGCTTATATATCGGTTGAGGAGCAAGACTTGCTAGGAGGAGAAAGAGAGGAAGACTTATCAAGATTTGAGGAAGAGGAGATAGGTGTGAAGGAGAAGTGAGAAAGAGGAGAAAATGGAGCAGCAGAGGCTGAAGAAGGAGAAGAAGAGGTTAAGTGGGGAGAATGAGGAGAAAAATGAGATAAAGAAGAAGGTGAAGGAAGAGAAGGAGGAGAATGAAAAGAAAGAGAAGAAGGAGAAGAAGATGAAGGAGGTGAAGGATGAGGAAGAAGTGAGTAATGAAAAAAAGAAGAGGGCAGAGAAGGAGAAGAGAGAGAAGAGTAGAGAGTATCGATTTAAAAACTATGTTGATGTTGCAGTCCGACAACTAAGAATCTTTATTCAAACAAAATTTGATCGTTTGGCGGCCTTGTTAGGGCTTGCCAATGAGTGGCAGTGAATGAGGAGGAGGTGAACGATGAGGGGGTGAAGTATCATGAGGTGAAGGGGGAGGAGGTTTAGGAAGGGGAGGTGAAAGAGAAGGAGGTCAACATCATAAATGATGATTCTGCAATAGTGCTAAGCAAGGTGAGACATACACCAGTAAATGAGATACAAAAGAAGAGGGCTGACAAAAAATACTGGTCAATATACCCGGGTAGGGATGCACTTTGTCCCGAAGATAGGGAGATGATCACATTTGTGATTGATCGATATCCAAATCAGTACGTAATTTTTTTTGTTTACTTTACTATATCGTGTAATTTTACTCATTCTTCTGTATTCATGGACTCGATTGTTATTGAGAGAGGAAATATTTTTATTTCTCGATCAAGCCTGATTTATATCTTAGGGACTGGATGAGTGTGCTCCTCTCATTTGGACGCATATGCGTACGTTCTAAATAGCCTCAAAGAGAAAAATGAGAATAACATGGTCAATTTTTTGTTGGTATTTTCAAATCATGCGGTAATGAAAAATACATCTTGACAATACTGATTTTTTTGTCTTAAGTACTGACTATTTTTTGCTTATTATATGCAACATTTAAAATCATGCGGAAAGATCAGTTTTAGACTTGTCGAACATATCACCCTTGAGTCAGTTGGAGCTGTTGAGGTTATTGTAATGCCATGCCATGTTGCTAGCCATTGAGTCCTGTTGGTTGCCAATCTTAAAAAAACGAAACTGAGATTTCTATGACTCGATGCCGAATCCCACGCACAGGACACCCCTACGGAACCATGTACGTAGTTGTATTATTCAAATAAATTATAACTTCATATGTGCAGATTATCTTGACACCCAATCTCTGATTACCTTGACTACATATGTGCAGATGAGGTACCTTCAAGAAGACACAGTTGATGTGCTTCCCAGAGACATAGCGCTATGGCCACTACGCGTCGTTGAAGGGCTTCCTACTCAGTACACCGACAACGATTGCGGGATATTTGTGATGAAATATATGGAAGCCAGTGTGGTAGAGGGACCAATGCATTGGAAGAGTCACAATACTTGGGGGAAGGACATGCGGAGGATCCGAGCCAGTTTTCCTTGCTTACAAAAAAGGGATTTAATTTTTAAATGATATTGTAAATGATGACATAATATTGATCTGGAGTATGATTAGTTAACAGTTAAGGTCATACTCCAGATCAATATTATGTCATCATTTACAATATCATTTAAAAATTAAATCCATTTTCTGTAAGCAAGAAAGACTGAAAAATCAGGCAAAAAGATGCAACCAATTCGGCTCGGATCCTCAACATGTCTTTGTCTCAAGTCTTGTGACTCTTCCAATCCACTGGTCCCTCTACCACACTGGCTTCCATATATTTCATCACAAATATCACGCAATCGTTGCTGATGTCCTGAGTAGGAAGCCCTTCAACGACGCGTAGTGGACATAGTTGTTGAAGCCAAAATTGACCTCCACGGGAGTTCAAAAACAGGGGTGCAGCCAACACCTACTTCTCTCGAGCCCCGACCCTCGACTAGTTGCAAAGGACCTAAGACTGACACAAAGCCTCAGCAGGGAGGTCCCACCTCACACCCGGAAGATCTCTGAGAGTTTTCCCTCCAAAGCCAAAAACTGAGCTAGGAGCTCCTCAGAAAGCACTAGAGATTTGGAGGATAATGAGAGCTTGCTTTCTAAGGAGCCCCTATGAGTCTATTTATAGCCTTTTGCTGACCTGAGATTACTGTAATGCTCTTGGTTGACTTGCCAATAGCCAAATCCCGCTGTTTGTAAAGTACTAAATGCAGCCCCTGGGGGTGTATGAGTAATTTTACCTGAGGGTAATTAGGTAATTTTACCCCGGGCCCTGGGCCCCACTCGGCGAGAACCCTGAGACGAGAACCTTCCCGCCTCCACTCAACGCCTTCTCGCCCGCTCCTGGGACTTGGCGGGTCTCGACCGAGACCTGGCGCAAATAATCTTGCCCGCCTATGGGCGGGAGCTCCTCCAAGGCTTGGCGCAAGCGATCTCGCGCGCCTATGAGCGGGAGCTTCTCCAAGGCGGGAGCTCTTCCGGTCTGAAGCCCGAAGCTAGTCCAATCCTGACCGTTGGTGCCTCCGGGTCCCACTTAGCGAATATGAGCTTGTACAATAGTGTTATGTCTCTGGGAAGCACATCAACTGTGTCTTTTTGAAGGTACCTCATCTGCACATATGTAGTCAAGGTAATCAGAGATTGAGTGTCAAGATAATCTGCACATATGAAATTTTAATTTATTTGAATAATACAACTACGTACATGGTTCCGTAGGGGTGTCCTGTGCGTGAGATTCGACATGCAGTCATAGAAATCCCAGTTTCGTTTTTTAAGATTGGCAACCAACAAAACCCAATGACTAGCTACATGACCTGACATTACAATAACCTCAGCAGCTCCAACTGACTCATGAGTGATATGCTCGATCAGTCTACGACTGATCTTGCCGCATGATTTTAAATACTGCATATAATAAGCAAAAAATAGTTAGTACTTAAGAAAAAAATAGTCAGTATTGTCAACATGTATCTTTCATTACCGCATGAATTGAAGATACGGACAAAAAATTGACTATGTTATTCCCGTCTTTCTCTTTGAGCCTATTTAGAACGTACGCATATGCGTCCAAATGCGAGGAGCATACCCATTCAGTCACTAAGATATCAATCAAGCTTGATCGAAAAAAAAAATATTCTCTCTCTCAATAACAATCAAGTCCTTGAATACAGAAGGGGTAAAATTACACGATAATAACAGTAAAGTAAACAAAAAAAATTACGTACCGATTTGGATATCGGTTCATCACGAATGTGATCATCTCCCTATCTTCGGGACAAAGTACATCCCTACCCGGGTATATTGGCAAGTATTTTTTGTCAGCCCTCTTCTTTTGTATCCCCTTTACTGGTGTATAACTCACCTTGCTTCGCACAATTGCAGAATCATCATTTATGACGCTGACCTCCTTCTCCTTCACCTCCCCTTCCTTAACTTCCTCCCCCTTCACCTCCTGATCCTTCACCCCCTCATCCTTCACCTCCTTCTCATTCACTTTCCACTCATTGGCAAGCCCGAACAGGGCCGCCAAACGATCAAATTTTGCTTGATTAAAGATCCTTTGTTGGCCGACCGCTACATCAACATAGCTTTTAAATCGATCCTCCCTACTCTTCTCTCTCTTCTCCTTCTCTGCCCTCCTCTTCTTTTTTCCTTACTCGCTTCTTTCTCCTCCACCTTCTTCACCTCCTTCTCCTTCTTCTCTTTCTTTTCATTCTCCTCCTTTTCCTTCACTTTCTTCTTAATCTCCTTTTTCTCCCCCTTCTCCCCTCTTAACCTCTTCTCCTTCATCCTCTGTTGCTCCATTTTCTCTTCTTTCTCCCTTTTCTCCTTCACACTTCTCATCTCCTCTTCTTCCTCAAAACTTGATGAGTCTTCCTCTCTTTCTCCTCCTAGCAAGTCTTGCTCCTCAACCGATATATAAACAAAAGACTTCCGAACCTGTATGCAAACAAACGCGTCATGTTATATGTTCATGAAATAATGAATCCAACAAATAACGATGTACTACTTACAACATCGCGCTTGTACATCTGGGCTCGGAGTCATGAACAATGCAAGGCGCTAAAGGTAAGCTGGGAGGACCATCGGTGCAATCGGGGAGTGACCATTTCTCCCCATGCCGATGCTATATAGGTATGCTCCAAAAACCATACCTACGTCATGATATGAAATAACTATAAACAATTAATAGAACAACAATGTTATGACAAGTACAAGTTGTACGTGCTCTTCCTTACCACTAGAATAACATAGCACCCCTCAAGATAACCTAGATTTGTCATCTCCTCCCCAATAGAAATCTGCCTCATAGAAGCAAAATGAGAGTGGAGAAAGGTGTGTATGGCCTTCGGGCAGTTCACTGCTGTAAAATCCTCCAACCCTTTGAAGTGCAAAAGGCAGTTGACACTTTGAGTCCTTTCAAAGGGAAGAAGAAAACTGCCAATACATATATAATAAGGCCATTTATTCTCCTTGACTCTAGGGTTGGTGAACTATCCTCTACTGTGAGGTCAGCTAGCTCTTGCACCAACTCCTTATGCTTGCGGTTAGACAATGTAATTCTCTCGAATTGAAATTCTATTCCCCGGTTTGGAAGACCCAATATGAGTGCAACATGATTCACTATAAATTTCACATAAAACTTACCAAAGAGAAAAGCATTACTCTTGACAGAGTAAGACCTAATAATATAATATAACATTGGAATATTTTGTTGAATAGTGAACATGCTAAACAATTGTATAATTCCTATTTCACGGAGAGTCTCTTTGGAGTCTTCGGAGAGTACATCCAACAAAGATTTGACATTCTCTTTGAATGTCTTAATAGCATATCTGCTATATAAATAACTGGAACCTGACATCTGCGATTGTGAAAGAAAAAAATAAAAGAAGCTCAAACAATATTACAGCTGAAAAAAATACAGCATTACAACTGAAATCTAACTAGAATCAAACTGGAATGTAACTGAAATACAAACAAGAGCAGCTGGAATTAAAACCATAGTAACTACAACTACAAGAGCAACTAGAATGTAACTACAACTGAAATTAAACTGAAAGATAGCTACAAAGCAACTAGAATAATGGTAGACACTACAAGTTTGACACTACAAAAGAAACTACAAGTGGAATGAAACTGAAAATCAATATGTTATACCTTGAAGGAGTAGTAATGACAACCTCCGGTAATAAACGTGCTCCAGTTGGAACTGAAAACCAGTTGGAACTGAAAACCAGTTGGAATTGACAACCTAGTAATGACAGAAATGAAATAGGAAGCATTGATTTTTCCGCCCGAATCAACGTGCTAGGGCTAGTATGGTGGGGTAGTAACGAAGACCTCTGGTTGCTTCCGCCGTGGAAAACCCTAAGAATGCGCAACGAAACATGAGAGACGGGGAAGGGGGAAAAAATCAGTTGCTGGATTTTCGCCGTGAAAACCCTAGGAATGCACAGCGAAACGAGAGAGACGGGGAAGAGGGAGAAAAAGTCAAATTTCAATTTTCCAAAGATGGGGGAAAGAAAGGTGGGCCCCGGGAGTTAAGAGCTATTTATTTGAGCACGGGAGCATGGTACAAGCTTGTACCAAAAAAGTTTCCTTTATAAGCCTCCTGTAATAACCTGCCAAACCCAAAAAGCTGCGGACCTTCGTAACTGCCTTCGGTCTCGGCCACTCCCTTATTACTTCGATCTTCTTGAGGTCAACGGAAAGACCTCTCTGACTAATAACATGTCCGAAAAATGTAACCTCTGACAGCCAAAATTCGCACTTAGAAAATTTTGGATATAACCTATTCTTTCTGAGCGTCCCCAAAACAGTCCCAAGATGAGAGTCGTGATCTTCTGCACTCCTGGAATAAACTAAAATATCATCTATGAAGACGATAACAAAACAGTCTAAGAATTCCAGAAAAACCCTGTTCATCAAATCCATAAAAGCGGACGGGGTATTGGTCAGCCTGAACTACATGACCACGAACTCATAGTGTCCGTATCTGGTACTGAAGGCTGTCTTCTGAATGTCTGCTTCCCGAATCTTCAATTGATGGTAGCCTGACCTGAGATCCAACTTTAAAAACGTGCAAGAACCATAAAGCTGATCAAACAAATCATCAATCCTGGGGATATGATACTTATTCCTAACTGTCAACTTGTTCAGTTCGCGATAGTCAATGCACAGCCTTAGACTACCATCTTTCTTCTTCACAAACAAAACTGGTGCACCCCATGACGAAGTGCTGTGGCGAATAAAACCCAAATCAAACAACTCTTGCAACTGAACCTTCAACTCTACGAGTTCTCTAATAGCCATACAATAAGGGGACTTGGCCACGGGTGCTGCTCCAGGTAGAAGATCGATCTGGAAGTCAATCTCTCTAGTAGGAGGGACACCAAATAACTCTTTGGAAAGACATCAGGAAATTCTCGAATCACGGGTACCCTCAACAAATCAGTCTTAGCTTCTGCATTCATCAACACTAAGAAGATTTCACAACCTTTACTAATACATCTAACAGCCTTAACAGACGAGATAACCAGCTTAGTGACTCCTTTCATGCCCTAGAAACTGACAGTGATCTGGTTGAGTCCTTCAAACTGTATCAGCTTGTCTCTGCAGTCTATCTTGATGTTAACAGCCGTTAACCAGTCCATTCCCACAATCAAATCGAAACCCGCGATGGGAAGTAACAAGGATTCTACAACAATCTCCGCTTCTCCAAATTGCACTAGTACCCTACACATGCCTCTGGTTTGCAGGAAGGATCCGTTGGGCATCATGACCTCTAACGATATTGCCTCTGGGAAAACTTCTAATCTCAGCCTACGTATTAGAGATTCTGCTATGAACGAGTGCGAAGCGTCCGTGTCAAAGAGAATTTGGATGGTACATTATGAATCATAAGTACGCCTACACGAAAAGATTCAACACAAAAATTTACAGTGTCACTAAGGAGGATTTAATTAAATTTCCTATAATACAGTTATACCATAATACATACCTGTCACCACATCCTCTCGCTCCTTGACTTCCTGTTGGCCAAGGCCATAAGCTCTAGGCTGCACTGGTCCACGTCCCTGTATCAGTCTCACGTCAGCACCCATTGATGTTTTTCCTTTGTCAGCTTTACTCGGGCCAACGACCTCAAATTTCGACTATAAGAGAGGGTTACGCTAAATCAGACTATGGTGAAAAGGGTATGCATAGATAAACAACAATCAACACTTAACTTAGGCTTCATTTGTTTGAGCGGTGGCGGGTCGATCCGGCGGGTGGAAACGGAGAGTTCGAACTGGAGGGTGGAGGTGGCTGCTCCAAACGGAGCTTTTTGGGGCGTTTCTCAAGGCGGGCGGGTGGAAACGGAGCAAACGCCGCCAGAGGCTCATTTGTTTACCCTCATTCCGGCGGTGTTTGCCCAAAACGGAGATGCGAAACGCTCAAACAAATAGAACCTTAAATTATCTGATTTTCAGAAGCCCCTGACAATAACGGGCTGCGTCCTGGATGCTGACATTTGTAACATAACCCCGCGGTAGCCAAACACTCTCCTAGATGGTGGCGATAACACTTCGGGCAAAGGGGGTAATCCTTGATCCTGGTCCCAGTCTGATCACCTTTCTGGGCTCCTGACCTCTGCTTCTTGTTCCAGTTTCTATCCTGGCTATTCTTGTTATGCTGCTGCTGAGGTGCATTCTGAGGTCGCTTTGAACAGAAGCTATTGTGCTTTTGCACATTTTGTTGATCAGTTTCTAACTTACTAGCAGTGTCCACTAAATTCTTATAATCTGCATTCACCATCGTCATCAATGGCTGCCTCAATGAATCACGCAATCCGTCCACAAAATGGCTACACTTCTCGTTCTCGTCCCCCTGCATCGTGCCCACATAACGAGAAAGATGGGTCAACTCCCGTTCATAAGTCACCACTGTCTTGTCCCCCTGAATCAGCTTAAGGTACTTCTCTTGGAGGCAGCGACGCTCGGACAGGGGAACAAACCAGCTAGCTAGCGCCGACAAGAAGTCATTACAATGAACATGTCCGCGGTACGACCTGACAACATGGGTAAACGCAAGCCATTATGCTAAAAGGATAAGGAACACTAGGTAAAGACAAATTTTACACGACAACACTTACGAGCGGGATCGTCCGCCAATTGTCTGGTCCACCACTGATGGGTCTCCCCTTTCAGTAGAAAACCCGCTAACAAAACCTTCTTGTTCTCAGGGCACTCCATCACCTCAAGCAGTTCACAAGTCATAATCAACCAATCATCAGTCTCCATTGGCGTCTCTTCTCCAGTGAAGTTGGAGGGATGAAGATCACGGAGATTCCTCAGGTAGCGCTCCATCTCTAAATCCCCTATAACTGGCACAGGAAGTGCGACTGGATCTGTAGCAGACAGTGCATTTCTAAATTCCACCATAGCTAAGGCCACCGCTCTGGCAATAATGACGGCCATATCTGCTAGGTCTGACACTGTTGGTGCTGCTGGTGCTGGAGGCGCTGCTGGGGCACTATTATCATCCATGGCTATTTCAGGTGTAGTATTCTGACGAGAAGCCTCTCTGGCGTCAGTGGTACGCGGTACCTATAATACGAAAGAAGAAAAAAATGAATTATCGGTGTCTGAGAATAAAATAAAGGATCTACTAAGGAAGACAACACATGCACAACTGAAAACCAGATAAAACTTGATGACTCTATTGTCGAATGAGTGATTTAGTCGAAATACTATGACTCTGTGAATTCAGCTTGATGGGCCCATGACCCACAGGTCCGAGGATCGAAACCTCCATCTGATACCAATTGTAGCACCACAACCTAGTTCAAAACCAATCAGCCGTCCGACCGGGTCCAGTGATAAGAAATAAACTAAGAAACAATACTAAAATTAGTACATAGCAAGCGCAAATGAAAAGAAATGAAATGAAAGCGTACAACAGAAGTTGAAAATAAACTAAGGGTAAAAGTGTGTCTCATCAAGCTGAATTCTCAGAGCCACTAAAATTATTGAAAAGTCAAATAACTGAATATCCAAAATACTGTAATATGTCTGGTACAAGAAAGAACTCTTTAACATTAATATTACACGAGTCCAAAACTAAACAATAATGCACTAAAAATTAAACAAAAATTGAAAAGGAAGACAAATTATATGAGCAACTCCAATATCAAGCTCATCATAGACGCAGTTTCCCACCTGAGTCCCCTATAAAACATGCCCAAACATGGGTCAGCCCAAAGGGAGAGTAAGAAAAATTATTTCTCTTACTGACACTAAAATTATTTTGAAAGAATTTGTGCATGCTCTGAAAATAATTTGTGTGCTGTAGAAAAACTGTATGCCATTGATATATGTATAATTTTCTAAAAATAAAACTAGAAAAATAAATGGCTGCTCTAATTATTCATAATGTATCAAGTTTATTCAAATTCTGAATCATCTGGTTAACTAGGAGTTTCTAGGGGTCGGTCTGAACTTGAGTTCTAGTTTCACTTATGATTGTTCTTCGACAAAGTTCTAGGCAGAGTAGCTCCCACCGCAAAATACTAGTCTAACGATCCGAGTCTCACTAACAAACTCAAGTGTTCTAGTGTCTCACAGACACAGACTCAAATCTACTAAACTTCTAAATCGGGATACATCCCCCAAACAATTTGACTCATAGGGTGTATACTACAACCCACGAGAAGGATAGTGCGCCACTATCAAACACGGAAGAAGGTCTCTATCGTGTCTACACAACATTTTATATCTAACATACTCTGCGTGTGAACATGTATGTATGACTAAGGTGATTCACCAAATTGGTTTTTTTTTTAAAAACGACTAGAAGCCACATTTCTCACTTTAATGAATCCTGCTCGCAAATCTATACGAGTGACTATAATATTCGTATGGTCTACCCGTTTGGGTCGTGTTAACATTAAATACATACTGTATATACTAACTACACAATAATTGCATTTCCAATCTTTATTGATAGTAGAAATTTCATACACCCATATCGGTTTTACTGAGTTATTTTGAACATTACTATACAAACTATCTGATATGTCTAGGCAGAAAGAAAAAAATTTCTTACCGCGGGGTTGCGTTGTTCGTACACCTGACTCGACGACATAACTTCCAGGTTACACCCTCTTGGCAAAAAAGGATAACGATTTCTGACACGGAGACGGTTATGCCCAGACTAGAATTGTAGATCCCACTGATCACCAACGTCTTCCCTTTACTCGCATTCTTATCCACATTATCGTCACGCTTATCCTGAGACGTCATTCTGTTGTTTCTCGGCCTTGGAAACCACTGAAATAACACACACTTTAATTGAGTTGCATCTCTTATATGCGTAGCGTTGATGTTTTTAAAGTTTTAGGAAAAGGCGCAGACAAACAAAATCCGTCCAATTTACGAAAGCTAACTCAAATAAACGACCAAAAATATTTATAATTGCTGTCGAACACAAACTCAACCCTCAAACAAGACTGCCATTCTCAGCCTCCAAACAGCACAGAATCATCCCCTAAACAAGGCGGCCAACACAAAATCAGCCCCCAAAATCAGCCCCCAAAAGGGCTGTCCAGCAACACAAAGATGTCCCAAAATTGCAAGGAATCAATACTGCTTAACCAGCCCCCAAAATCAGCATAATTAGCCCGCAAAAACAACACAACCAGCTCGCAAAAACAGTACATAAACCGAAAATCAGCAATCGAATAGCGAAATCATCCACAGAAAATTGTAGTAACTGACTAATAACACTAATTATACTTCCAAACTAGCAAGGTAACAAAAACAGAAGAAAAAAAGAAGAAAGTATCCTTACAACGTGAGAGGGAGGAAGAAGGTGCTGCACAACCGTTCCTTCTTGGATGCGCTGATGTTCAGCGAAGTTCTTCCAAAATCCCCGGAGGAGGCACTGAAGAAGAAGGTAGGAGGCAGAAGAGAAAAGTTGCAACAACAGTAGCTCAAAACCAGCGGCCAGAAAAGCCCTAATCCAGTGGCTCTGGAAGATGGCATGACACAGAAAGTAGCGGCACAACACATAAGAAAGAGAGGGAAGGAGAGAGCTTGCAGGAGATAGTAGCAGAGCACGGGCACGTGATCCACGTCACAGAGGCAACAACACAGAGCAGCGACATAAAACAGCGACACGAGAACTGCGACACAGAAGCAGCGACACAATAGGCACAACACCACCAGAGGTAGCAGCAGCTACCAAGAGGAAGAGAGGAAAAGAGGAGAAGAGGAGCAGCAGTCAGGAAGAGGAAGAAGAAGCCGAGCACGGGAAGAAGTAACAGCCGGGAGCAGCATCAGAGAAAATTGTGTAGAGACTGAAGTGTGGGAGAAGCAAAGGGCTCGACTCATTTTAATAACAGGAGATAAGCGCCATCGGTTTATGTGAGTCAATTAACAACAATGCACCGATCCAGGTGTCACCAAATTAAGCCCAAAACACACCACCAACCAACACCACAACAAGCCAATTGTCAACTCCAAAACTAAATCAACCATATCACCTATTTCCACATGGCATCACACAAGCCAACTCACAACACCCTTAAATTGATAATAACACCCCACTATACAACCAATATTTGAGACAACATAATTATAATCAAAGATACATGACTATTGACACCCCCAAGTGTATACTAACTCATAAAATCAAATAACGACAATAAAGTAAAGAAATTTCGAAAAAAGTTTAGCACATAATATCGTACTGCCTTGCGTTCTCATCACCGGGGAATAATTAAAATATTTTGCGCATTATTTGGATCGTCACACGCACCATGCACTGGGATCAGGTACACCATGATTGGCATGGCGGTTTCAGGTGACATTATTTGCTGGTGGAGGCATGATGACAATGTCTAGTTCCTTCCATGAAGGGAAAAAATTGTTGTGCTTCCGACAACACCAATCATCGTTGATTTGCGCGGCGGTTTTGAATCTCAGAGTATTGCTTGTGAACTTGTACTTCATGATTGGCGTGGCGGTTTCGGGTGACGGAATTTGCTGGTGGAGCCATGACGACAATGTTCGGTTCCTTCCATGGAGGGCAGAAGTTGTTGTGCTTCAGACAACAATCACCGTTGATTTCATAGGGAAATTCCTTGTCCGCTGACACGGCCTTTTCTTTGGATTTCTAGCACGTTCATACTAGAGTTGGACTTGCTCATTATTGCTAATGAATATTTTTTCCGGACTGACGTATTTCGGCGAGCTGGTTCTTGGCTGCATGCTTATAGGTACGGTGAATAGTCATATGTTATCACAACGTTGTCGTGAACTTGTACATTGATGATTGGGATGAAATCGGTTTCGAGTATTGCTGACGAGCCTTCATCAAGACTGGTTGGGTGGAAGATGCAAACTCACGGTGCACACCACTCACTGGGATCTTGTCGCGGAGCTCCTCCATCATTCTCATTTGTGCCAAGTTCATCTCACACATCATCTCTTTCAATTTGTTTGTCTCTTCGCTATGCTTGGGACTCATCTTCTGTTGGGTTTTGCTAATCGACATAACAGTTATGCACATCGGAATAAAGAGAAACAAGAAAAACCCAAAAGCAAGTTGTTGATCTTGCGATGATCATTAATCAAGAAGTAATCTGCAATAAATAAATTTATACCTTTGCGGGATTGAGTCGATACTCAACCTAGGTGCTCCGATTGATTCCAACGAACGACAACGGCCGGAGTTCCGAGCGTAGAATAGTGTCCACGCCTCTACGGGTATGCACACGAGCACGGAGAACCCAAGACTCTTGTCGCACAAGATCTAGGTCGGAAAGAGGCTTGCACTCAACATCTCCACGAATTGCTAGATCCGTCCAAGGAGAGGTGGCAACGACGAAGACAACGCCTAGGGAACGCTTCCGGCGGCGATGATGGACAGTGGATTGTCGACGACGTCAAGCGGTGGTTGGCTGCAACAGCGGCAACAAGCGGCGGTCGACAATCCGCGCAGATCGCGGGAGCGGAACAGTTCCGTCGCGATGTGATGCGTAGATCGCGGGAGCGGAACAGTTCCGTCGCAACAACGGCGTCGGCGTAGATCGCGGGAGCGGAACAGTTCCGTCGCGGGAGAACTACGCCGTCGCGGGATTAGGTCGAATGAACAGTTCTACATCTGGTTCAATAGTAAACGCTTTTATACAGTGAACCAAGAGAGCCGATAACCGCAGACCGCCAAAAACAGACTTGGAAGAAATAAAACCGGTCTAGACAGTATTCAGCGAGTATCAACTTGATAATCGGCGAATCGACGTGTGACCATAGTGATACACGACGAATCGTGAAGGAGCCATGATGACAGTCGACGAATCGGCGATAGCTCACAACGATACTCGACGAATCGGTAAGAGGACACGACGATACTCGACGAATCGGTAAGAGAACACGACGATACTTGACGAATCGGCGAGTATTACCTTAATACTCGTCGAATTGTTGAATGATTGCGACGATACACGTCGAATCAAGCCCATTCGTCGAAACCACTTACCCATACACGACGAATTTTCCTTAGCTTCTGCCGACTACATACCGGGCGACCCATATTCACAATGCAGGTCCCGAAATGAAATTCCACCAGGTCTACATCGTCATAGGCTTGATCCTTAACTCATATCACATATGGGCAAGGCCAACATAAACCTATCCGACTTCTCCAAAACTCTTATGTGCGACACCATAGGCTCATACTGCGTTGACAGTGAGACTACATGCTTGATCACTTCCAGATCAGCATGGTAAAACCAACAGTCTCCCACTTGATCTAGAAAGTATCAAACAAAAGCTTCACAAACAACGAGCGACATCTAGCAATACATCATTGCTCCCCAAGCAATAAGAGTTGAAAACTCGAAAGTCATTGTGACCAATGTATCAGTGTTGTCATATCCCTTCGTCCCTTACATCCGGATAGAACTAGAGGTACAGATCGTGTCAACCCTCATAATTGTTCAATCCTAGTTTTCTTAATCTACAATAGACTTGCAGAAATTGGTGAATCCAATATCATATATTGACCCAACCAAGCATGACCATGCATTTCTCAGTCCTATTCCATCAAGGGGCCCATGGATGCAACTTCTGTCATATAGGAGGACAAATCTCATTTCTGTTCACACGCAAACACCCAAATGATTCGTAACGTACCCAATAACCACATTTATCATCCAACTTTCTCAAGACTGGACTTTTGATAGCATCAAAGCACGCTCTTGCTCACTCAGTGAGTGCTGTGACTTCAGGTCAAAGGACCACAAACACCATTGCTACTTGAGCCGTACTTGTGACACGTTCATATAACAATCCACAAAGTATTTTCACGGTGGGTCTGTGCAGTACAACTTGTTCATAACAAGTACCCATGTGATGACTTGATATCACAATATCATGACCCGTGTCTCTGTAAGGACGGGTCATCAGTCAACGCACATGCTAGTCTTAAAGGTATCATCGCTCTTAGCTTCTAAGATGATACAACGACCCGGGACTTTTAAGAATGAAGCCTCTAATATCATAGGTTCTCACTTCAAGTCATTACTTGACCTATGGAAGCAAACATTCTAAGGACATTTATTAAATTGAACTACTCTATCACAATAGAAATAATTGCATAATAAAAGAACTTGCAAAACATATAAATGAAATGTATACAATACTTTTATTCATCAAATGAAATATTTTACAACCAACAAACATACAATCCACAAGACTCAAACTAGAGTTGATCATTCAGGTATCGTATATCCATTGATCTAACATGACCATCATGCTTTCTCTGTGCGAGAGGCTTTGTCAGTGGATCCGCAATGTTTTCCTCAGTTGGCACTCTGCGTATGCTCACATCTCCTCGATCGATAATCTCTCGAATTAGATGGACCGCCGAAGTATGTGCTTGGGGCGCTGATGAGATCTAGGTTCCGAAGCAAGTGTAATTGCACCGTTGTTGTCACAGTAGAGATTTACCGGACGAATA
This sequence comes from Platanthera guangdongensis, assembly GCA_039583875.1. Taxonomy (NCBI): domain Eukaryota; kingdom Viridiplantae; phylum Streptophyta; class Magnoliopsida; order Asparagales; family Orchidaceae; genus Platanthera; species Platanthera guangdongensis. The sequence continues at coordinate 273,810,565 of CM077150.1, forward strand.
ATGTTAGGAACTACATCTAACTCGCCGATGAATTTTCTAATCCATACAGCCTCCTTCGCTGCATTTGCAACGACGATATACTCGGCCTCAGTAGTAGAATCAACGACTGTATCCTGCTTGGAACTCTTCCAGCTAACAACACCTCCATTTAGGCAAAACACAAACCCTGACTGAGACTTTGAATCGTCCCTATTTGTTTCTAAGCTAGCATCCGTGTAACCCTTTACAACGAGCTCTTGCTCTCCGCCGAATACCAAGAACGTATGCTTAGTCCTTCTCAAGTACTTAAGGATATTATTGACGACAGTCCAGTGACTTTCATCGGGATCAGACTGATACCTGCTAGTCATGCTCAAGGCATAAGAGACATCGGGTCTAGTACATATCATTGCATACATGATTGACCCAATTGCCGAAGCATATGAAATCAACTTCATGCGGTCCTTATCTTCACAAGACTTAGGACACTGGTCCTTAGAGAGACTCACACCATGAGACAGATAAGAATCCTTTTTTGGACTCAAGCATGTCGAACCGCTTCAACACCTTGTCAATGTACGTACTTTGGGTCAAACCCAGCAACTTCTTCGATCCATCTCTATAGATCTTAATATCAAGTATATAAGTCGCTTCACCCAAATCTTTCATTGAAAAGCAGTTCTCTAGGTTGTTCTTAACAACTTGCAGGGTCGGTATGTCATTTCCGATAAGCAGTATGCCATCTACATACAATATCAGAAAAATAACTCCGCTCTCACTAATTCGTTTGTAAACACACGGTTCATCCTCATTTTTGATAAAACCAAACTCTTTGATCTTTTCATCATAACGAAGTTTCCAACTTCGAGAAGCTTGTTTTAATCCATAAATGGATCTCTGCAGTTTGCATATTTTAGTGTCTTCACCTGGAGATACAAAACCCTCAGGTTGTGCCATATATACTTCCTCAATGTGTTTTCCATTTATGAAAGCCGTTTTGACATCCATCTGACAGATCTCGTAGTCATAATACGCAACAATAACAAATAGAATTCTGATGGACTTAACCAGGGCAACATGAGAAAAAGTTTCATCATAGTCAATACCATGAATTTGATTGAAACCCTTAGCTACAAGTCGTCCTTTGAATGTCTGTACATTCCCATCCATGTCAGTCTTCTTCTTGAAGACCCACTTGCACCCTATGGGTCGTACCCCTTCAGGTGATTCCTCTAAGGTCCAAACTTGGTTTTCATACATGGAGTCCATTTCAGATTTCATGGCCTCAAACCACTTCTCGGAGTCCGGTCCACTCATAGCCTCATGGTAGGTTGCTGACTCATCATTATGATCCATGAGCAACACATTACCTATTTGAGACACGAGAAATCCATATCTCCCAGGCTCAAACTTTGATCTACCAAATCTACGTGAAACTTGTGTTTCCTGAGCAGATTCTCCAGCTACAACAACTTGTGGTCCTGACTCAGGTTCCAATTCCGGTTTATCCACCGTTTGTGGTTCTTGAACTTTTCAAGTTCTACCTTAGTAGTCTTTCTACTTAAGAACTCTTTCTCAAAAAAGTCACCAGTACTCGCGACAAACACTTTGCCCTCAGACGGTAGGTAGAAATAGTATCATTCAGTTTAGGGCTGATATCGAGTCGAGTTCGAGCGATTTTGGCTCGACTCGAAATCGAAATTTTCGACTCGAACTCGGCTTGAAGTCGAAATTGATTTCGAGTCAAGCCGGCTCGACTCGAAATGACTCGATTCCAAGTCGGCTCGAAATCGAATCGAGTCGGCTCGAAAATAAATCAAGTCGGCTCGAAATTGAGAAATTTTTCGTTTTATTCCTACTTTGCTCAAAATTAAATTGGGCAACCTATAAATTTAGCAAATGAAACACTTAAAGCCTTTATTTTTTTTTTTAGATTTAAATTTTGTTATTTTTAATCTTAATATAAAAATATATTAATAAACACTTAATTTTTTTAATTAATTCGAGTTGATTCGAATCATATTTCGAGCGATTCAGGGCTGCCTCGAAATCGACTCGAAATCAGATTCGAGTCAAATTGAATCAACTCAAATTGAGTCGAATCAATTTTAACCGATTCCGATTCGGCTCAATTTTCGAACGATTTTCGAGCGACTTTCGAGTTTTGAATAATATGCTCAGTCCTAATTCAGTTTCCTTTGGATACCCCACAAGATAACACTTATCAAATTTGGGTTCCAGCTTGTCAGACATTTGACGTCGCACGTATGACTCGCAGCCCCAAACCTTAATGAACGACATACTAGGACGTTTTTCAGTCCATATCTCATATGATGTCTTTAGAACCGCTTTCGTTGGAACACGATTTAGTGTTAAAACAGCAGTTTCTAGAGCAAAATCCCAAAAGGAAACAAACAGATCTGCATGACTCATCATCGATCACACCATGTCTAACAAAGTACGATTCCTCCGCTCAGACATACCATTATGCTGCGGTGTCCTAGGTGGAGTGAGCTGTGATACAATACCACACTCTTTCAGATGGTCACAAAATTCATGACTTAGGTATTTGCCACCACTATCAGGTCAGAGCGCTTTCACCTTCTTACCCAATTGGTTCTTTACTTCGTTCTTAAACACTTTGAGCTTTTCAAAAGTTTCGGATTTGCACTTCATAAGATACACATATCCGTATCTACTGAAATCATCAGTAAATGTAACAAAATAGAAGTACCCACCTCTAGCCATGGAACTCATGGGTCCATATACATCACTATGTATTATTCCCAAAAGATTGTGAGCTCTCTCATTGAAGCCAGTGAAAGTGACCTTAGTCATCTTAATAAACAAGATTCGCATCTCTCAAATGATTCATAATCAAATGAGTCCAGTAGCCCCATCTTTATGAAGCTTGGATATGCGTTTCTCATTTATATGACTCAAACGACAATGCTAAAGGTACGTAGGGTTCGAGTCATTCGTTTTTAGTCTTTTAGTATTTTCAATGTTATAGATCTGATGGTGTACGTTCAAAACATATAAACCATTAAATATTTGGGTTATAACATAACAAACATCATTCTTAAATATAGAACAACAATTGTTATTAATAAAAAAAAAATCCAATCATGTCTAAACATGAAATAGAAATAATGTTTCTAGTTATTGCAGAAACATAATAACAGTTATCAAGTTCCAAAACAAGCCCACTGGGCAAAGAAAGACGGCAAACCCCCACAACAACATTAACAACTCTTGCTCTATTGTCAACGCGCAGGTCCATCTCTCCTTTACTCAGCATTCTTTCTCCTTCTCAATTCCTGCACATTTATACAAATGTGAGAACCACATCCGGTATCCAATACTCAGGATGAAGGAGCAAAAATGTTTATCTCTATAACATATATACCTGAAGCGGAAGTCATACCTCCCCTTATCTTTTGCAGACCCTCAATGTATAGAAGACAATTCCTCCTCCAATGATCAGGCTTGTCACAGTGGTGACACTTTCCCTCTTTCCCTGAACCCTTCCTTTTCGGTGCAAAAGATTTGAACTCCAGAGCAGATATAGGTCCCACCTTCGTTTTCTTAAAGCCCTTGACCTTGCCCTTGCCTTTATGCACCATCAGTATGAGGCTAGCAGACTAACCTTCTTCATGTTTATCTCGGCAGTTCGCAACATGCCCGGGAGCTCGGACAGTGTCTTATCTATTTCATTCATGTTATAGTTTAAGACGAACTGCTCATAACTGTCCGGTAACGATTGCAGGATCAGGTCTGTAGGCAACTTTTGGCCCAGAGGGAACCCTAGTCTTTCAAGCTTCTCGATATACCCAATCATCTTGAGTACGTGAGTCCCTACTAGGTCCCGGGCTCCCATCTTGCACTGGAACAACGCCTTAGTGACATCGAATCTCTCTTGACAAGCTTGCCCTTGAAACATTTTCTTGAGATGCTCGTCAATTTTCCTGCAACCTATGCTCTCGTGTTGCTTTTGAAGCTCAGAGTTCATGGTCGCAAACATGAGACATTCGACGTTTAAGGAGTCATCAAAGTACTTCTTGTAAGCATCTTTATCAGCACGGGGTGCATTCCCGGCAGACTCATCATGGGATTCCTCTTTCAAAACATAGAGCTTGCGTTCTTTCCTGAGAACAATTCTCAGGTTTCTGTACCAGTCCAAATAATTTGTACCACTCAGCTTTTCCTTCTCAAGGATCGCTCTGAGAGACATGGTGGAGTGTGAGCCACTTGCCATGAAAATTCTACAAGGATCAATGCAAAGCAAATTAATACTATATTTCAAAATATAATTTTCTCTTTCGATTAAGAATTTAATCAAAATAACTCCCACAATTTTTATCAAATCGATAACCCTCGATATTGATTCGAAGAGTTTATGTGAGTAACTCTTTTAGTGAACAAGATCCATATTTCACTAACAGTATGAGTCAGGTTTGAATTTTCTCTCACAATGCAGCTATTTAGGTAGGCAACGCTTGCCAATTGCATCACTATGTAATTCTTGTATGGCTGGTGAATAACCCTTTATTCGCATCTATCATATGATGCATGCCAATACTATGCCTCTGGGCACTCAACCTTTGAGGTCACTCAGTCAGGCTTGACCCGATGTCGACAGTGAGATATCACAATTATCCGCTCGCACCCTTACCAAGATAGATTAATGCACCTTGCTTTGGCAAGCCTACACTTCATCGATCGAGGCAGGAAGAGTGTCATCCATCGGAAGTCATTCAAATACTTAATATTGCTTAAGGGATTTTGATGTTCGATTAACTCTTTAATCATTGTTAACATTTAACCAATGTGCACATCCGCAAATATTTAACAACACGCACAATCAAAATGCATCCCAGATGTGCACAAGAAATATCATCAACACTTGATGAACTGGACTAAATCTGAACATATAGAACACTTCTAAATCTTCAAACTTGCACTGGACATGAGCAACACAAACTCCACTTACACAGTAGACAAGCTCGCAACTTTATGTGTGAGATTCCAAAATCTACCATATACTTGGTTTCACAAACCAACAAGAGTGACAATTACTGTTAAGGAGTAGCAACAAGAAAATCACATGCGTTCTTGGTGGGATACCAAAAATAGACTTAGGTATTTTAGAACATTTCTAAAATCTCCAAATCTACTCGCCATGGATTTGACAACTTCTGAAACAATGATTATCGCATAACCTCGCTCTGATAACACTGTTGAGTTTTGCTAATCGACATAATAGTTATGCGCAACGGAATAAAGAGAAACAAAGAAAACCCAACAACAAGTTGTAGATCTTGCGACGATCATTAATCAAGAAGTAATATGCAATAAATAAATTTATACCTTTGCGGAATTGAGTCGATACTCAACCTAGGTGCTTCGATTGATTCCAACGAACGGCAACGGCCAGAGTTCCAAGCGTAGAATAGTGTCCACGCCTCTACGGGTATGCACGCGAGCACAGAGAACCCAAGACTCTTGTCGCACAAGATCTAGGTCGGAAAGAGACTTGCACTCAACGTCTCTACGAATTGCTAGATCCGTCCAAGAAGAGGCGGCAACGACGATGACAACGCCTAGGGAACGCTTTCCGACGGCGATGATGGACAGTGGATTGTCGATGGCGTCAAGCGGCGGTCGGCTGCAACAACAACAACAAGCGGCGGTCGGCAGTCCGCGCAGATCGCGGGAGCGGAACAATTCCGTCGCGATGTGATGCACCGTCGACGGCAATATCGGCGTCGGCGTAGATCGCGGGAGCGGAACAGTTCCGTCGCGGGAGAACTACGCCGTTGCGGGATTAGGTCGAATGAACAGTTCTACATTCGGTTCAACAGTAAAACTCTTTCATACAGTGAACCAAGAGAGCCGATAACCGCAGACCCGCCAAAAACAGACTTAGAAGAAATAAAACCGGTCGAGACAGTATTCGGCGAGTATCAACTTGATAATCGACGAATCAGCGAGTGACCATAGTGATACACGACAAATCGTGAAGGAGCCATGATGACACTTGACGAATCGGCAATAACTCACAACGATACTCGACGAATCGGTAAGAGGACACGACGATACTCGACGAATCAGCGAGTATTACCTTAATACTCGACGAATTGTTGAATGGTTACGACGATACACGTCGAATCCAGCCCATTCGTCGAAATCACTTACCCATACTCGGCAAATTTTCCTTAGCTTCTGCCGACTACATACCGGGTGACCCATATTCACAATGCAGGTCCCGAAATGAAATTCCACCAGGTCCACATCGTCATAGGCTTGGTCCTTACCTCATATCACATATGAGCAAGGCCAACACAAATCTATCCAACTTCTCCAAAACTCTTATGTGCGACCCCATAGACTCATACTGCGTTGGCAGTGAGGCTACATGCTTGATCACTTCCAGATCACCATGGTAGAACCAACATCTTCGTCATCATCAGTTGCTACAACGGCGGACTGCCGGAGCTGATGTATGGGAGCTTATATCTAAGGCAAAACCTGAACAGGAAGATGAGGGCATTGTTCTGTCGAGTGGCAGAAAAACAGAACCAGGGAAAGGGGAGAAGATAAACATGACACAAAACAATTCATTTCATTCATTGATCCCCCAATGACTTGACTGCAGGAGTATTTATAATAGCTCGACAGTTAATCAGTTACACAGTTTTCTGATGGTTATACATCGCTGGACCACACACATCACACAACACTCATGCCGGCGGTTACAGCTAGCACTGGTGGTTACAGCTAGCACTGGTGGTTACAGCTAGCACTGGTGGTTACAGCTAGCACTGGTGGTTACAGCTAGTGCCAGTGGTTACCACTTAGCACTAACGCCCGTTGTTACCCTATCACCGAGCGATTACCTGCTAGGAGGGATCGGCGATCGCCTAGTGGTTACCTGCTAGGAAGGGTTGGTGATCGTCGAACGGTTACCTGTTAGGCAGGATCGACGATTGTTGAGCAGTTACCTACTTGGCGGGATCGGCGATCGCTATGTTACACAATAACTACTAATTTTGTCGCTAGTACACAATTCAAACAATAAATGGAGATTGCATCACAAACATAATACAACTGTACTGCTAAAGGAGGCCTTTAACTATTTTTGTAATTACTGCAATTTATTTCATCCTCAATTTCATTTTGTGCTATTCTTCAACTGTCTTTAAAATTTTCAACTTTGTAGTGATACTTTCCTATGATCTGTGTGAATGGAGTTACTTTTGTTAGATCCTAGACTTCCAATTCTGTTTGTAATGTTACATTCAAAGCTGTTCTTTACATTGTCAATTATACTTATTGTTGGAAAAGCCCACTTAAACTAGGCCCATTTGTATAGCATTTATTGATTTCTCTCCTCTCTTTAGTCCCACATTGTGTATAGGACTTTTCTCTCTCTTTCTCTCATCTATATATATGTACTCATTCTTTGTATTTGTACCAAGTGGACATATATACAAGGTTGGCTTTCTCCATTTCTACATGGTATCAGAGCGAGGTTCCGGACTCCTGCGGACTCCCTTTCCTATCCGCCCTGCGGCCTGCGGTCTCTGCGGCCTGCGTATGTGTGTCCGCAACTCCTAGTCGCACCCCCCTGCGGCCTCCCTTTTCCAGACCGCTTCCTCTCATCCCGTGGAACCACTCCTCTTACCTCCTCTTCCTTCCTCTTCTGGCCCCTCTTTATAGCCCTCTCTCTGATCCTGTGGGGTCCACTGCTTCCCTTAGTCCGCTGCGGCCCCTTCTTGTCCGGCGCGACCTCGGCGAACTCAATCCCTAGCTCCGCGGTCTCCTTCTGTCCGCTGCGAACTCGGCGGCCAAGGTCTTTTCCCTGTCCGCCGCGGGCTCGCCTCTCTGCGTTCTTTCAGTCTTGCGGACTGGTCCAGCCCGCTGCAGTCTTGCGGCTTGTCCTCTCTTCTCCGCTCGCTACAGTCCGCCGCGGTCTTATCCAGTCCGCCGCAGTCTCTTCAATCCGCCGCGGCCTCTCTTAGCCCGCTCCTTGCTGAGCGTCTCTGTGCTCACCGCGGCCTCCTCCAGTCCGCCGCGGCCTCACCTAGCCCGCTCCTTGCTGAGTGTCTGTGTGCACACCGCGGCCTCCTCAGTCCGCCGCTGCCTTCTCCAGTCCGCCGCGACCTCCTCCAGCTCGCCGCGGCCTCCTCCAGCTCGCCGCGGCCTCCTCCAGCTCGCCGCGGCCTCATCCAGTCCGCTGTCTTTCCGCTTCCTCTCCTCCAGGTCGCCCCCCATGTCTACATCTGCGGATTCTGTCGGCACGGCCGTTCCTCCTCCTGAACGCCCGGCCTCTCTCCAGGAAGTCCGAGACGAGCTTCGGATCACCACAATTTCTCTCACTGGCAAGAAGAACTTTGTGGAATGGGCACACTCGGTTCGCCGTGTCCTTCAGTCAAAGGGGTTCCTTCATCACTTGACTCAGACCGTTATTGGTATCCCTACTGAGGAATGGTTACGCAATGATGGTCGTGTGCAGACTTGGCTTCTCAACTCTCTTGATGACGAATCTTATCGCCTGGCCATGTATCATGAGACGGCCAAAGGCATGTGGGACGAGCTCCACACCCTCTACTCTGGCAAGGATAGTCTCCACCATCTATATGACATCATCACTGCTCTCCAGGCCCTTGATAGCAGTGGCGCAACTGACCTGACGTCCTTTGTTGCTCAGGCCCGGTCTCTGGTTGAGGCTTGGATCCACCATCAGCCTCCAACTTTGGATCTTGCTGCTCAACGTACCCAAAAGGAAGCTGTGGGTATCGCCATGATGATGGCCCGGGTACCACCTCATCTTCACAGTGTCCGGGCTCACATCCTCTCCTCTACCGTTACACCATCTTTTTCCGATGTGTGCTCAATGCTTCTCAAAGTCTCCCCGCCTCCGGATGTGCCCGGACTTCCTTCTCCGGCCCTTGTTCAACAGGCACCAGCTCCCTTGTTCAACAGGCACCAGCTCCCTTGTGGAATGGGCACACTCGGTTCGCCGTGTCCTTCAGTCAAAGGGGTTCCTTCATCACTTGACTCAGACCGTTATTGGTATCCCTACTGAGGAATGGTTACGCAATGATGGTCGTGTGCAGACTTGGCTTCTCAACTCTCTTGATGGCGAATCTTATCGCCTGGCCATGTATCATGAGACGGCCAAAGGCATGTGGGACGAGCTCCACACCCTCTACTCTGGCAAGGATAGTCTCCACCATCTATATGACATCATCACTGCTCTCCAGGCCCTTGATAGCAGTGGCGCAACTGACCTGACGTCCTTTGTTGCTCAGGCCCGGTCTCTGGTTGAGGCTTGGATCCACCATCAGCCTCCAACTTTGGATCTTGCTGCTCAACGTACCCAAAAGGAAGCTGTGGGTATCGCCATGATGATGGCCCGGGTACCACCTCATCTTCACAGTGTCCGGGCTCACATCCTCTCCTCTACCGTTACACCATCTTTTTCCGATGTGTGCTCAATGCTTCTCAAAGTCTCCCCGCCTCCGGATGTGCCCGGACTTCCTTCTCCGACCCTTGTTCAACAGGCACCAGCTCCCTTATTGCCTCTTCCCTTTTCTGCCCGTGGTGGCCGCTCTGACTCTCGCGGCCGGGGTCGCGGTGGCCGGTCTAGGCCTAAGTGCTCGTTCTGCGGTAAAGATGGACATCTTGAGGCCACATGCTATCGCAAACATGGTCGACCTCCTCGTCCACAAGCCTCTGCTGCTACTACCGACTCTGCTTCACCTCGTACTGATCTCGACGAAGTTCGTCTTCAGCTCCAGCATCTTCATGGCCTGCTCAGCCGTCCGCCTGCCTCGGTTGCCTCTGCTGCTTCTATCTCCAATGAAGGTATCGCCTGCCTCTCCTCTGGCACGCGCTGGATCCTTGATTCTGGTGCCACTCATCATATCACCTCTGTTAGGCCACCTCAGTACTTGTCTTCACCTCACCCGAAGTACATTACTGTCGCTAATGGAGCATCAGTTCCAGTCTCTGGATGTGCTGATATTTCACTCACCTCTTCTCTCCTCCTGCGCTCGGCTCTACATGTTCCGGGCTCTCCTTTCAATTTACTGTCTGTTGGTCGCCTTACTACTGATTCTAATTACTCCGTGACATTTACTTCTTCTTCTTTTCTCATACAGGATCAGCAGACGCGGACTATCATTGGTAGAGGACGGCTGCAGAATGGGCTCTATCTTCTTGACGACTCTCCCACTGTCCTCGCATCTATCTCCTCTTCGGATTGGCATCGCTGTCTGGGACATGCTCCTCTTCCAGTCCTCCGGAAGGCTCTTCCTGATGTTACTCTCCCTGCTTTTCGCTGCGACACATGTATTTTGGGCAAACAGCCCCGTTCATCATTCCCTCCTCATTGTACTCGGAGCTCCGCTCCTTTTATTTTAGTACACTCCGATATATGTGGTCCGTACAAATTTACTAGTATTTCTGGCTATCGGTATTTTCTTACTTTTATTGATGATTACTCTCGCATGACGTGGTTATATCTCCTTCGGGATCGCTCTGAACTTCCCTGCGTATTTCGGGCTTTCATACTTGAGACTCGCACTCAGTTCTCTGCGCCTATTCGCACTATTCGTACTGACAATGCGCGGGAGTACACCAGCCATACCTTTGCCACTCTCTGCTCTGAGTTCGGCATTCTTCACCAAACCTCGTGTCCGTACACTCCACAACAGAATGATGTCGCCGAGCGCAAGAATCGTCACCTACTTGATGTCGCTCGCTCACTTATGCTTCAAATGCAGGTTCCCAAACCATACTGGAACTACGCGCTCTCCACGGCTTGCTTCCTCATCAACCGTCTCCCGTCTTCCGTCCTCCAGTATGCTACTCCCTTCAGCCTCCTCTTTCCCACAACTCCGCCTTTTCCCGTTCCTCCTCGGGTGTTTGGGTGTACCTGCTACGTTCACCACCTGGGTCCCTCCACAGACAAACTGGACCCTCGTGCCACCAAGCATATCTTTGTCGGGTACTCGCGCACTCAGAAGGGTTATGTCTGTTATTCACCTGCTACCCGCAAGGTTACTGTCTCCGCTGACGTCACTTTTCGTGAAGATATTCCATTCTTCCCTGCTCCCGTCGTTTATCCTGTCATTCCTGCTCCTCACTCCTCATCCTCTCTGCCTTCCCTACCTCCTGTCCGTCCACCACCCCCAGTTATCCGGGTCTATTCTCGTCGCTCTCCTCATCCCGTTGCCCCTCTGCAGTCGGCTTCGCCCTCTGGTGCTCTGCTCCCTGCTGCTCCGGCTCCCGTCTCTACCGCTCATCCGATGGCGAATTACGTCTCTCTCCATCGCCTCTCTCCCTCTCTTCTTCACTTTGCCACCTCATTATCCTCTGTTTCGGTCCCTAACTCTTTGCAGGAGGCGCTTCACCATCCTGGCTGGCGAGCTGCCATGGACGAAGAAATGACGGCCCTCTGGGCCAACCAGACCTGGGTCTTGGTTCCCTTACCTCCCGGTCAGCACCCTGTTGGGTGTAAATGTGTGTTCGTCATCAAGCATGCTCCGGATGGCACTATTGCCCGATTGAAGGCCCGTCTTGTGGCCCGTGGCTTCACACAACAGGAGGGCCTCGACTATGAGGAAACCTTCTCTCCGGTGGCCAAGCTCAACACTGTCCGCGTTCTTCTCTCCGTCGCGGTGCACCGCCACTGGCCCCTTCATCAGCTCGACATCAAGAACGCTTTTTTAAATGGCGACCTTCAGGAAACCGTCTACATGCGCCAACCGCCCGGGTTTGAGACCACGGGGGAGTCTCGGGTATGTCTTCTCAAAAAGTCAATTTATGGTCTCAAACAGTCCCCTCGGGCGTGGTTTGTCAAGTTTAGCAAGGTTGTTCGGGCCATGGGGTTCACTCGGAGTTCTGCAGATTTCTCCCTCTTTACCCGACACCGGACTACTGTCACCGTCCTTCTGTTGGTTTATGTTGATGACATCCTTCTCACTGGGGATGACTCCAAGGGGATTCAAGACGTCAAACAACATCTGAGCACTGTTTTTCAAACTAAAGACCTGGGGAAACTTCGCTACTTCCTTGGTCTCGAGATCGCCCGGCGGCCGAACGGGTTGGTGCTCTCCCAACGAAAGTACTGTCTCGATCTTCTCAAAGATGCTGGTCAGTCTGGTTGCAAGCCAGCTTGTACCCCGATGGAGGCAAATCACAAATTATGCGCTCATGCTTCGGATGACGATTTGCTGCTTCCGAACCCGGAATACTATCGACGACTTGTGGGAAAGTTGATCTATCTAACAGTCACGAGGCCGGATATATCGTTTGCAGTTGGGGTTGTCAGTCGGTTCATGCATGCCCCCCGGGCTTCTCATCTTCAAGCGGTTGAACGGATTCTTCGATACCTTAAGGGAGCTCCGGGTCAAGGGCTGGTTTACAAAACCTCCGACTCTGCTCCCGCATTGGTTGCCTATTCTGATGCCGACTATGCGGGTTCCCTGGACGATCGAAAGTCAACTAGTGGGTTCTGTACTTATTTTGGTGGTCATCTTATTACGTGGAAGAGTAAGAAACAAGCTGTGGTAGCCCGTTCCTCTGCAGAAGCTGAATACCGATCGATGGCCTCGGTTGTCTCAGAACTCACATGGCTTGAAAGTCTCCTTACTGACCTGGGAGTAAAACTCCCGTCCTCTGCTGTTCTATTTTGTGATAGTCAAGCCGCCATACACATCGCAAAGAATCCGGTATTTCATGAGCGCACAAAACATATAGAAGTTGACTGTCACTTTGTTCGTGAGAAGGTTCAATTGAAGAAACTTGAATTGAAGCATGTTCCAGGAACTGATCAAGTTGCCGACATCCTCACAAAGGCCTTATCAAGCACCCTGTTCTACCAGTGTTTGTCCAAGCTGGGTGCATATGACCTATACGCTCCAGCTTGCGGGGGAGTGTTGGAAAAGCCCACTTAAACTAGGCCCATTTGTATAGCATTTATTGATTTCTCTCCTCTCTTTAGTCCCACATTGTGTATAGGACTTTTCTCTCTCTTTCTCTCATCTATATATATGTACTCATTCTTTGTATTTGTACCAAGTGGACATATATACAAGGTTGGCTTTCTCCATTTCTACACTTATCATACACTATTTTTTTATTTTTTTATGTTAATATGATTGTTTTTTAGGAGTGCAGCAGATCTGGATCCTTTGCAACCTTTGCTAAAGAAATACATTGGCTTTTTGGGAAGTGAGGTTCTTCCTTCAACCATGGATGATTTAAGGCCAAGAGTACAGCTTGAGCGAACAACTGTTTGGATCGGACTAAAAACTCTGTATGTTGATGTAAATTAAGGATCACAATCTTCCTTATTTTTCCTTCGTGTAGAATAGCCTTTCATAGCAAATACAATCTTTCTAACTACATTTGTTTTATTCTGTTTTCTATATTTTTATACTTTATAATGTCTCGATCCTTCTATAGGTTTGGATTTCTTGAAGCCCCAACATATGAAGAAGGTATTTTAGAGAGATACCCTGTCTTCCTGAGTATTGTTCTTAACCATGTCAGTGGTGACACACCCGAATTTTCCCATGCTGTTGCTTGTTTAAGGACATCCTTTGAAATTCTTGGTGGGTTTTCTGTTGAATATATTATCAATATAAGATGTCTTTACGTTAGCTTCTTGTTAATTGTGACCTACTTTTAGGGAGTAAACTTTGGCTGAGGACTGCATTATCACCCAGTGTGATGCGCAACACTCTTTTGGGCCAGTGTTTTCATACCCGAAATGAGAAAAGCCACAAGGAAATTTTTGATCTGTTCCTCCCATTTTTGCAGGCAAGTGGTTATTAATCTTGTTTTCAAGGCAAAGAAATTTGACAAGTATTTTAGGTATCAATTTGCAAACTTTGCAAAAAAAAACATGGTTTGTGATTTCGACTGCACCGTTTTTAGTCCCTTGAAGCCCACCAGGACGGAGAGCATGAGAAACAAAGAAGGAACTTGTTATATTTTCTTCTGTATCAAGTAACTCAGAGTAGCAATTTCAGCGACCTAATGAGAAAGAGTGCTTGCAAGGTTTGGTGATACATTTTCTTGATAATTTGATGATTATTGTCCAGTTAGTTAGAAGCCTGTTATGAGAGAAACAATGAGCTTAATTCATACTTGGTCTTCGCTAAATTCATATTAATTTTTTCTATCTTTTGATTAATTTTGATCAGATAGCACTTCTAATTGTACACCGCGGTTACAAAATGGTTCCTCCATGCCCACCTTTTGAATGCGCCCATATGTGGTATGAATTTAACGAAGTCAAGGCTTCCGGCAATTTTTTTTACCAATTTTTTCCGCAGCTCTTATACAATAGTCTGGCTACATGCTGTTTGTAAATCTATGTTACATAATGAGTAATTTTTTAATTGGTTTAATTGAAAAATAGTAGGTGCTATTTTTAAGTAGTTAAATAATGGCTTCTTTGTTCTACATTGTTTCATTTGGGCTTTAGACTTTTATCATTTATGAAACTGGTTTATTTATTTTTAATATTTGTGTGATACTCATGTCATAAGTACTAAAAGGGTCTCACCATAAATATGATATACCACTTTTGTTTGCTTAAGGGTATATCATTATTTGTTTGGTATTGTTGGAATGCATTGATTTAATTGAATAATACTATTACAAAAATATGCACTCCTTTATATAGGAGTAGAGTTACATGAGAAATACGTGTAAAAGGAAATACAAAAATACAAATAAAACAAATGCGAGTAAAATACTAATGGCTAGCACTTCTCCTTAAATCGATGTGTAATATTTATCATGCTGGTAATGATCTTTCTGAAAGGGCTCACACTTAATCCTTTAGTGAGAATATCGTCCAGGTGTCGGTCAGAAGGAACAAACAGTGTACATACCGTTCCTCTTATGGCATTTTCTTTGATAATATGTATGTCAACTTCAATGTATTCGGTGCGGTCGTGTTGAACAAGATTGTGTGTGTAGAGATGGAAAAAAGGAACCTTGTATATATGTTCACTTGTATCAAATACAAAGAATAAGTACATATTTATAGGATGGAGAGAGAGAGAAGGTCCTATACATGATGTAGGACTAAAGAAAAGAGAGAAATAACAATAAAAAATATATAATGGGCCTTTGTCAAATGAGCTTCTCTAACACTCCCCCGCAAGCTGGAGCGTACAAGTCATATGCACCCAGCTTGGTCAAACACTGGTAAAATATGGTACTTGATAAAAGCTTCGTGAGAATGTCAGCAACTTGATCAGTGTCCGGAACATGCTTTAATTCAAGTTTCTTCATTTGAACTTTCTCCCGAATAAAATGACAGTCTACCTCGATATGTTTTGTGTGCTCGTGAAATATCGGATTCTTTGCAATGTGTATGACCGCTTGACTGTCACAAAATAGAACATCAGATGAAGGAAGTTTTACCCCCAGGTCAGCAAGGAGGCTTTCGAGCCATGTGAGTTCTGAGACAACCGATGCCATTGATTGGTATTCAGCTTCCGCGGAGGATCGAGCAACCACGACTTGTTTCTTACTTTTCCATGTAATGAGATGACCGCCAAAATATGTACAGAATCCACTGGTGGACCGCCGATCGTCCAGGGAGCCAGCATAATCGGCATCTGAATATGCAACTAATGCTGGAGTAGAGTTGGAGGTTTTGTACACCAGCCCTTGACCCGGAACTGCCTTAAGGTATCGAAGAATCCGTTCAACCGCCTGTAGATGAGAAACCCGGGGAGCATGCATTAACCGACTAACAATCCCAACAGTGAACGATATATCAGGCCTCGTGACCGTTAGGTAGATCAATTTTCCCACAAGACATCGATAGTATTCCGGGTTCTGAAGAGGCAGATCATCATCAGAGGCATTAACACAAATCTTGTGATTTGCCTCCATCGGAGTAGTAGCTGGCTTGCAACCAGACTGGCCAGCGTCTTTGAGGAGATCAAGACAATACTTCCGTTGGGAGAGGACAAACCCATCCAGACGTCGTGCGACCTCAAGACCGAGGAAGTAGCGAAGATGCCCCAGGTCTTTGGTCTGAAACACTGTGCTAAGATGCTGTTTGACCGCTTGAATCCCCCTTGAATCATCCCCAGTGAGCAGGATATCATCAACATAAACCAGCAAAAGGACCGTTCCTGTTGTCCGGTGTCGAGTGAATAGGGGGAAGTCTGCGGAACTCCGAGTGAAGCCCATGTCCCGACCAACCTTGCTGAACTTTTCAAACCACGCCCAAGGGGATTGTTTGAGACCATAGATGGATTTCTTCAGAAGACACACACGAGACTCCCCCGTGGTCTCAAACCCGGGCGGTTGGCGCATGTAGACGGTTTCCTGAAGATCACCATTCAAGAACACATTCTTGATATCCAGCTGATGAAGGGGCCAGTGGCGATGCACAACCACGGAGAGCAGGACACGAACGATGTTGAGCTTGGCCACCAAAGAGAGTTTCCTCATAATCAAGGCCCTGCTGTTGAGTGAAGCCACGGGCCACCAGGCGGGCCTTCAGATGGTCAACAGTGCCATAAGGAGCATGTTTGATGACAAAAACCCGTTTACACCCAACAGGTTGCTGATCGGGAGGTAAAGGGACAAGAACCTAGGTCTAGTTGGCCCAAAGGGCCGTCATTTCCTCGTCCATGGCAGCCAGCCAGCCCGGATGCTGAAGCGCCTCCTGCACAGAGTTTGAGACAGAAACAGAGGATAACGATGTGGCAAAGTGAAGAAGTGGCGGTGAAAGACGATGAAGAGAGATATAATTCGCCATAGGATGAGCGGTGGAGGCTGGAGCCGGAGCAGCAGGCTGCGGAGCGTCAGAGGTCGAAGCCGACTGCAGTGGGGCAACGGGACAAGGAGAGCGACGAGAATAGACCCGAATGACAGGTGGCTGGGGAAGGACCGGAGGCTGGCAGGAGGTGGGGAAGGTGGAGACCAGGGAACAGAGATGACAGAGCGCACATCGGGCTCCGGAAGAGGAGCGAGATCCAGAGCAGAGAAGAAGGGAAGATCTTCCCGGAAAGTGACATCCGCAGAAACCGTCACCTTGCGGGTATTGGGCGAATATCACACATAGCCCTTTTGAGTGCGCGAGTAGCCCACAAAGACATATTTGGCCGCACGGGGATCCAACTTGTCGGTAGATGGGCCGAGGTGGTGAACGTAGCATGTACACCCAAAAATACGAGGAGTAAGAGGAAAGGCCGGAGTGGAGGGAAAGAGGAGGCTGAAGGGAGTCGCATTCTGGAGGACGGAGGACGGGAGACAGTTGATAAGAAAACAGGCCGTGGAGAGCGCAAAGTTCCAGTATGGTTTGGGAACCCGCATTTGAAGCATAAGAGAGCGAGCCACATCAAGGAAATGACGATTCTTGCGTTCGGCGACACCATTCTGCTGTGGGGTATATGAACAAGATGTTTGGTGAATAACCCCAAACTCGGAGCAGAGGGTCGCGAAGTCATGACCAGTGTACTCGCGCGCATTGTCATTGCGAATAGTTTGAATGAGTGCAGAGAATTGAGTGCTAGTCTGAAGAATGAAGACCCAAAATACATGGGGAAGCTCAGAACGATCACAAAGGAGATACAACCATGTCCTGCGAGAATAATCATCGATGAATGTAAGAAAATAACGGTAGCTAAAAGTACTAAGTAGTCTTGTACGGACCCCATATATCGGAGTGTACCAAAACAAAAGGAGCAGAGCTCCGAGTACAATGAGAAGTAAAAGATGAACGTGGCTGCTTGCCAAAAATACAGGTTTCACACTGAAAAGCAGGAAGAGATATATCCGGGAGAGCCTTCTGGACGACGGGAAGAGGAGCATGACCAAGACGCCGATGCCAATCCGAAGAGGAGACAGATGCGAGGAGAGTAGGAGAGTCATCAAGAAGGTCGAGCCCGTTCTGCAGTCGCCCCTACTAATGATAGTCCGCGTTTGCTGATCCTGTATCAGAAAAGAAGAAGTAAAGGTCACAGAGCAATTTAAGTCAGTAGTAAGACAACCAACAAAAAGTAAATTGAAAGGAGAGCTCGGAACATGAAGAGCCGAGCGCAAGAGAAGGGAGGAGGCGAGTGGAATATCAGCACAGCCAGATACAGGGACAGCGACCCCATTGGCCACGGTGATGTACTTTGGGTGAGGAGAAGACAAGTACTGAGGCGGGCGAACAGAGGTGATGTGATGAGTGACACCGAAATCGATGATCCATCGCGGGCAAGTGGAGAGGCAGGCGATACCTTCATTGGAGATGGAGGCAGCAGAGGCAACTGAGGCCGGCGGGCGGCTGAGCAGGCCATGAAGATGCTGGAACTGAAGGCGAACCTCGTCGAGGTCAGTACGAGTGGGAGAGGAGTCGGTGTCAGCAACAGAGGCCTGCGGACGAGGAGGACGACCATGCTTGCTATAACACGTGGCTTCAAGATGCCCGTCTTTGCCGTAAAAAGAGCACTTAGGCCGCGGCTGGCCACCCCGACCACGTCCCCGAGAATCAGAACGGCCCCCACGGGCTGAAGGAGGGAGAGGCGGTAAAGGTGTTGGGGCCTGCTGGACAAGGGCCGAAGGAGGTCCAGAAAAATCCGGAGGCGGGGAGACCTTGAGAAGCATCGAGCACACATCCGAGAAGGACGAGGTAACTGTAGAGGAGAGGATCTGAGCCCGCACACTGTGAAGGTGATGCGGGACCCGAGCCATCATCATGGCGATACCAATAGCTTCCTTCTGGGCACGTTGGGCAGCAAGGTGCACAGTAGGAGGCTGATGTTGTATCCAAGCTTCGACCAGAGACCGAGCCTGGGCAACAAAGGAGGTCAGATCGGTTGCCCCACCACTATCCAGGGCCTGAAGTGCAGTGATAATGTCATACAAATGGTGGAGACTATCTTTGCCGGAGTAGAGGGTATGGAGCTCGTCCCACATTCCCTTGGCCGTCTCGTGGTACATGACCAGTCGATAAGACTCGCCATCAAGAGAGTTAAGGATCCATGTCTGCACACGACCATCGTTGCGTAACCAGTCGTCAGTAGGAGTACCGGTAACAACCCGGGTCAAGTGATGAAGAAACCCCTTCGATTGCAGGACCCGGCGAACAGAGTGCGCCCATTCCACAAAATTCTTCTTACCGGTCAGAGAGATAGTAGTAATCCAGAGCTCATCACGTACTTCCGGAAGAGAGGCCGGGCGGTTTGCAGGAGAAACCGTCGTGCCGGTAGAGTCAGCAGAAGAGGCCATGAAGACGAACTGTGGCTCGGAGAAAAGACCTTCAAGAGAGGAGGCCACACGGGTAGGGAAATCGCCCGACTAGAAGGGAGACCGCCCGGTCACGGTGTGAAGACATCAGCGCAAGAAGGAGGCCGCGACCAAAGGCGGAGCCCGGAAACCACGCACTGCAGGGAGGGAAGGAGAAGACCGCGACCTAAATGCGGGCAGACAACAGTCCGCACGGTCTGGCTGAGCACAACAGCGGTCAGAGCAAAAGAGGCCGCACGAGCAAGGCGAGCGGACAGGGAGAAGAAGACCACGACCTAAATGCGGACATGCAACAGGCGCCACGGTCTGGCTGAGCACAACAGCGGTCAGAGCAAAAGAGGCCGCAAGAGGAAGAGGTCGCGAGTAGGACTCCAGTGACAAGAAGGCAGCAGGATGGAGAAGCAGATCGCGGTGAGCTGAAACAGGCCGCGGCGAGTAAGAGGTCGCGAGTAGGACTCCAGCGACAAGAAGGCAGCGGATAGCAGAGCGCGACGGACAAGAAGAGCCCGCAGAGGATAAGAGGAGCCCGCAACGGGCTGAGCGAGAACAGTGGGGAGAACAGGGCCGCGGTGGACTGGAGCAGTCTGCAAGAGGGAAAACGCAGCGACCGGGAACAGCCCGCGAGCAGGGAGAAGAGATCGGACTGGAAGAAAGCCCGCAGGGAGAAGAGCAGGAGGTCGCAGCGGACTGCAGAGAGGCAGCGGACAGAATGAGAACTGTAGGGAGAAGTGGGCCCCATGGTACAAGGAGAGAAGTGGCTATAAAAAGCCTGGGGGGGGGGGGGGGTGGAACGATGGTGAAGAAGCGGAAGCGGATGCAGAAGAGCAGGCCGCTGAACCTACGGAGGTCGCAGCAGGCCGCAACGGGTAGACGAGCAGGCCGCTGAACCGACGGAGGCCGCAGCAGGCCGCAGGCCGCAGCGGGTAGACGAGCAGGCCGCAGAAGATCAAAAAAGGCGGACAGAGATCGGGAGTCCGCACCTCCCTCTGATACCATGTAGAGATGGAAAAAAGGAACCCTGTATATATGCTCACTTGTATCAAATACAAATAATAAGTACATATTTATAGGATGGAGAGAGAGAGAAGAAGGTCCTATACATGATGTGGGACTAAAGAGGAGAGAAATAACAATAAAAAATACATAATGGGCCTTTGTCAAATGAGCTTCTCTAACAGTGTGCAACGCTAATGACCGCCTTATTGTCACAATATAGTTTGATGGATTCCTTCTTATCAAGGCCAATGCCTCTCATAATGGTATGAATCCATAGTATTTCAAAAATTTCGTGATCCATGGCTCTGAACTCAACTTCAATACTTGATCTGACAATCACATACTATTTTTTGCTTCTCCATGTAACCAAGTTCCCATCTACCAAGGAACAATATCTTAAAATAGATTGCTGGTTATCAACTGAGACATCTCAGTATGCATCAATGTAGACTTCAATTTTTAGGTCATCATTCGGTCAGAACAGAATACCGCTTCCAGGAAATCTCGAGATATCTTAAGAATCGGTAGGCAACATCGAAGTGGCGAGTCTTTGGAGAATGCATGCATTGGGTGATCACTCCTATCGCATACGAGATATCTGGGCTAGTATGATACAATTAAATAAGCCTCCTCGCTAACCTCTAAAAGCCGCCGATGTCATCAACAACTTCTCTGTCTTCCCTTCCTAATATGTGGTTGGTTTCAATGGGTCTATCGGCAAGTCTACACCCACTCATCCTCAACGTCTCAAGCAAGTCTAGGACATACTTCCTCTGTGAGATGAAAATTCCTTGTCTAGACCTTACCACTGCAATACCCAAGAAATACTTGAGGTTCTTTAGGTATCTCACCTTAAATTCACTTACCCGTCTTCGCTTCAGAGTTTTAATCTCATTCAAATCATCCCCTGCTATAACAATCTCGTCCACATAGACAAAAAGAGTAGTCAATTTACCTCCCCTGTGCTTGTTGAATAAAGTGCTATCTGCATTACTTTGAGTGTATCTAAAAGTTGTCATAGCACTTTGAAATCTCCCTAACCAGGCTCTAGAAGACCGTTAAGGCCGTATAGAGTCTTTTTGAACCAACAAACTTTCCCTTCAGATCTTTCAGGGTCAAATCCAAGAGGTAGGGACATACATGCTTGCTCCTTTAGGACCCCCATGGAGAAACACTTTCTTCACATGTAATTGATCGAAGTTCCATGAAGAAACACTTTCTTCACATCTAACTGACTGATGTTTCATCCCTCACAAGAAGCAAATGAAAGGAGAACTCTTATGGAGTTCATCTTTGCCATAGGAGCAAAAGTCTCTTGATAATCAATCCCAATAGTCTGAGCGTATTCCCTTGCATCCAACCTTGACTTGTATCTTTCAACTATTCCTTGAGAGTTTTGTTTGATAAAAATACCCACTTACACTCAATGACTGTTTTTCCTTGAGGAAGATGCATCAGTTCCCTCGTGCAATTTTTTTTCAATAGCACACATTTTCTTAACCATCACTTTTTGCCACTTATGGTGACCAAGGGATTTTTTCTAAGATGTCGAAATAAACATGGAGTATAAGGAGGAAACAAAAGCTCTATGTGAAGCAGTTAGTAAAGCATAAGACAAACTAGGACAAAGGATATTGGGTAGAATTACCTTCTCTTAGAGCAATGGCACCTGGGGATGGATCTGATGTCAGCTCTGGTATCATGAGAGAACCATGTGTGTTTATACCCATGTTTCTCCAAGAATAAATCTGCAATGGAGAGGTAGTGATAGGGAGCTGATATGAAAGTAGAATGGGTAGAGGGATAAGTGAGGACTCCCCCTGAAGTGATAAAGAGCTCACTTCCATCATGGGTGTGGACTCCCCCTAAAGCGAGGTCTTATAGTAGGCCTTAGATTCACGACACGTTGGTTACAAAGATCTTGGTTACATGATGAGAATATTTGTATCGCTTTTGTGTGGGGGAATATCCGATGTAAATACATTTCAAGTCACGAGAGTCGAGTTTGGTTCTTTGATGCTTATCACACACACCCAAAGATATGAGGATGAAGAAATGTTGAAGTAACCCAAAGAGTGTTGAGGGGAGTTTTATGCCCGAGAACACGAGTAGGCATATGATTAATATGGTGCTAATCTTTCTCCAAAGACTCAAAGTCAATGATCCATTGAGTAGAAGAGTGAATGAATACATAATGGGCACCTGACATTTCTAGATGAACATAAAAGGAGGATGATGAAGTAGATGACTCAGTGGAATGACCATGCATCATGCGGCGGAATGCCTATACCTCAGCTGTACAGAGAGTCATGGGACCAACAAGATCAGGGCCAACACCTGACAGTCTCCTCAGATGCTTCAGAAATATTAGAAAACCTAGATAGAGGTGTCCGACCCTGAGAATGACCATAGCTACAACCCCTTCGTGGAGCAAAACCTCCTCTCTAATGCAAGAAGACATGAAACCTGAAGCACATTTCCCAATAGTGACAAGTCTTGCCGCAATAATCACAAGTCAAATGATTCTTGTCTGTAGGCTTTGATCTTGGGTTGTGGGTAGCATGACCCCCAAAAATGTGCTGAACTGCGAGGCTGATCCCTCTGAAACCGGGTAGGTAGCCAGGCCTGTCTCCGATCAAACGCTTGTTGAACAAGGCTCTAAACTTCTGGAAGTGGAATGAAGAGCACCTGAGAATATAAATTAAAATTATGATGTAATTCATGTAGGAATTTAAAGATCATGTTGCGTTCCTCCTGAACTCGAACCAAAACTTCATCCTTAGGTGGCACAAGGGTGAGCTAATCTAAGTAATCGTATTCCTGGTATAGTTGAGGGTATTCTAAGTTGTAGACAGAAGGAGGACGGTCACCCTGTCTCAGAAGGTATATCCTCCATCGCAGTTGGAAGATTTGAACTACATTCGCACGACAAGACTAAGTGACCTCAGGTCTTTTCTAGATATCTGCCTATATTGAGGAACAAATAATCGTGGGCAATGGATTCCTGTATAGAATTCGTGAGCCAATAACTGACCGTAGAGTTATCAGATTTCCATTGTGGTCAATTTAGGGAAGTTTGAACCGATAATGTGGTGGTGCCCCTAACATATCCAAACATCTGCCGAATTTTTAGGGCAAAGGGCGATAAAGACAGCCCAAGGGAGATAGTTAGAATCATCCAAGAGAATAGTCGTGATTTGAGGAGTGTTATGGTCATGATTGGCCTGGATAGATCCCACGGAAGTCAAGGTAAAAGAAGCACCGACTCTAGACGCGGCAATCGGAGATCCAATGCTCCCCGACATGACGATACATGAATATAAATCAAGGAAAAAAGAAAGGTTTAGAAACAGACCTTATGGTTTGCTCATAGAAAGAAGGAAAACCTAAATCCACCAAGGCTCATGGTCCGACCGACGGATCCAAATAAATTCACAATAAGTGATGAGATAGAGGAAGAATCATCTCCTCAATAGTGGAGAGGATCAGACGCTGAAAATAGAAGTTATTCCCTCATCGCCGACGCCTGGAACTGCGATCGTCAACGCTGCCGGAGTCGGAGAGCATGCAAGAGATGGGAGTTGGTGTCGGTGAGCGAACGAGAGAGGGGAGTCCGGTGTTGGGGAGCGAGCGGGTGACGGGAGTCCGGTGTCGGCGAGCAAGAGATGCGTCATCGGTGAGAAGCACATAGATCGTGCACAATGAGATATTGGAAACGCTTAAGGCTCTTTGCGTTCAGCTCTGATACCATGTTGTAATGTATTGATGTAATTAAATAATATTATTACAAGGGTAAGCACTCCTTCACATAGGAGTAAAGAGTTACACGGGAAATACGGGTAAAAGGAAATACATAAATACAAGTAAAACAGATACAAATAAAATACTAAATGCTAACAGGTATTTATATTTTTTCCTTTCAATTTTCTCTTATGTTTCCCAGTTCCACTGCATACTGTACTATAGCTATCGTGGTTAAAATGAGCAATAGTATTGTGTTGACAAACCATACGAGTAGTATTGTGTTGACAAACCATACGAGTAGTATTGTGTTGACAAACCATACGAGTAGTATTGTGTTGACAAACCATACGAGTAGTATTGTGTTGACAAACCATACAAGCAGAGTGTCTTCACGTCAACTTCATTTCTATGATCGAAATTGTTCTTGTTTCTACTCTATAGATAAGTAATATTGACTCATTTCTCTTTACAGGGGTCCAGCTTTGGTGAACTCTTTAAAGAATTTGTCTCTGCATAGTTCTCTGAGGCAGCCAGCATTTGATCTTATAACAACAATCATAATTTCGGATTCATCTGCTTTAATAGCTCTTAAGCAAAAAATTTATGCCGTTTCTAAAAGCAAGTTGAGTACAAATGCTAATTTTATTAATGAGGATGATGAGCCCACTTTTTCTGAAGATGTTGAAGAAAAGGATAACAATTGTTGGATGGAATTTAGCACGCAGAGCATGCTTGCTTCCTCTGAATGTACATGTTGGAAATGTGTTCCAATGTTATGGATTACTGCCTTGTTTGAACTGGACCCTGCAACTCTTCCTATAAAATTTTCAAAGGCTCTCTTCTGGGCTTTGTCACGAGTATCTGTGTTGGAATTGAATTTCAATGTTGATATGTTACTCTCAGTTAAGGACTGGTTCACCATACATGCAAGTGAGATCTCTTCATCATTTGGATGGCAGATACCAACTGGTTTTGATGATGGTGGCGAAGGGAAGGAATCAAGAAATTCCGTTAGGGCATCATCTAGTATGTGCATTCCATTATTACGGGCATTCAAGAGGTTTTGAATATTTTCATGATCGTGGTTTTGCTCTTCTTTATAGTTTTAACATTTGCTTAAGGGTCCATTTGGTTAAATGGAGTTGGGGCTTCAGAATTGAAAGTGGAGCTTTGGAATTTGAAATGGAGGTCCAATTCTAATGAAAATGGACCTCCAATTCTAATTTCAACCCTCCAATTTCATCCAAATGGACGCTAAGGGGCCTTACATTTTAGCGGAATCGTGGCCCTGAAATTAGAACTATAGGTCCATTTTCATTGGAATTGGATCGCCGGTTTTAATTAAGAAGCCTCAATTTTGTACTACTGAATGTACCCTAAGTGATTTTAGTTTGTGAAATTGAGCTTCCTTTAACCTATAATTATGAGCGCTGTTCTACCGGATATTTTATTTCTTGAGGTAGACAGGATCCATTTTCTTGCCTTTTTTAAATATTTCTTTGGAAATCACTTTTAGGCTTGCTGCTGAATTCATCTCGCAATTGGAAAAACTTGAACTTCAAAAGCAGTGGACGTGGGAACCAAGAATGGCTGAGAGCATAATACTTTCGCTTGCTGACCCTGATGATGTGTGATTCCTACTAATGATAGAATTTTTTTATAGAATAATGTTTATACTATTATATTACCTTATAAGACAGATAGCATGAATTCATAATCTCATTTTCTTTATTAACCTGGCATCATGAATATAATTATAACATTAGCAGGTTGTGAGAAAAGCTGGTAAGATTATCTTGGAACATATGTCCAGTAACCGGCTATTGACTTCTGGACTCCAGTTCCTTTGCTCCAGTGCATCTTCTCTATCCTCCGTGCTTCTGGGGTTGAGATTCATGTTTAAACAGGTAATTTGTGTATGCTTTTTATCAGATCTTACAGTTCCTTGATTGATGTCATTGACATTATTCTTTCCATGCAAGTAGGTTAATAAACATGGCTCAAGTTTTATATTTATGAAGCATTCTATGGTAGTCTTCCCAAAATATATATATTTATAGTAAATCCACAAAATTGGGAGGGCTCTATTTTTTTTCCTTTATTCCACATCAAGGGTCTGCTTTAAGCCCGTATCTCTTTACCCTTATCTTAGGTGACCTCACCAGTCATATCCAACAAGCAATACCTTGGTGTTTATTGGATGCGGATGATATTGTTTTGGTCGACGAGATGCGCGAGGGTGTAAACGCGAAACTTAAATCTTGGCGAGACACTTTAGAAAAGAAGGGTTTTTGATGGCGCGCCACGACCGAAGCACACGTATTCCCGCAGGAGGCGGTGATCCGCTGCCCTGATGGACGATCAGAGTCCGTGGTTGCGTTTGGATGGTCGATCTGAGTCTGAGTTCATATATGACTTTTATATTTTGAGATGTATTTTGCCCCCGATCGGTCCGAACAGTGTGAGCGGTCCTATTCGGGTTTTATTTCATTTTCAGTTGTGTGTGCAGTTATTATTTATGGCGTATTAAAATGCAGGTAGGTCACGGAGGGTGGGGCATCAAAGGTTTTCTGAAATTTGGGAACCGTCCGGTCACAGCTCGGAGCGACGCCGACGCTTCTCCTTCTTCCGGTGCGACGCCAGGAAGAAATCTTCTGGTGTGACTCCAGACAAACAACAATCTCCTCTCCCGTGAGTTCCCGCCCCTCTCTTCTTTCATGCGCTCACCCATCCGGTCTCCCTCCGCCATTTCCCCGCTCAGCCCACCGCCGTCTAAAGCCATCCCTATCTTCTCCCTCTCCACCTGTCGACTTCCTGCTTTCCACCGTTGGACCTCCATGCAGCCACCTCCTCCATCGCCGGACCACCCTACAACCACCACCTTCCTTCCCCAAATCACTGTTATCCTTACAACCCGTCGGCCTCCACTCTTGCAAGCCCACATCCTATTTCCCTTCCCTTCCTCTAGGCCCTACCCAGGAAGTACCATCCAACAACATCCCATAACCTCACTATCAAAGGTCTCCTTCTCTTGAGTTAGGCCCACACCCAGAACTCCCCTCCAACACAACCCGTGAAGCCACTGTAGAAAATTTCTTCGATTTGCATTCTCCCCTGATGTCAACCTGAAATTACCACCCATGTTATTCCTATTTATCTATATTCCTAAAATTTTTCCTCCCTCCATCCTATTTTCATTACTCGTGAGCCCTCTCACAGAGCCACCCGTTACAAAGCTAACCCCCTTTGACAACTTCTGAATCCTCCCTTCAGCCCGGATTTCATCCCGTGCCCCGCCACACCGCAGCAACCTTGGAAGCCTGCAATTAACAGCCCTTGGCCGCCTGCACGTGTAAATTGTGGTTTGTAGTCTTATTTTCTCCTGTTGCTTATTTTGGCACTATACCTCAGGGATTGTTTATTTTTTATTGCTGTTAATATTGATGTCCGTATAACTTGCAGAGTTTATTCTGTTTGTGCTCAAAAACATTTGCGCCTCGCTCGTCTGTGAATATTTCTTATTTTCCTTAATTAAATTTTGTGAACGTTTGTGCTCCTGTCAAATTTAAATATAATTCATTATCGCTGTCATTTTGTTCGGACCATTTTCTTTGCATTAGCATAACAATTTCATTGCATATAGGACTGCATTTAGAGCGTCCACTTCGAGTCGTCCCCACCACTGCATCAGTTTTAGGTTGAGCAGAGCAAAAATAGAGTATATGGAGCTTAAATTTAGCAGTGCAAGAAGGACAGATGACTTCGTTATTAAGTTGTGTGATCAAGATATTTTATGCAGTGAACGCTTTAAGTATTTTGGATCGATAGTTCAAAAAGATGGTTTAGATAAAAATGTGATACATATAATCCAAGCTGGTTGGTTGAAGTGGAGAGGCGCGCTAGGGATCTCATGTGATCGTAAAGTACCATTAAAATTTAAAGGCAAGTTTTACCGTACTCCAATTAGACCAACAATGCTCTATGGTTTTGAGTGTTGGGCAGTGAATTGTGCACATGAGCAAAAAATGAGAGTTGCGGAGATGAGAATGCTTAGGTGGATGCTTGGACACACGAGACTGGATAAAATTAGGAATAAATGTATTAGGGATAAGACATGAGTGGCGCCAATTGCAGAGAGAATGCAAGAAGCTTGACTAAGATGGTTCAGACGCGTACATGTACAAAAGAGACCATTAGAGACACCTGTTAGGCGTTGTGAGAGTTTAGTCACTAGGCATGTTAAATGAGGGAGGGTATACCAATAAAGTGTTGGAATGAAACTATAAGGAAAGACATGATGTACTTAGGCATTAGTGAGATTATGTCTAAAGATAGGGCACAATGGCGACAAAGGATCCATATAGCCGACCCCACTATAGTGGGATAAAGGCTTGAGTGTTGGTGTTGTTTACTCCACAATTCTCATGGGCTCCCTGTTTGGGTGTCCTTATTCAGTAATTGGGTTGATGCACTTACAGGGGTCCGTGAAATTGCAATTGCATAAAATAAAACGGAATTACAACAGGGGGGGGGGGGAAGACATCAGAACATCAAAACAAAGAAAGATACAAAAGAGAATCAACTGCCCTCAAGGCCCCGGCAGTCCTCCGCCACCAATCCAAGAAAGTGTCATCCGCACCAACGCCGGTTTCCCACGTGAAGTCACCCGCAATAGCCATTTGCGCACAATGGTCGGCCGCACGGTTGGCAAGACGGTCCACATGATGAAAACGCACCGCCACAAATTCAGAGAGGAAAGAGAGATCCACAGCACCCGGGTAGGTATTTTGGCGGGTGGAACCCGAGGCAGCCCGACAGCAAAAATCCAACACGTTAGCAGCATCGCCTTCAATAATAATGCCCCGAGCATCCATAGTTGCAGGAAGGACAACACGTCGGATAGCCAAGATAGCTTCGAGCTCCACGCAGCCCGGATCCCAATGTTGCCAAGCAAAACCAACCGCAGTAATGACCAAGCCAGCCTCCGAACGGACCACGATCCCAAGTCCAGCACTTCCGGAAGGCCGTAGAGAACCATCAACATTGACTTTGATCCACTCGGGCGGTGGTGGGCACCAAGAGGAAGAACGAAGAGGCCCCAAGGGGCAATAGGTGCGCCAACATCCCGGCTTAAGACCTTGGTCAAATAAGGATATATTCTCCAAAATAGTAGCAACGATAACCACCGGCGTTCCAACCTCCCGGTTATGCAGCTTGGCATTCCGCGCCCGCCAGCATTGATACATAGCATAGCACAGAAGCCGGGCCGGAGGGAGAGCAGCCGCCCCACCAAGCGTCACTATCCTATGGACCTCATCCCATTTCCAGCCCGCTGGCAGCCGCAGACCCCAGCGGCCAAGCTCATGGCCAACAACCGCAAGTCTAGAACACCCCCCAACAAGGTGATCGCGATCCTCAGCCACCCCACAGTCCCATGGGCAGAGAGGGGTATCCTCGAGCCCGCGTCGATGAAGCCAAACACGTGTAGGTAGCGCATCCCAAAATAACCGCCAACAGAAAAATCTCTCCCGGGGGTGCAGACGGAGACGCCTGAGCCAGCTCACATCCCTGTCCAAAGAGGTCGGCACGGAGAGGGGATAGGCCAAGGCCGAAATCCCGATCCCGCTGAATTGCTGCAATAGTTCCGGGACATCCTCACCCCCAGCAATCTCCAGCCGCATGATGGTGCAGCTCAAGTCTCGTCCAAAGACTTGGCCAAGAATGTCCGCACGCCACCGTCCCTCCGTATCAATAAGTTCAGCCACCTGAAAGCCGTCTAGCGCCGCATCGTCAACAAAAGTAGGCCAGCGGGTCAGCGGGGTATCAAAGATCCAAGTGTCCCGCAAGACATCAACTCTTTTTCCATCACCAATCCGCCACAGAATAATTGGGGCAAGACTAGACAGGCCATGCTGAATAGTCAACCAAGCAGTGGAGTCTGATCGTAAGACTGAGCACGAGCCGATCCGAGAGCCGTACTTCGCATGGAAGATGGACCCGAAAAGTGAGGCCGGATCTCTCAGCAAGTCCCATGCAATTCGCGCCCGCAAGGGGCCTTCCCAATAGCGCAATTGGCGAATGCCCAGCCCTCCAGCTCTCTCCGGGGAGCAAAGAATATCCCATCGAACATAATAAAGACCCCGCGAGGCCGCACTCTTATGCCACAAGAAATTCCGGGCTAGCTGCTCCACCTCATCCAAAACAACACGTGGAATGGCGGAGTGAGTCATCAGGAAGACCAGACCCGCTAAAAAGGTGAACCGAATGAGAGCAATTCGTCCGACAAGGGACAAATGCCGATTTCTCCATTGTTGAATCAAAGTTTGTCATTTGATCAAGGAACCTGAGAAGTCGGATTTAGTGAGCTTCCGCATAGCAAGCTTAACGCCCAGGTAGTCGAAATCCTCAACTCAGCGGAATCCAAGCATGCGAGCTAGCCTGTTCGCCTTCCACCGAGGCATTTGCTTACTTGACATCAACATGGATTTTGAGCAATTAATTCTCTGTCCCATCCAGCTGCAGTACGTATCCAGTATGCCAGAACACACCCGTACCGTAGCAACGTTCGCGCGAAGAAACAAAAGGACATCATCGACATAGAGCAGATGGGAGAGGTGGGGACCCCCTCGGAGAGAGGGAATCCCAACGACTGATGGCTGGCGTGGATAGCGGTGGACAGAAGTTCAGAACATAGAATAAAGAAATAGGGGGACAGCGGGCAGCCTTGACGAAAGCCACAACCACCCTCAATCCAGTTGAGCGAACGAACAACAACCCATATTTCCGTATCTGTGACGTCGCGCATCAGCTCCGCCGCATGTTGGGGGACAATTCCAGCCCGATGGCCAAAGGACGGCCAACCCTCCAGCACCGGTGGAATGCACCTCCACTTCTGTTCGAAAAAATTGCAGAACGTGTTTTCAATGACGTCCGGGTCCTCCGAAACCTCGGACTCCGTCAGTTCCACCTGAGTGATGCGGTTCTGGCGTCACCGGGCAGAGGCCATGGAATGAAAATAGGAGGTGTTAGCATCCCCCTGCTGGATCCACCGCACCTTCGCTCTCTGTTTCCACCAGGTGTTTAAGCGAGATAGGGTAGCCGAGAGGCATTTCACCTTGGTAATGAGAGTGGTAGCACAAGACTCAGACCAGTCAACACGCAAGAATTCCCGGGATTGAAGTTCAGTCACCTCAGTCTCCAGCGTCGTTTTGAGTGTTTCCAGATCAGCCAACTTGTTCCGACTCCAAAACAATAGCGCCCTCAGCGTCCGCGAGCATTTTATTTGCAACACATCCGATGTGTTTCCCTCCACCGTCCTGACCCAGTTCTTCGTCACAATTCTTCGGGCAGCAGGGTATGAAAGCCACGTATCCTCAAACCGGATGCTCATCGTGCGAGGGTGCAGCCCAGGTCCATCAAGCGGAAGGAGGACCGGGCAATGATCCGATTCAACACGATTGAGGTGCCGCACACGGGCTAAAGGAAGGAGGGCCCAACCCTCCGAGTTGGTGAGGACCCGATCAAGCGTAATCCAAATACGGTCCCCCCGGCTGATTGTTACACCAAGTGAACCGCGGTCCTCTGAAGTCTATCTCACGTAAATCAGCCTCCGTGAAAGCTTCTTCCATTCACGCGCACACCGGTCGAGTAGACAAACTTCTTTCCCCCCATCTTCTCCTCAGGCCGCAAGATGCAGTTGAAGTCCCCTCCAGCAAAAAAAGGACAGGACTCAACCAACCAACCACCCATCGCTGTCCAGAGCCCCCGCCTAACGTAAGGGTCTTTATTAGCATAGATGAAGGCAACAAGCACGCGGGGGAGGCCAAGGAATTCAGCCCAGCCTACCACCCACTGCGGCCGCGCCTCAATAACCTCAAATCTAACCCCCGAAGACTTCCATAGGATAAGGATGCCCCCCGACTTCCCAATCGCAGGCTGGTGATAAAAGTCCCATCCCCTTCCCGCAATTTTGTCCACCTCCGAGCGGAGTAAATCCTCCACCTTAGTCTCCAGCAAGCCCACCAAACCCAGCTTATGTTGAAGGATGAGGTTACGGAGATAGTTACGCGTACCCTTCTTTCGCGCACCCCGGCAGTTCCAAAAGAGGATATTAGACATTAGGAACCGAAGAGGACGCGTCCCCGCCGCAGAAAGAATCCCCCCCACGCCCTGTTTGCCGGGTTACAACACCCCCCGCCAGCTCTTGAAATTGGAGGCATTCCTTCTCTTTTCCTGCTCCAGTCTAGCCGCCTTCGCAAACAGACAGACTCGTCCATGTGGTTTCCGGCCTCTCTTCATCCCCTGGCCCGCCCCGTCCTCCACAACTTTCGAAAGGTCCAAGGACACCATAGAGGTTATGCCAGTCATATTCTCACCCCGAGCCAACATCTCCAATTCAGGTGCAGGACGGCCCAGCTGTGCCTTGTCCGGGACAAGTTTTTCGGACGGTGATAGCAAGGACGACCTGGAGTCAGCAGAATCCACTCCACCAGGATCAGCCCCAGGATCCATGTTAACTTCCTCAACCATCGGCCCATCCTCTAGTTGGGCAAGTACCCCAAAACTATTATTACTACAAGGCCCCACTGGCCCAACCAATTCCGTAGTTGTCCCAGCAGTGATGTTGCTACCAGCCCGGCCCATTTCACCATCCTGATCCAGCATCTCAGTCCCTATCTCCCGCAGGTTTGGCCCACAGCCGGGGTTCGTTCCTCCCCCCCCATGGACTGCCTAGTTAGATTCGCTGGCCCATCAATCATATTCACCGAAGGCCCAACAACATTCCTAGTATTGCCTCCACCACGTTCTCCTCTACCTCGGCGTCTCCTCCCGCGCCCATTTGAGGGCCCACCTACATTGTCAACAAGTGCCCGACTCGGCTCACCCACAACCCTTGGGTCATACTGCCCCGGGCCCCTGAAATCCGCTGGTCTGGGTCTACGCTGTACAAAAGTCCATGGGCCATAGCCCATTTCATCCACCGCCGAGCCGGGGGCAGTCCCCGTAGTCTTCCCCGTGCTTACCCCTGAGTTGACAGCTACCGTTGTGGAGGGAGGAACAAACGGTTCCAGACCGGCCGTGGCCACAGCCGCCGGAGGCGCCTGGGGACCCTCATCACACGCATGAGACCCTGGGCAATTAGCGCCTGAGGAAGCGACCTCTGCCGTGCATTCCTCCGCCCGATGGCCAACACAGCCGCATTGGAAACACAAGACTTTCAATCCTTCAGATTCGACTTTCTGAAAGAAGTTCTGGAAGCGACTTTTCACCCGGACACCAGTTGGTAATGGTTTAGCAAGGTTGACCTTGACACACACCCTTGCATACTCTATTCGGCCTAAAGAGTTGGTCATCCCGTCGATCCATAACGACTCTCCCACCTTAGCAACAATGCGGCAAATATTTGATGGATCCCAGAAAGGTAGAGGAAGGTTGGGTAGGCGAATCCAAATGGGCGAGGTAATTTCCGGTAGCCGATTGGGATGGAAATCTGGTGTCCACACGTCCAAACCAAGAATAAATCCCCCAATCTGCCACGGGCCGTTGCGCAAAACCTCATCCCGAATCAGCGTGGACTCGAAAACACAGAAGAAACATTCCGGGCTTACCACAGTTAGTCTGAACTTTCCATATTTATCACAACGTTGACGCAGTTCGAATGCCAACACATGAGGTGGAATTTTGCGTCCTAGGAGCCTACCAACGACAACGCATTCGAACTGCGTGATGAAATTTTCAACGAGCGAATCATTCATTATCACAACATCATCATCATCAAAGAATTCCTTTCGTTCCTCCAGCAACCGGAGTGGCAATGGAGGTAGTTTTGCCCAAGCATTGGCACCCCCACCAGCACCCCCGGTCAGGTGGACAGGGGAGGGGAGGAGACGCCCCAGCATCCGTGGTGCCGACGGGGGCTTGGCCAGGGCAACACCACCTTGATGCGCAGGTTGATTTGCAGCATGACTCCGCACCCGCTTGGGTCGTCCATCATCATCCCAAAAATTAGAGCCACCTTTCACACCTCCGACAGTAGTGTTTTCCGGCAACGAACCAAAGAGAGGGACGACATTACATTGTTCATCCCCAATTCCCGCATTACTCCCAGCTCGGCCCATCCTCCCTGAAGCAGTGCCACCCGCCAACGGATCAAACGCTTCCTCCATGGCATCCAGTGCTGCATTGTCCAACTCAACATCATCGTCAATAACCTCTGACAGAGCCGCGCCATCCTCCGTCACGATCGGGGTGGACGCCTGGGTACCAAACACGCCGCCTGCCCCCGCCGTCCCCAAAATACCCATTACATTATTCCCAGTCACCATCCCCGGTCTTGGTTCAGCCGGCGGCGGCGGTGGTGAGTCTCCAAACACCCTTGGCTCACCACCGCTGGTTTGCACTGTCCAGAAATAAAACCACCAACTGGCATTTAACCTCCAAACATCCTTGGTTCAATGCCAGTGGCCACATTCACCACATCACCACCATGCATACCCAGACTCTCCCAGGGAGTGTTAGATATACCTTCTTGCTCCAGGTTAGGCCGTCGGGAAGGCCATTCCGAGCCCATGCAACGCCGATCTATCACCACGACACTGGCATCCTTCTGTCTCAAGCCAACCAAGCCAGCCATCGATGTCTCCACCTTTGCAGGGCCTCCGCTGTCGTCATCCATCGCCTGGATCGACGTTGCTCCACCAGATCCGGACCCATTGTGTACAACCCCGTAGCCGGGCGAGTGGGACCCTCCCCAAAAATCAGCCTAGGGGCGTGTATGGGCGACGAGTTGGTGCGACCCCGTTCGGAGACGTGCGCGTTCTCGTGCGTGCGCGCGGAGGTTTTATGCGCATAGCTTATGATTTATATATATATATATATTATACATTATATTATAACAGATATAATATATGATTTATATATATATAATTATACATTATATTTTAATAGAATATAATTATATATATATGTTATGTGGGGGGATAAGAAAGAGGGGGGGCAGCAGGTATCGGGGGAACATCAGCAAGGAAATAAAAAAAGAAAAGAAGAAATAGAAAGAGAAGGTGGGGCTCGGGTCAAACAGCAGGGGGGAATAAGAATAAAAAAAAAGGAGAATAAAGAGGGGGAGCGGGGAAGAGACAGAAAAGGGCACGGAGAGATTTTTTTGGGGCGGCTAGGGTTCGGCCTGGGAGGAGAATCCCGCCCCCCTATCTCCCTTTCTCCGGCCGCCTGGAACAGCACCCGACCCCGCCCCGGCCGCCTCTTTCTCCGGCCGCGAGGAGCAGCAACACCCCGCCCCGGCCGCCTCTTTCTCCGGCCGCGAGGAGCAGCAACACCCCGCTCCGGCCGCCTCTTTCTCCGGCCGCGAGGAGCAGCAACACCCCGCTCCGGCCGCCTCTTTCTCCGGCCGCGAGGAGCAGCAACACCCCGCCCCGACCGCCTCTTTCTCCGGCGAGAGGAGCAGCAACACCCCGCCCCGGCCACCTCTTTCTCCGGCCGCGAGGAGCAGCAAGCCCGCCCCCCTCACTTTCTCTCTCTCGGCCAGCAGCAACCCGCCCCCCTCACTTTTCCCTCTCTCGGCCAGCAGCAACACCCGCCCCCTTCCTCTCTCTCTCTCTCTAGCCGGGATCGGCCTTGTACAGCAGCGGCCGGCCACTTGGAACACGGTCGGCCATGGAAAGGCTCGGTCATGGAGGAGAAAAATCATTCGGAGCTTTCAACTCTCCCACGGTGGTCGGATCCGAGCATGGACAACCACTACGGACGCCAGGCGAGGAGCCTCGGGCAACGAACGCGGTGGCGGCCCCGCCAAACTCGCGTCAAGGGTAACGAAATTTCTACTTGGGCATGTGAAGCCTTCAGTTTCCATATTCGCACGGAAGCCCCTCTCCACCAACGGGTGGGGGGAAGGGAGCTCCCCGACGGGTTGACGTGTACGTCCCCGCAGTTAATTGCATTAGTACCCGGAAGCGTGAGTACGGGTTTAGGCATGCTGTGTGAAGCCCATCCGGACGTGTGAGCCGGATTGGTGATGTTCTGGGGTTCCCGGAGAAGACTCCGAGGAAGTTGTTTATTTAGCCGCTTGCAGGGAATGCGCTCCGTAGCCCCAAAAATGGGGTGTGCGCAATATGTTTGACCCGCTTAAATTAGCCGACCGATGACTAGTTGGCCGCCGCTCGTCGAGACGTTGGCGTACAGGTGTTGCAGTACCAGGCGGGGAGTAGCGGGCTTAAGCCCAAACCTGTGCCGGCCCTCGAAGGCCTTTTTGTTTATATTTCCGGCCTGCGTGCCGAGTATGGAATTTATATTCCTGTAATATTCTTTTATATCTGTGATGCTCTGTGAATGTAGTTTACTCCTCCTGTTTTGGGCGAGCGGTGTGTTTGTGAACCGCTCCCCCCGTGTGGGCCCCGAGGTATAGATGCCGGGAAGCTCCTGATGGCCCGTTGCCATCCTTTCGGAGTAGCGGAGTTCCGCTATTAGCGGTCCAATTGGGGCTGCGTAGAGTAGGGCTGCTGGGCGGTTTGGCTCCAATAGTAAGGCAGGCGGGGAACATTTTACTTAGACCTGAGGTGGCACCTCTAGTTTGGGAGTGGATCTCGAGATCCTCCTTGGATGTTCCGGTCGGCCAAGAGAGCCCTCCGAAGGTGCCTTAGCTCAGCCCTTGGCTTGGGAGGGGAAGAGTTAGTTAGTCTTCCGGGTATGCGGCGGGTCCTCCACGCTGAGACCTTGGGTCTGTCCCCTTGTGTTCCTAGTCTTGTGCCTAGATCGTTTGCTTGAGGGTAGTAGGTGCGCGGTCACCCCTTCCCCAAGGGTCGAACTCCACATGAGACCGATTTTTCGGTTTCAACATTTTGGTGCGGTGAGCGTGGAAAGTGACCAGCACAGAAGAACTCAGGTGAACATCATGGCTATAGAAGTGGAACCAGGTGACGACCACGGTCATGCGTTGACACTTTGTGTGTAAGGTCCTCATACTCAGGGTTGTCCCCTCCCATAGCTGTTGTTTGAATCCCATAGCATTCGCAGTAAGATTTGCACCTATTTGAAGCACTTCTACCTGTGAAAACCCATGTGTCCCCACTTGTTACATCAACGAGAAATCTGGAGGTTATTATCTTCAAGATCGAGTTAGAGAGCAGCTGAGAGGTATTAGAAGCCGGGGTGACCGGAAAGGATTCCCTCCCTAGCGGTAATATGTTGTCTCTTCCTTGCAATTCAGTAGCGGTCAAGTTTTCTTTTTATTACCGATTCGCCTCGAGCTTCTGAGGGCTTCAAGGGTTAGCCTCGCGATCGACTCCGGAAGCCAAACGTCCAACCCGTTCCTTTTAAATAACCTAGTTCGGACGATGGGACGGTGCCGCGGGACTTTAAGCGCTATTGTAAGACCGAGCCTCTGCACTGACGGCCGAGATCAGCTCCCCCCTTGCACGTCGGCCTATGTCCCCCCGATCGCACCTCTCCTCCGACTAGAGGAATTATCAGGAACGAGCCTAGACGCTAACCTCCCAGATTTGATAAAGGGCCGATCTCTCCAAGCAATCACAAGTGACATGGCGGAAAGTGATCTTTGTCATTAGATCAGGATACGAAACGTCCAACCTGTTCCTTCTAAATAGCCCAGTTCGGATGATGGGACGATGCCTCGGGACTCTAAGCGCTATTGTAAGACCGAGCCTCTGCACTGACGGCCGAGATCAGCTCCCCCCTTGCACGTCGGCCTATGTCTCCCCGATTGCATCTCTCTTCCGATTGGAGGAATTATTAGGAACAGACTCGGACGCCAGCTTCCCGATTTGACGACTTCCAGATCATCTCTCTTAGGAATAGGATGCGTCCTCCATTTGCAAAACATCGATGCGATTAACTCTCCAACACCTCGTAAGTAAACAGGATGTCTCCACCTCAAGCAAAATCAAGTCCTCGAGTAGTAGTGGACCCCGAGCAGATCCCGCTGTCAGGCTCTCACCTAGCTGACAGGGCTGGAAGTCACTCGGTGTCATCCGTGGGCCTCGAGCAGATCCCGCTGTCAGGCTCTCACCTAGCTGGCAGGGCCGGAAGTCACTCGATGGCGGTTGTTTTGGGCCTCGAGCAGATCCCGCTGTCAGGCTCTCACCTAGCTGGCAGGGCCGGAAGTCACTCGATGGCGGTTGTTTTGGACCCCGAGCAGATCCCGCTGCCAGGCTCTCACCTAGCTGGCAGGGCCGGAAGTCACTCGGTGTCATCCGTGGGCCTCGAGCAGATCCCGCTGTCAGGCTCTCACCTAGCTGGCAGGGCTGGAAGTCACTCGATGGCGGTTGTTTTGGACCCCGAGCAGATCCCGCTGCCAGGCTCTCACCTAGCTGGCAGGGCCGGAAGTCACTCGGTGTCATCCGTGGGCCTCGAGCAGATCCCGCTGTCAGGCTCTCATCTAGCTGGCAGAGCCGGAAGTCACTCGATGGCGGTTGTTTTGGACCCCGAGCAGATCCCGCTGCCAGGCTCTCACCTAGCTGGCAGGGCCGGAAGTCACTCGGTGTCATCCGTGGGCCTCGAGCAGATCCCGCTGTCAGGCTCTCATCTAGCTGGCAGGGCCGGAAGTCACTCGATGGCGGTTGTTTTGGACCCCGAGCAGATCCCGCTGCCAGGCTCTCACCTAGCTGGCAGGGCCGGAAGTCACTCGGTGTCATCCGTGGGCCTCGAGCAGATCCCGCTGTCAGGCTCTCATCTAGCTGGCAGGGCCGGAAGTCACTCGATGGCGGTTGTTTTGGACCCCGAGCAGATCCCGCTGCCAGGCTCTCACCTAGCTGGCAGGGCCGGAAGTCACTCGGTGTCATCCGTGGGCCTCGAGCAGATCCCGCTGTCAGGCTCTCACCTAGCTGGCAGGGCTGGAAGTCACTCGATGACGGTAGTAGTGGACCCCGGGTAGACTCGCTGTCAGGCTCCCACTAGCTGGCAGGGCTGTAGGCACACCTGGGGGGTAAGGGAGAGAGTTTGGAGTTTGGAGAGAGGTTTGGATATTTTGCAGGACCCCGAGTGATGCTCGGCCCCGGGTAAACTCGCTGTCAGGCTCCCACTAGCTGGCAGGGCTGTAGGCACACCTGGGGGGTAAGGGACCCCGAGTGTGCTCGGCCCCGGGTAGACTCGCTGTCAGGCTCTCACTAGCTGGCAGGGCTGTAGGCACACCTGGGGGGAAAGGATTAGCTCAGCGTGTACAAGAGAATACAGAAGATACGGATTTGTTGTTTCGCGATATCACGAGAAATGGTATACTTGTTGTAGGCAATGGTATAAGGGCAATTCGATAGCAGTGGGCCAAAGGGTATCGAGCGATTCAAAAGATCAGAAAGGTCGTGGAGAGATCGATGCTCCAAGCGCAAATTTCAGTTTCTCTCAAAATTTTTTTTTTTGGGTCGGCTCCCACTCGCCGGATACGTTGGGTTGGATGATTCTTTCCGAGCTTGTGCCAACCTCGAAAAGAGCGGGGATTGTGTACAACCCCGTAGCCGGGCGAGTGGGACCCTCCCCAAAAATCAGCCTAGGGGCGTGTTATGGGCGACGAGTTGGTGCGACCCCGTTCGGAGACGTGCGCGTTCTCGTGCGTGCGCGCGGAGGTTTTATGCGCATAGCTTTATGATTTATATATATATATATATTATACATTATATTATAACAGATATAATATATGATTTATATATATATAATTATACATTATATTTTAATAGAGAATATATTATATATATATGTTATGTGGGGGGATAAGAAAGAGGGGGGGCAGCAGGTATCGGGGGGAACATCAGCAAGGAAATAAAAAAAGAAAAGAAGAAATAGAAAGAGAAGGTGGGGCTCGGGTCAAACAGCAGGGGGGAATAAGAATATAAAAAAAAGGAGAATAAAGAGGGGGAGCGGGGAAGAGACAGAAAAGGGCACGGAGAGATTTTTTTGGGGCCGGCTAGGGTTCGGCCTGGGGAGGAGAATCCCGCCCCCTATCTCCCTTTCTCCGGCCGCCTGGAACAGCACCCGACCCCGCCCCGGCCGCCTCTTTCTCCGGCCGCGAGGAGCAGCAACACCCCGCCCCGGCCGCCTCTTTCTCCGGCCGCGAGGAGCAGCAACACCCCGCTCCGGCCGCCTCTTTCTCCGGCCGCGAGGAGCAGCAACACCCCGCTCCGGCCGCCTCTTTCTCCGGCCGCGAGGAGCAGCAACACCCCGCCCCGGCCGCCTCTTTCTCCGGCCGAGAGGAGCAGCAACACCCCGCCCCGGCCACCTCTTTCTCCGGCCGCGAGGAGCAGCAAGCCCGCCCCCCTCACTTTCTCTCTCTCGGCCAGCAGCAAGCCCGCCCCCCTCACTTTTCCCTCTCTCGGCCAGCAGCAACACCCGCCCCCTTCCTCTCTCTCTCTCTCTAGCCGGGATCGGCCTTGTACAGCAGCGGCCGGCCACTTGGAACACGGTCGGCCATGGAAAGGCTCGGTCATGGAGGGGAAAAATCATTCGGAGCTTTCAACTCTCCCACGGTGGTCGGATCCGAGCATGGACAACCACTACGGACGCCAGGCGAGGAGCCTCGGGCAACGAACGCGGTGGCGGCCCCGCCAAACTCGCGTCAAGGGTAACGAAATTTCTACTTGGGCATGTGAAGCCTTCAGTTTCCATATTCGCACGGAAGCCCCTCTCCACCAACGGGTGGGGGGAAGGGAGCTCCCCGACGGGTTGACGTGTACGTCCCCGCAGTTAATTGCATTAGTACCCGGAAGCGTGAGTACGGGTTTAGGCATGCTGTGTGAAGCCCATCCGGACGTGTGAGCCGGATTGGTGATGTTCTGGGGTTCCCGGAGAAGACTCCGAGGAAGTTGTTTATTTAGCCGCTTGCAGGGAATGCGCTCCGTAGCCCCAAAAATGGGGTGTGCGCAATATGTTTGACCCGCTTAAATTAGCCGACCGATGACTAGTTGGCCGCCGCTCGTCGAGACGTTGGCGTACAGGTGTTGCAGTACCAGGCGGGGAGTAGCGGGCTTAAGCCCAAACCTGTGCCGGCCCTCGAAGGCCTTTTTGTTTATATTTCCGGCCTGCGTGCCGAGTATGGAATTTATATTCCTGTAATATTCTTTTATATCTGTGATGCTCTGTGAATGTAGTTTACTCCTCCTGTTTTTGGGCGAGCGGTGTGTTTGTGAACCGCTCCCCCCGTGTGGGCCCCGAGGTATAGATGCCGGGAAGCTCCTGATGGCCCGTTGCCATCCTTTCGGAGTAGCGGAGTTCCGCTATTAGCGGTCCAATTGGGGCTGCGTAGAGTAGGGCTGCTGGGCGGTTTGGCTCCAATAGTAAGGCAGGCGGGGAACATTTTACTTAGACCTGAGGTGGCACCTCTAGTTTGGGAGTGGATCTCGAGATCCTCCTTGGATGTTCCGGTCGGCCAAGAGAGCCCTCCGAAGGTGCCTTAGCTCAGCCCTTGGCTTGGGAGGGAAGAGTTAGTTAGTCTTCCGGGTATGCGGCGGGTCCTCCACGCTGAGACCTTGGGTCTGTCCCCTTGTGTTCCTAGTCTTGTGCCTAGATCGTTTGCTTGAGGGTAGTAGGTGCGCGGTCACCCCTTCCCCAAGGGTCGAACTCCACATGAGACCGATTTTTCGGTTTCAACACATTGACTGCCGATCTGCCACCAGAGGGTCCAGATCCGCCCAGGTCATGACCAAAAAAGCCAGATCCAGGAGTCTCCAGCCGTGCACCTGCATCTACCAAGAAAGGAGAAGACGACTCCACGCCGTGTGGTGGTGCTGCAGGTCCAGCTGTTCCAATACCGCCGACGCCAGCACTGGATCGGCCCAGATCCGCTGGCATCGGCGAAGAAGCGGTAGCCTCCGCAGTGGATGGGAAGAAACCGCCCTGCGCCGCCATAGATCCATCACCATACAGAGATTTGAAGTCCGACCGTGAGGTGGAGGAGATCACCGGCAGCTTCACCGAAAGCGTGCCAGACGAAATAATGCCAGAACCCATCTCACTTTCCCTATTAAACTCAGCCCCGCCGGTTGCTTGCTGAACACGCCAAGAAGGACAAGACAACACCGCTGTCTTGTCGCTATCGCTCAGCTCTCCCGAAAAGTCACCTCCAGCACATAAACCCGCCGGATCCACCAAGTCCTTCTCAAGCCCAGGACCATCCAGTCCTTTATCCACCAGATTGAAGCCCCCTCCTGCACTATCCCCCTCCAAAAAGGAAGGGGAAGACCACCGGCCTTCCCCCATACCCAGACCTTCTCTCACTAGAAATCACCAAGAAAGAGAAACAAGATTACAGGGGGTTCCGGGCAGTGGAACATCACGTGCCTCCTATTTTCACCCTATTTCATGCTTATGTTTGGCATTTTTTGGAATAATTTTTAGAGAATATTTACTAATGGAATCAAGTGCAAACTGTATTTCATGTTTATGTTTTTGTCTTGTTTTGTATTCTGGTTATTACTTAAAGGAATTTTGACAAGTGAAGAAAGAGTAGATAGTTTATAGCATGATAGTGGAACCTGGTTTTGAGTAGCAGTTATTTACTTATTTATAAGCCGTAGAAGTTTGCAAAAGGCAAAAAAAATCGAAATTGACCAAGTTCACCATTATTTAATGCATCCTGACTGCTCTAACGGTATGCGTAAATCCTTTCAGGAGAAGAAGATCCATTTGATTCTGTAGAGAGTTCCTTGCTGTTATATTATGGATATGTTTCATTTTAATTGCATGTACCATTACTAGATCACAGTTTCTTTCCAACAGTTATCATTGAATTTTAGATTTAGGGATAAAACTACATGCATGATGCATCAATGCTTCTTACCTTGATTGGGTGGGAGCCTAAAACACTAGATATATTTGCTATTGAATTGTCAAAATTATGTCATTTTGTTTAAAAAGTTGAATAACATATCTGTTCAGGATTGACGCCTAAAACTACGTTCACATTTCTATAGGCTGGTCGAAGTAGGGCCTCTATGCTTAATAAGTTTAGTCCTTGAATCAAAGATTGTTAGTGTAATACCCCTAACTAGTTCAACCACGTTTCTACGGCCTGACAGATACTCAAGATATAAAGTAAACTAAGCAATAATAATAAAGTTGATATTATAGCAAGAAATAATTAGAGTACACAATGGAAATAAAAGATTGGAGCTAAGGTTAAAGAAATACTCAAAAAATTTGATTCACAGAGCCAACTAGAATTTGTAAAGAATTATAAGCCCGAATAACTAAAAATTTTAACAATGTATGATACATTTAAGTCCATAGATAACTGATACATCTAACTGAAAGGAAAGACACAAAAATGTAGAAATCCTCAGAATCTTATCCTAAGCGAATCTCCCTACTAGTATTCCCTGAAAAGAAATGTCTGAAGACGTCAGACCATTTGGTGAGTAATTAAAACTCTTCTTCCCAGTGACCCTAAAATGCCATAATTAAAAATGTGATACCCTAAATTTTTAAAGCAAAGATAAAATTTAATTTCAGGGCCCGACCACGAACAAGATTGATCGAGCCAACACCTCGTCGTGGTATGGCTGTAGTATGGTTAATTTTTGCGCGTTTAATCAATAGATTGATTGAATTAATTGGAATTTATATTCAATGCGTTTTAGTGTTGGTGCGAGAGCGCAACACACAGACCTATCAATTAGTAAGGAGTGGCAAAATTGTAATAAGGTCAAAATGCCTCAATTAAAGGCCAAGTCACGTTTTCCTCCCCCTCCCACGTTTTCGTAACCGGCACTTCACGAGGTTCCTCAAATTGCGTATGTTGCTCGATAAGAAGGGATAATGCCGCTCAATCTTCTCCCTCACAGCTCTCCCGATAGGAGTTTAGAGTTTTCCACGTCGCTCCAGACCGTCGATGCCGGGAGGCGCATATTTGACCCTAGACGCCGCAACCCTACTCTCTCTCACTAGTCTATTTGCGAAACCGCCAAAACCCGCAGGCGCTCACAAACGATCAAGTTGTGCCTCTCCGTGCTCCAACCGACGAGGTTTTCTTCCATTCTGGATCTAACTGTGCCTTATGCGATAGCTACCGCCTCGTCGAGCCTTCTCCTCTCTTCAGTTGGTCGCAGAAGGGTTTTCCCCTCTCTCCTAGCCGGCAGCTAACCGCTTAACCGCCCCATGCTTTGAATTTTTTGCACTTCTCCCTCTAGATCC
Source organism: Platanthera guangdongensis (assembly GCA_039583875.1). Taxonomy (NCBI): domain Eukaryota; kingdom Viridiplantae; phylum Streptophyta; class Magnoliopsida; order Asparagales; family Orchidaceae; genus Platanthera; species Platanthera guangdongensis. The sequence continues at coordinate 273,854,716 of CM077150.1, forward strand.
TTCAAGAGTGAGACCCCCTTTAGCCCTAGTCTGTGGATCTTATCATTTTCGGTGAGTCCCCGTCAGGTCTTGACAACGAAATTTACTAATATTAATAGCCTTATGCTTCCTTCACTTTTGATTTCAGGAATCGAGACTCTTAATCCCTTCCTTTCAGAAATTGATTGGTTTGCTATATAGATCTCCATTGTTTTAGATCAAGGTAATAATCTTTATAAATGTTTCTTCATTCAGTCCTTATTAATCTTTAGGATGACGAGTTATAATTAGTATGCTCAACTAATTAAGTAAGGGGTATGTAAATTTCAGGCAGCGAGTGATCGCTACTGCTCAACGCTAGATCAAAAAAGGAATTTCAGGGGATTCAACGTAACCTTGACAACTATGCCACAATGTCTTGTGTATGAACGCCGCAATACTAGGTATTAAATTATCATTTTGGATAAATCATGTATTAAATTATGTTAGTACATGTATGTGAAGATATAAGTTCTTACTACACAAATCAGACCAACAACAAAGGAATAAGTTAATATGATTGAGAATTGGATACTATTTAGCCAAAAATCATGAATCAGATGATAATGAAATTGACATAGCACGACATACAATCAGACACTAAAATTAATAGCTTAATTCACAATTAGAACTAGTTTAAAGTGTAAAATACACTTAGACTAAAGTACCAAATTAAGTCACATGAAAGTATTTTATTCTAGTGGACTCAAATTGGGCGTTACACCATGAGTGTCGTATCAATCACAAGATCAGATCAATCCAAAAAATGGCGAGAGGGGTCCACCCTCATTCTTTTGGTGGAGGCACACCACCGCACTCGCAGGGCCATCAAGCCACCATATGAAATTTAGATTTAGGGTCGATGACCCTTAGTTCTAGATATAGAACTCCTCAAATAGGAGTCTGTGTTTTCCTCAAAGGACATTCAGTTCAAGGCATCATCAGGTTTGTCACTCAGACTATAATTTTCAGTTTTGTGCATGGTCGTCATTAATAACAAAGATTTAATAAGTCGATCATGAAATCTATTAGAACATACAACATATGCGATTCATAAACTCCAGAAAATCATGCATAACAACAGAACTTGAATTTCTTTTAGATTCATTTCAACAGTAAGGTATATATATATATTTACATGTTACAAATCAGATTACGTCGCGTACAACATATAGATAGGTATTAGTCGATAATTTATTTAATGAAGATTGTCATTCAAAACAAAGAATAAAAAACAAAATATTCAAGTCACAATCATGATTAATTAAAAGGATTAATTACGACTAGGCTAAACACAAAAGCTCAAGACATATAAAGAGTTTCAGATTAGTGACCTCTTACACATTTGGCCAGCAGTCCACATGAGCCTCAAATGTGGGGTCATTAGCCACAATTTTGGACTTGGAGATTTTCAGTTACAAGTCAGTATCCCACTCGGGGAGCACTTCAGATCAGATCAGGGCGCCCACGAGTCGCCATTTGAGCTCCATAATTAGATTAAGTACAATAAATCATAACTCATGAAATTTGAATGCTCAATCCTTTAAAGAATTCAGAGTACCTAAAATCAGTACAAATAAGAACTCAAATATTAAGACAATTTTCATAAAACATATTTTTAGAAATTGACATAAATCAGCGGACAGAACAATTAGTAACCTGCGCTGAAAAGTCAAAATCATATTTTTATACATACAAACAAATTATATATTTTTTCTAGTATTAATGAGAGTAGTTTTTCTTACTCTCCAGTGGATTTGACCCAGTTGGAACTTGTTTTTTTACAGGGGTCACCAGTGGGGAGCTGCGCTAATGATAAGTGTCACAGTTCTTCATTTTAGGTTGTATTTTCCTTCAGTTGTAATTCGGTTCAGTAGTAGTACTTGTTCTTTAGACTTCATGTACTTGAATAATGTTTTTAATGTAACAGACATTATGTAAGCTTTCAGTGATTCAAATTTTGCAGTTCTTACCTTTATTAGTTGGCTCTGTGAATCAAATTTTGAGGTATCCTCCCATAACTGCATATATATTACTTCCACTGTAAGTTTCTTTTAGTAATTTTTATTTATGCCTGCTATGTACCTGTTCTAATACCGTTGCTTAGTTTTCCTTCTTATCGCGGGGCCCGTCCGGACTGCTGATTTGTTGTTAAACTAGGTTGTGGTGTTTCAAAAACCTGTATTAGCAGTTAGCCAGTTATAAATAATTAAATATGCAACAATTGAATCTAAGAACCATGATTACTAACAGGGTAATTATGTATGTTATTGAATAAAATAAACGGTAGTAATATAAATTCCCTTTCTGTATTTGTCACATTATATGAGTTACAATCATAGTTTTATTTTATGAAGCATAGAGATTTTCGTGCTTTGAATTCCTTTCTAAAGTGGAGGTAAATCAACTTCACGTTCCTCTTGTTAATTTATGTTTCATGATAAACTGTGCACATTCTAATTATTGAGTCTCTGATGGCAACCGAAGGTGCCTTGACCTGATATGTCTCTTTTGTGGAGCATGAACTAGTTATTAAACTTAGTTATTATGACTGTTCAAACTTAGTTATTATGACTGTTCAAACTTAGTTATTAAAGGCCCAAGACACACCAATGTGCAAAAGGGTCTTGGAGCCTAGGCGCAAGACTCAAGGCGCAGGCGTGCGCCTGACGAAGGTAAGACACAACCACATTCATTTTAAATAATCAACATCAAACATCATTTCAGCTTCTCGATCAAATTCATTATCTAGTATACTAAATAATCACTCATTACTATCGTTTATATCTCTTAAAAAATAGAATCAATGTGATCACTTCCATCATATATAAGTCTCAACGCACAATTATCTTTCATAAATACTAAATCAATAAAAAATTATTGAGTTCTTACAATAATTTTTCTTAATTTTTACGACAAAATCTCACGTATGCGCGCCTTTTATATTCCAATAATGCAAATAAGATGCGCAGAGACGCAAACCTTTGAGCCTGATGATCCTTGAGCCTTAGGCTCGCCTTTAGTAACATAGGTTTCAAAGCGCAGAAATGTGAGTCATTGAGCCAATGTCTGAGGCTCATACGAGTTGCTGGGCCCTCTGAGTATGATGATGTGCATTCGTCAATCATGAGAGGAGCCTCATGCTCTCTTGAACTGATCACCTAGTGGTTGATATGATCATACATTATGTTGTCATATGATGCGATTAATCCGAGGCTTATTATGTGTTTTGATCTTTTATTTTTAATCTAGTTGCATTCAACATCTTTAAATATTTTACGTTAAGATATAAATTTCCATGCGTTGATTTATTTGTCGAATAATATTAATTTAATTGACATTAACATGCAATAACAGGCTACAAATGATTCGATTTCACGTGCTTTCTGTAATAGTTTATTTAACTGTTAACACACAATGAGAGGCTACAAATAATTTGACTTCACATGCATTTTTTCACGACTTAACTAATGTAACTATAATAAGTGATATGTTTAGCCAAGAAGAATCAAATTTCTTATATCGGTATTGCTGTGCTCGTACACATGTCACATCGACATGATTCACAAAGGTGAATTGGAAATTACGGAAGGCTTCTCTGATCAACCGCCAAGCGCAAGCAACCTAAAATTTAATGGGAAACCTTCCACAATTAATATGTGGAATGAATAAATCTAGGGGTACCCCTTTTTTCTTATAGGGTTTCATTGAAAACCGTTTGACATTTTGCTACAGACACAAACGATGGCACGAAGCTTAAAAGGGCATCATTGACATCAAGGCGAGTCTACTGCAGGAGGAAGAGACCTGCGACGGAGATACCAACATGATTAATGAAGACTCAAATAAGGTGCTATCTTATTTATGAAGTTGTATTTTAATTTCAGTTGGATATTTATGCTTATGCCCGGGTGGGGGTGGGGGTGGCAGATTAATACATCGATCCTATTGTATTTTAGTATATTTGGATATTATTATAAAAAGTTGGAGCCTGGGGATGGCTAAAAGGTTTTCTTTAGATTTTCTCTCTTCCCTCTTTCATTCCTGATATAGTGTGATGAAACCCTAAGGGATAACATTAGTCTGACCCGTCGACCCCTTCCGCTTGTTCCAAAGACGGGATCCCATCCGCTCGCTCCATCACTCCATCTCACTGCCACCCACTATCGTGCATTCATTCCACCGAGCTCACCCCACTGTCGAACCCGCTCCGCTATCGAGCCCATTCCCCCCGAGCTCGCGTCTAGAACACTACATTCCTACGCTCGCGTCCAGACCGCTGCTCTCCTGCACGAGCTTTTCACTCCTTTTCCCGCTGCTGAGCCTATTCAGCTGAGCTCGCGTCCAGTCCTCCATTCTCTTACACGAGCTTTTCATATTATTTCCAGCTCTTGGAACCACAATCGAGATGATCGAACACCCACACCCTGATAGACGCCCGCATCAACGCCGTCGAACGCCACTTCAACGACCAAGCTAGCCTCCTCACTTTGGTCCGGGACATTCTCCAACTTCTTGAGGCTCACGACGCCCGCTCAGACAACCAATCCACTTCACGACCTCCCATGGAGGACCCGTCCTCTTTCAGTGGCCTGGCGGCCATCCCCATGACGCCTCCTTCCCTCCCCGCATTTGACGCGACACATGCATCACGTGCCTTCGAAGCTCCCCATTTCAACGGACCGATCCACATGGGTGGATTGCTAAGGCCGAACAATTCTTTGACATCCAGGGCATCCTAGACACGTATAAGGTCTCCTTGATGCTCCTTGCCATGGAGGACTGCCTTACAATGGGTTCATTAGCTTCGCCGCTCCTCCCCATTGCTCTCGTGGACCGACCTCAAGCTGGTCTTGGTCAAGCACTACGATCTCCACTACTCTAGCAATATTGTCGAATGACTGTGCGTTCTGTCACACTTCTTCAGTGGACTAGTATATTGACGAGTTCATCAAGCTAGTCAACCACGTCCCTGATCTTTCTCTCAATCACTATATGAGCTTCTTACTTTAAGGTCTCCAACCCCGCATCCGCTCGCAGCTATGTACTCATCATCCCCGTTATATTACATACGCTATGGAGGTCGCCCACTTGGTTAGAGGTGGATTTCTCGATCAAATCGATAGACGGACCTCGTTTTTAGGCGACCACACCCAGCTCCTCGACTCCACGTTCATTCCTCATGTATCACCACGATTTCTCACTTGAGATCCGCCACCTGTGACCAACCTTCCCCCCAAGCCGTCCCTCCTTCTTTGACCCTCACTGTCGCTGGCCCCCAATTGTCTTTCGACACAAGCGTATAATGATCTGCGCAGTAAGGGTTTGTGCTTCCGTTGTAGACAACTTTGTTCTCCGATGCACGACTACCCGCTCAAGGAGCTACAGGTTCTCATGTGTGACGATGAGGACGAAGTCGCGGTCGCCGATTTTGATGCTCTTATCCTTCATGATGCCCCTCCGGTGGACCTAGAGACAGGTTCCTTCCAGCGTTTAGAGCTCTCACATTTTTCTACCGGGGGTATTTCGGGACCACGTACCATGAAGCTATATGGAATTTTGTAGGATATATTTGTCGTGTTTATGATCGATAATGGTGCGGCCCACAAATTTGTCTTCCACGACTTGGTGACTTGCTTGCAACTACCCACCGATCCGACGACAGAGTTCTTGAATTACCTTGGTGACGTTTGTCGCTCCTCGATTAGTGGCATCTGCCACAACTTTCCTCTCCTGTTGGGAGATTACAGTGCCTCGACCCACTTTTACGTCTTTCCTTTGGGTGGTGTGGATGCCATTCTGTGCATTACATGGTTACAGACGTTGGACGACGTCAATCACAACTGGGTCTCCATGCAGATGACCTTCAAATCGGCCCTGTACACTTCTGGGAGACTCCTCCCTTCAGCAGATCGTTGTCTCATCATGCGCAGCCCAACAGACTCCCTCCTTGGACTTTCAGGCACTTGTTTTACAAATCACCACACCGGAGACTGTGGCCCTGACACGTCCATGCTCTCCCACATCGCCTCAACTGTCTCGCCTTCTGGAGACTTTCTTGCCCTTGCTCGAGCCTACTTTGGGCCTCCCACCGCCCACCGACCATCGCACGCCACCGACCATCGCATTTCGCTTCGGGATGGAGTACATGCGATTTCAATTCAGTCATGTCTGTACGAATACATTCAAAAGGATGAGATCGAGCGATTGATGACCGACATGTTAGCCGCCAAACTGATACGATCTAGTGCTAGCTCCTTTTCGAGCCCGACCCTCATCGTGCAGAAAAAGTACGATAGTTGACGTTTCTGCGTTGATTATCGTGCGCTTAACAAAGCCACAATGACAGACAAGTATCTTATCCCCACCATCCAAGAGCTCTTGGACGTGCTGTGTGGGGCTACATACTTCTCCAAGATTGGCCTCCAGTCAGGCCACCATCAGATTCAAGTGTGTACCATCCCGAAAACTGCTTTCCTCATCCACAACGGCCACTACGAGTTCTTGGTTTATGTCGTCCGGCCTCACCAACGCCTAACAACTTCCCAAGCCATGATGAACGACATCTTTCAGCCGATGTTTCGTAATTATATTGTGATTTTCTTTGATGACATGTTTGTTTACAACCTATGTGGCATGATCACTTGCACCATTTGGAATCCACTTTGGAGACATTGTAGCGCCACTCCTTCGTCGCCAACCCGATGAAATATGCATTTGTTCAATGTGAGATCTTCTGCTTGGGTCACACCATCACAGCGCAGGAGGTGGATATGGACCCCAACAAGGTCGCGACGGTACTGTAGTGGCCGCAACCGCGCTCCTTATTCGTGGTACGAGGCTTTCTTGATTTGACAGTCTACTGCTGCCGTTTCATTCGTGACTGCGAGTCTGCGATACACTGACACAACCACTCACGATCCTTCTGCACAAGAAGACTGATACTACCTTCCGATGGTCCCGTGTGGTGACCACCGCATTCACAGTGCTTCAGCAAGCCTTGGTGACGATTTCGATTTTGTCCATGCTCGATTTTTCAGTCTTTCATTGTGGAATGCATGCCTCGGGGACAGGCGTCGTTACCATGCTTTTGTAGACCGGCCCCCCCATAGCTTACTTCAATCTGTCCTTTTATATGACCATCTATTCCCGCTCTGCCTACGAAAACGAGTTGATGGTGCTCGTTTTGGCAGTTCAGAACTAGTGCCCTTATTTATTGGAGCGACACTTCATCATGTGTACAGATCATCACAGCTTATGCTACCGGCTCAGCCAGAAGATGACCCCCCCATCCCAACATGTTTGTGTTGCAAAATTGTTGGGCTAAGAATTTTCCGCCGAGCTTCGTTTCAGACAAGTCCAACTTGGTGACAAACGCTTTATCTCGCCAAACAACTTCGGTCGAACAGATGACCATCTACGGTTTTGTTTGGCAGGCGGCAGACACCATAAAGAGTGAGGTAGAGGCCAACCCGACTCTTTGGACTATGATGGAAATTTTGCGAGTGGATGCCTCTGCATGTCCCTTGTATCCTTGTTGGGTGGCGATTGTTTTATCTGGGCTGGTTGGTTCTCTCTTCCTCGTTGGCCAGCAGTCCGCGCCTCCTTGCAGAGTTCTACACTACACCATCATCGTGCCACACGGGCGCGTTCCGCCCTTACCACCACTTTGTGGTGGTTCTTTATTGGTGAGGGATGATATGACATATGGAGGAATGTCACATATTGTCTGGTCTGTCAGCGTTCTCCAGTCGTTACACGTACCCGATCTCATTTGGTATGATATCTGATGATGGATTTTATTATGTTCCTTCTGCGCTGTTCTGGATACGACTGCATCTTCATTGTGGTGGACCTCCTGTCCAAGTATGACCATTTTATTCTCTTGCGAGATCCTTTGACGGCCCCGGTGGTGGTCATTGCATTCATCTCCAACGTGGTACGACTGAGCGGTTTTTCCCGTTCAATTGTATGGGATTAAGACCCAGTTTTTATGAGTACCTTCTGGTAGGAGTTGTTTGAACTCTAAAGGACGAAGCTACAGATGAGCTCTGCCTACCATCCCTAGACAGGCGACAATTCAAGGTACTGAACCGATGCTTGGAAAATTACCCGCATTGTTTTACTTTAGACCAACAACACAATTGGATCAAATAGTTGGGTGAGCAGAGTTTTCATACAACACCTATTTCCACTTCCACCGACATGACACCGTTCCAAGATATTTACGACCGACCCTTGCCCACCGTGATCTAATATCTACCAGGAGAATGTCATGTCAGCACAGTGCACACGTAACTCTTGGATAGAGACGAGACACTGAGGGTCTTAAAGACCAATCTTCGCAACACACAACAGAAGATGCTCCGCTAAGCGACCAAACGACACTGAGAGGTCTAGTTCCAGGTGGGGGATGCAGTTTTTGTCAAGCTCCGCCCGCACCTCCAAATTTTAGTGGCGAATCGTCCCCATCCTAAGCTGTCCTCGCTTTTATGACCCATTTATGATGATTGCTTGCATCAACGAAGTGGCCTACCGCCTATGCCTTACTCTCCACAATCAGATTCATCCGATCTTCCACGTCTCCTAGATCAAACGGGTGGTGTTCGTTCACCCCATCGAGGAGACCTTGCCTCCGAACATCGCATCAGACGACTCCACCGTCTACCTTCCAAAAGCCATTTTGGACTGCAAAATCATCACATTGGATGATCAAGTTCGAGAGTTGGTATTGGTGGCATGGAGGCTTCACCCTTATTCCGACGCGACTTGGTGGAATCTTGACGACGTTTGGAAACAGTTCCCTGAATATTGCCTTGAGGACAAGACAAATATTCCAGATGAGGGTATTGTTACAGACGTGGAATGGCGGAATGGAGATCGAAGGGGCATCAATAACGTGGCTAGTCTACTTCAGGATGAAGAGGCATGCGGCGGGGACACCAGTGTGATTTATAAAGACCTAGGAGGGGTGTTATCTTACAAGTTATCTTATTTATTAAGTTGTATTTTAATTTCAGTTGGATATTTACGCTTATGCCCGAGGGAGGGGGATTCTAATACGTCAATGTTACAGATCGGTTTCAACTCAACCACTGGTTATCTATTTTATTATTATATGCATTCAAGTTAACTTATATGTCGTGTCATGTTGCATCCAGTCAAGTCAAGTAGTGTTTTAATATTTTAATGTTTTCATGTAATTACGGGTGTGCCACCCGGGGTCCTATAAATAGACCCTTAGTCTTGTAAGGTGAAGTCAAGTAATGAAAGAATCTAATTCCCGTCTATGAGTGTGAGGTATTGGTGGCTCTCTCCTCTAACGAGCAAGCCCCGCTTAGGCTGCCGCGGTCATGGCTCCGTAGTATCCCCGCCATCTTCTCCACCTCCGACCTCTCCTCTGGGAAACGTTAGTAGGACCATAACAACTTGGTATCGGAGCTCTCGGTCCTCTTTCGAGGACGCCAATATTCCACCTCCCTCGACCCCTCCTCTGCCGGCCGCAGCAACTCCGACGCCAACATCATTCACCCTCCTCGTCTCCCACCTTCCTTGGTGCCCTACATCTTCATCAAACCCGGCCGATCCTCTCGGCGTCGCCAACGGCGCGTTCCGCCAACACCGCAGCTGCTGCTCCCTCTGGCTTTCACGACAACCTCCAACCCCGACGACAAGCCCTGCGGGACGCCTCCTCCGTCGCGAGAACCGCAGTCCTGCGCAGTCGGGAATAGCCGAAATCCCCCGCAGTCCTCTATCTTCTCCATTCCAAAGCCGCAACAGCCTCGAGCCCCTCCCCTGCATCGTCGCAGTGGACAACGAACAGCCGCGCTCCATCGAGCCCCGCGCTTATCCCCGAACAGCCGCGCTTCATCGACCCCGAACAACCGCGCTCCATCGAGCCCTGCGCTTATCCCCCTGTTTCCTTTTTCCGCTCGCGTGGGCCGATCCAGTTCGGTGTTGATTATTAAAAAAAATTGATTGTCACCTGTAGTTTTCTTATCCGAAACCCAGTCACGAGATTTTATTTATTACAGTCTTCCTCAGCAACCCACACCTCATTTATTCTTCATTTTGTTTATCTCCACTCCCTATTAAATAAGTTGCCGCCCCTTCCAAAGAATTAATTAAGTCATCAAGTGTTATCTTGACGACCACCAAGTTGACTGTCGCGGATGCCGCCGTCGTCCAATCGACGTTACAAGAAATAATGAGCTCCATGGACACACTCCTTCGGAATGCAGACACACTCCACCACATTAAGAATCTGACAACCGTCTTTCTGCCCAACCTGTGTCCCTGCCGCTTCCACAGTCGCCTCTCTTTGTGCAATCGCTATCTGCGCCGGCCGTTGACGTGCCACCCCTCTTAGCGATAATTGCCCTTCCACCATCACCTGCCATGGTGGTGCCGCCCCACCTTGGGTCACCTTCGTCAGACATCATGGCCGCCTTTTCGCCAGTACTTGCTTCGCCGGCCCCCGCTCCACCGACCCCGACGGTCACCTCACCGCTTTCAGATTCGTTCCTTCTGCCGACCGTCGCTCCCCCGACCTACTTGTTACTGCTGCTCCTCACCGCTCCATCGACCTTGTCAAAACAATTAATTACGCCGCTGTCTTTCCAATAGCGCCGCCGCCACTCACCGCCACCGCACTACACGATATCATGCATTGTTCTGGCGGGAGATCAAGCTGCCAGATGATCTGGTCACCACGTGGAGTTTGAGCTTGAGGGCAAACTCGATTTCAATGGCGGATGAGATGTTACAGATCGGTTACAATTCAACCACTGGTTTTCTATTTTATTATTATATGCATTCAAGTCAACTTATATGTCATGTCATGTTGCATCGAGTCAAGTCAAGTAGTGTTTTAATATTTTAATGTTTTCATGTAATTACGGGTGTGCCACCCGGGGTCCTATAAATAGACCCTTAGTCTTGTAAGGAGAAGTCAAGTAATGAAAGAATCTAATTCCCGTCTTTGAGTGTGAGGTCTTGGTAGCTCTCCTCTAACGAGCAAGCCCCGCTTAGGCTGCCGCGGTCATGGCTCCGTAGTATCCCCGCCATCTTCGCCACCTCCGACCTCTCCTACGGGCAACGTTAGTAGGACCATAACAGTCAACCTTCTTGTATTTTGATATGTTTGGAGATTTTGATCAAAAGTTTGAGCCTAGGGCTGGCCAAGAGGTTTTCATTGGATTTTCTCTTTCCCCCTTTCATTATTCCCGATCTGGAGCAGTGAAAACCTAAGGGGCAACACATTCCATGTACTGGAAGGAAGTGAAAGAAAGAGTGAATCGAAGAAAGGAATAGTAAAAAAGGATTGTTACCTCTTCCCTTACAACAAGAAACCAACAAAACTACCAACAGTTGCCTGAACAAGGAAGTCGAAATCCCAAATCCTATAATTGAAAGATAGGGCAATCTACTTCTGAAGGAACGAATGAAGGGAAACAAAGGGCAAAAGAAACATTGAAAATGATGACAGGATTTTACCTTGCTTACTGAAGAATTGTGCGGCTCCCGTGCACGCACCGTTGGCTAGGGATGAGGATACGACCACTCTGCGACCACTTGGAATGAGGAGTATATGGGGCTGCTGCAATCAAAGGAATGAATGAAGGGAAACCAAAGGAAAAAAGAAACATTGTAAATGAGGGGAGGATTTCACCTTGTTTACAGCAGGCTGCTTCTGTGCACACGCACCGTTGGCTAGGGATGAGGAAATGACCCCTCTGGGACCACTTGGAAGGAGGAGTATATGGGGTTGCTACTATCGAAGGGAGGCTTCGCCAACCTGTTGAAAAGAAGAGGAATTCGTCGCTGGGAGCCGCCTGCGAAAGGGGATGACGATTTCATTCGCTTGTCTAGGAAACAGGATCGTGAAGTGGTGTGGGGTGAGAGTGAACCAGTTTTTATTTTGTATGAAGAATATCAATTAGGTTTTCCCTATTAATTACAAATATGCCACCTCTAATAAAATTTTCAACTAATGGATAAAACGCGCCTAAAATATTAACATATAATTTCTTACTAAATGATATTATTTAAATTATCAACTAATGGATAAAATTTTAACCATAAGATGTGTCGATACCTCGTTCGGGCAATGGTGTCAACCAAAATTACTCGTGATTAGAGTCTGAAATTAAAAAAAATGATGCATAAATTTTGGATGTTACAGTTAACATGAGCTTATTAGGAACACCTAATTCTTTTGCATGCATTCGATCCAAATTAGTGCGAATTAATGTATACATGCATTTTGACCATGTTTATTTTTGTTAGAAAAGGCCCATTTAATCTAGGCCCATTTTGTAACATTTATTGTTTTTCTCTCCTCTCTTTAGTCACACATCTTGTATAGGACTTTTTTCTCTCTTTCTCTCATCTATATATTTGTACTCATTCTTTGTATTTTATACAAGTGAACATATATACAAGGTTGGCTTTTTCCCTCTCTACATGGTATCAGAGCCAACGATTCTCCTTGAGCGCTTCCCCTTTCTTCCCGCGCGGTCTGTTTTCTGTCCGCTACCCGCCCGGCTTCTTGCGGCCTGCCTGCCTGACCGCTCCGCTCCTCTTCTTCCGCTTCCTCTTCTTCTCCGTGGCTCCACCCCTCCCCTCCGGCATTTTATAGCATTCCCCTTCTCTCTCTCTCGTCGGGTCCACCTTCCCTCTCTCTCCTACAGACCGCTGTCTCTTGCGGCCTGTTCTCTCTCCCTCTGCGGCCTGTCCTTCTTTCGGCCTGGTACAGCTCGCTGCGGCCTGCTGATCTGCCTGCCTCGCTCGCGACCTGCTCCGGTTCGCTCCGGTTCACTTCGGCTTATTCTCCCTCGCTGCGCCCTGCCTCTCTCCCGCCCTACTTCAACTCGCTGCGGCTTGACTTAGCTCGCAGCGGCCTGCTCCTCCTCACTGCGGACTACCTCTCGTGCGGCCCGCTCCGGCTCGCTGCGACCTGCCTCTTCTGCGGCCTGCCTCTCCTGCGGCCTGCCTCTCCTGCGGGTTGGTCCCGGGCGTTGCGGTATCTTCTCTCTTTCCGCTCGAGTCTCCCTACTCGCGGTCTCTTCTCTCTAACCGCCGCCGGCCTCCTGTTTCTTGGACCGCTGCTGTGCTCCGCCAGACCGTGCGGACTCCTGCCTTCCCGCATTTTGGTCGCGGTCTTCTCCTCATTCCTTTCTTCGTGGCCTCTCTCTGTCCGCTGCGGCCTCTCTCTCTGTCCGCTGCGGCCTCTCTCTGTCCGCTGCGGCCTGCTCTCTCTCCTGGTCTCCTCCTTTGGTCGCAGGATCCTCTCGCAGTTGGTTCCTTCCCGTCGTGGCTGGCGGTTTCTGCTCAGGTCGCGCGGTCTTCTTTGTTGCCCGGTCTGTTCTCCTAGCCGCCTCTCTTATCCATGACCTCCTCTGTTGATTCCGTTGGCACGGCGGTTCCTCCTGCTGACCGCCCGACCTCTCTCCCGGAAGTCCGCGATGAGATTCGTATTACCACAATCTCTCTTACCGGCAAGAAAAACTTTGTGGAATGGGCACATTCTGTTCGCCGTGTCTTGCAATCCAAGGGGTTCCTTCATCGCTTGACCTAGGCCGTTACCGGTACTTCTACAGATGAATGGTTACGCAATGATGGTCGGGTGCAGACTTGGCTTCTTAATTCTCTTGATGGCGAATCTTATCGCCTGATCATGTACCATGAGACGGCCAAAGACATGTGGGACGAGCTCCACACCCTCTACTCTGGCAAGGATAGTCTCCACCATCTGTATGACATTATTACTGCTCTCCAGGCCCTTGATAGCAGTGGCGCGACCGATCTGACGTCCTTTGTTGCTCAGGCTCGGTCTCTGGTCGAGGCTTGGATCCACCATCAGCCTGCTACTCTGGATCTTGCTGCCCAACGTGCCCAGAAGGAAGCTGTGGGTATCGCTATGATGATGGCCCGGGTCCCGCATCATCTTCACAGTGTACGGGCTCACATCCTCTCCTCTACTGTTACCCCATCTTTCTCCGATGTGTGCTCTATGCTTCTCAAGGTCTCCCTGCCTCCGGATGTGCCCGGGCCACCTTCTCCGGCCCTTGTTCAGCAGGCCCCTGCTCCCTTATTGCCTCTTCCGTCTTCTGCTCGTGGAGGCCGCTCTGACTCTCGCGGTCGGGGCCGGGGTGGCCGGCCTCGCCCTAAGTGCTCATTCTGCGGCAAAGATGGAGCATCTTGAAGCCACGTGCTACCGCAAACATGGCCGCCCTCCTCGTCCGCAGGCAGCTGTTGCTGCCACCGACTCCTCTTCCGCTCGTCCTGACCTCGACGAGGTTCGTCTTCAGCTCCAGCATCTTCATGGACTGCTTAGCCGCCCTCCTGCCTCGGTTGCCTCCGCTGCCTCCATCTCCAATGAAGGTATCGCCTGCCTCTCCTCTGTCCCGCGATGGATCCTCGATTCTGGTGCCACTCATCACATCACCTCTGTTCGGCCGCCTCAGTACTTGTCTTCACCTCACATGAAGTACATTACTGTGGCCAATGTGGCATCTGTTCCTGTCTCTGGATGTGCTGATATTCCCCTCACCTCTTCGCTCCTTCTGCGCTCGGCTCTTCACGTTCCGGGCTCTCCTTTCAACTTACTTTTTGTTGGTCGCCTTACTACTGATTCTAATTACTCCGTGACGTTTACTTCCTCTTCTTTTCTCATACAGGATCAACAGACGCGGACTATCATTGGTAGGGGGCGGATGCAGAATGGGCTCTATCTTCTTGACGACTCTCCTACTACCCTCACGTCTATCTCCTCTTCGGATTGGCATCGCCGCCTGGGTCATGCTCCTCTTCCAGTCATCCGGAAGACTCTTCCAGATATTTCTCTTTCTGCATTTCAGTGTGACATGTATTTTGGGCAAACAACCCGTTTATCTTTTCCTTCTCATTGTACTCGGAGCTCCGCTCCTTTTATTTTGGTACACTCTGATATATGGGGTACGCACAAAATCACTAGTATTTCTGGCTACCGGTATTTTCTTACTTTTATTGATGACTACTCTCGCATGACGTGGTTGTATCTCCTCCGGGATCGCTCTGAGCTTCCCCGCATCTTCCAGGCCTTCATACTTGAGACTCGCACTCAATTCTCTGCCTCCATTCGTACTATTTGTACTGACAATGCGCGTGAGTACACCGGTCATACCTTCGCGACTCTCTGCTCTGAGTTCGGCATTCTTCACCAAACCTCGTGTCTGTATAATCCATAACATAATGGTGTTGGCGAGCGCAAGAATCGTCACCTTCTTGATGTCGCCCGTTCCCTTATGCTCCAAATGCAGGTTCCCAAACCGTACTGGAACTACGCGCTCTCCACGGCTTGTTTTCTCATCAATCGCCTCCCTTCTTCCGTCCTCCAGCATGCCACTCCCTTCAGCCTTCTCTTTCCCTCCACTCCACCTTTTCCCGTTCCTCCTCGGGTCTTTGGGTGTACCTGCTACGTTCACTGACTTGGTCCCTCCATCGATAAGTTGGAACCACGTGCCACCAAACATATCTTTGTGGGCTACTCGCGCACTCAAAAGGGCTACGTGTGCTATTCGCTTGCTACCCGCAAAGTTACTGTCTCTGCAGATGTCACTTTCCGTGAAGATCTTCCCTTTTTCTCTGATCTGGATATCACTCCTAGTCCAGACCCCGTCGTTCGTCCTGTCATCCCTGCTCCCTGCTCCTCATCCTCTACTCCTCCGACCCTACCTCCGGTCCGTCCACCACCACCAGTTATCCGGGTCTATTCTCGTCGCTCTCCTCATCCCGTTGCCCCTCTGCAGTCGGCTTCGACCTCTGGTGCTCCGCTACCTGCTGCTCCGGCTCCCGCATCCACCGCTCATCCGATGGCAAATTACGTCTCTCTCCATCGCCTTTCTCCACCTCTTCTTCACTTTGCCACTTCTTTATCCTCTGTTTCTGTCCCTAACTCTTTGCAGGAGGCGCTTCAACATCCAGGTTGGCGGGAGGCCATGGACGACGAAATGACGGCCCTTTTGTCCAACCAGACCTGGGTCTTGGTTCCCTTACCTCCAGGTCAGCACCCTGTTGGGTGTAAATGGGTTTTCGTCATCAAGCATGCTCCAGATGGCACTATTGCCAGACTTAAGGCCCGTCTTGTGGCCCGTGGCTTCACGCAACAGGAATGCCTTGACTATGAGGAGACCTTCTCTCAGGTGGCTAAGCTCAACACCGTCCGTGTTCTTCTCTCCGTGGCGGTGCACCGCCATTGGCCCCTTCATCAGCTCGATATCAAGAACACCTTTTTGAATGGACGACCTTCAGGAAACCGTCTACATGCGCCAACCGCCCGGGTTTGAGACCACGGGGGAGTCTCGGGTGTGTCTTCTCAAGAAATCCATTTATGGTCTCAAACAGTCCCCTCGGGCGTGGTTTGACAAGTTCAGCAAGGTGGTTCGGGACATGGGGTTCACTTGAAGTTCTGCAGATTTCTCCCTATTCACCCGACACCGGGCCACTGGAACCGTTCTTCTGCTGGTTTATGTTGATGATATACTACTCACTGGGGATGATTCAAAGGGGATTCACGAGGTCAAATAGCATCTGAGCACTATATTTCAGACCAAAGACCCGGGGCATCTTCGCTACTTTCTTGGTCTCGAGATCGCACGACGGTCGGACGGGCTGGTCCTCTCCCAACGGAAGTACTGTCTCGATCTTCTCAAAGACGCTGGTCAGTCCGGTTGCAAACCAGCTTGTACCCCGATGGAGGCAAATCACAAACTGTGTGCTCATGCTTCTGATGACGATTTGCTTCTTCAGAACCCAGAATACTATCGACGCCTTGTGGGCAAGTTGATCTATCTAACGGTCACGAGGCCGGATATATCGTTTGCCGTTGGGGTTGTCAGTCGGTTCATGCATGCCCCCCGGGTTTCTCATCTCCAGGCGGTTGAACGGATTCTCCGATACCTTAAGAAAGCTCCGGGTCAAGGGCTGGTTTACTAAACCTCCGACTCGGCTCCCGCATTAGTCGCTTATTCTGATGCCGATTATGCCGGTTCCCTGGACGATCGGAGGTCAACAAGTGGGTTCTGTACTTATTTGGGGGGTCATCTCATTACATGGAAAAGTAAGAAACAAGCCGTGGTCGCTCGTTCCTCTGCGGAAGCTGAATACCGATCGATGACCTCGGTTGTCTCAGAACTCACATGGCTTGAAAGTCTCCTTACTGACCTGAGAGTAAAACTCCCCTCATCTGCTGTTCTATTCTGTGATAGTCAAGCCGCCATACACATAGCAAAAAATCCGGTGTTTCATGAGCGCACAAAACATATCGAAGTTGACTGTCACTTCATTCGAGAGAAAGTTCAATTGTAGAAACTTGAGTTAAAGCATGTTCCAGGCACTGATCAAGTTGCTGACATTCTCACAAAGGCCTTATCAATTACCCTGTTCTACCAGTGTTTGTCCAAGCTGGGTGCATATGACCTATACGCTCCAGCTTGCGGGGGAGTGTTAGAAAAGGCCCATTTAATCTAGGCCCATTTTGTAACATTTATTGTTTTTCTCTCCTCTCTTTAGTCCCACATCTTGTATAGGATCTTTTTCTCTCTTTTTCTCATCTATATATTTGTACTCATTCTTTGTATTTTATACAAGTGAACATATATACAAGGTTGGCTTTTTCCCTCTCTACAATGACTTATATTTAGAGTGTTCCATAAATGTTTGCATCTATCCATTAACCAGGAGTGCATAATTTGCCCATCCGCCCGTCCATTTGTTCATGTAAGATTGAATTTTTGCATTGTGATGCAACTGTCGCCGCTTCCGAGGACGCGTGATATCGTCAAGCACCAGTTATATTTTTATTGTTTGTTATTTTATTTATTTTGTCAAATTTTCCATGCACCACTTTAATTTGAATTTCGGCTCATCGGTTTGACCACCCAGTGAGACCCTGAATAAATGGTTCAGACATTTGAGTAGCTAGGACGAAAGTGACAAACTTAGATTATTAAGAGATGCATAAGATTAATTGGGAGAATAATGCAAATTGAAACTAAATCCAAGCTATTCATCATTTAGCGTAATCAAATTAGGAAAGGATTTGTGTGAAACAATTGGAAATGACGACAAATATGAAGTCAAATTCTTACCGTGAAGAATACAACCAAATTGGAAATAAGGGAACTATGAAATAAAATAATTGGAAAGAAATGCCAAAAAAAAGGAAAATGGAGAATAAGACATTCTCCCATCTCCATTTAATAGCTGCCCTGCCATGTAGAAGGCATCGAGAAAAATACAGAGAAACAAAAAGATTTTTGTTTTTCTGTTAAACCGGAAAGCCTCCGCCTTGCCGGTACCTATTTTGACGGAATCAGACGACACCTCCTCCGCCTAAGTTCCGCGACCACTCCAGTAATGCACTACAAGACGTTCCACGTGCTCCCTCGACTCCAACTGTTTCCCGCGACACCGACGCCTTCTTCCGTCTACCTATATATCGTCGGCTGTCCGGGGAAGAACTTATCGGGAACAACTTGCACCTTCGACTAGCGCCGTCCGCCTGAAAGGATGTCTACGAATCCCTTCCGGTGTTCTTTTCCCGCTCGTGAAGTCCTCGCCTACGGTTGACGTCGACAACAACCGCTCCTTCCATCAATTGTTCGTTTGCCACAACTCCCTGCTTCGGGATCCGAGAAGTTCACTCCTGGTCGTATCTCGCAATATTCATGGTATTCTACGGCTCTTCACACGCTCTAAATCTTTAGATTAATCTTATGCGAGTAAGTTAAATAATTATAAGCTTGCCTCAGATGTTCGTACTATTTAAATTTGTCGTTTATCCATAAATTATTACTTGTTGGTTTTTGCTTGTGGTTGCGCAAATCTCGCTTTGGTTCAATCCGGTAGTCGCTCGAGGAAATATCTTCGAATAACGATTTAGCGAAATTCAACATTAAGAGTGTTTTCTCGCGCCATATTCGTGTCTGCCCTCTCGGGCTACCTTTAAAAATAAATAAAAACTCGCATAAAATATCGTACTTTAAAAAACCCTTCTTTTGGTTTACATCAGTTTGATATCAGAGGAGTTTGATTCGCTCCTATCGCGAATCAAACAATCCTGATTTCAAAACAAAATTTTAATAATTTTTTTAAAAAGTTCTCTTTTTATTTTTTTTAAAAAGTTTTGTTGAATTTACTTTTAATTTATATATTTATTTAGAAATAAAAAATAATAATAATATCATTTCTATTTGAGTTGAACTTTAAATTTAAAAAATAAAATTGTTTTCCCCCCCCTCAGGAACTCTCTCATTTAAAAAAAATTAAAAAAAGATGTCACTCTAAAGATTTTTTAGGTTTTCATTATAAAAATAATTTTTTATTTTTAAATCCTTAGTTAAAAATGGTGAATCTTGAAGAGCGCATGAAAACCTTAATGAAAAACATTGAATTCGTCAATGCAGAATTCAAGCAGAATTTGAATGAGTTGTGCACCGATGTACACAACCTTGAAACGACAATACACCAAAATATATCTTTTTTGATTACGTCCCAACCACATATCAACTAGTGGAACCCGGGCTTTGAATTATTAATAGTCCTCTTTCTAGAATCGTCATTTCCCCCACGAGCACCTTGTCCCCACCAGTCTCCACTATAGCGTTCCCTTCAGTGGAGAAGTTTCTTCCTGAGCCCCAACTCCAGGAAGAAGATTTTCATTCTCCTCACTCTCTCATCCTGTCTGAAATGGTGCTACCACTTGCTCACACTAAAGCACAACCTCTAGTCACCAAGTTTATTCCCGAGGTCCCGCTTCAGGGGAAAATTTTTACTAGTATTATGTCACTCACCTTGGATGACACAATTTCGAGCACATTTCTCCCAGAGGAGTTGGCTAGTGATGAGCCCCTAATTTTAGGTGACATCGACTCGATCTACATGTCCTGATTCTCCTAGCCCACTGCAACCCTCAATCCTTGAGGCCGCAGATACTGTGTATGATGAACACTTACTCTTGAAATAGAATCATCAGTATATAGTGATTTTATATTTGGAGAATATCATTTTATGTCATTACATTATCCTATAAATATAAATGTAACTAAAAAAATTTATTATCAAATTATTGATATATTTAAGAGAACTCGTATTTTAAGGATAGTAAGAACTCCGAAAATTTTCACTCCCAATAATGACACACATTTTTAAGGATTTTTTTGGAAACTTTTAAAAGATAAAATTGAAAACAATTTTAAAATTTGTAATATTTAGCTAAATATAGGCGGATTTGTGGAGCTGCAACAATATATTAAATATTTTATATCAAATTTTTGGAACATATGATGGGGTCGAATAGGGACCAACTCGAGTTTAGTAGTGTTTATCACTCTTTGACTAATGAACGCACCGGGTTCGTTAATAGGAGTTTGGAGAACTTTCTTTGGCGATTAATTAGGGAGAATCCGACGTAATGAGATCTTATACTTTCACAAGTTAAATTTACATTTAGTGATTCTAAAAGCCGTTTCCTTATAAATCTCATTTCACGATTATTTATAGGTTATTTATACTACCTCTAGTTGATCGCCACCCTCTACCATTCCATGAATGTATTTCATTCGATGCGCAAACTCATATTAATTATTTGACAACATTTCATAAAATTATTACTAGTGATTTGCGAGTAGCCTTTGAAATTTATATTCATGGCCGATCGTTATCGTCATGAGTTATACTTTTCAAAGGGTGGTTGGGTGTTTGCTTATTTTTGGGCACAAAGATTTTCACCAGGGACATATCAAAAGCTACGACACAAGAAGTTTGTTATTTTCAAGTTCGGAAGCACATCGAGCTACCGATCGAGGCCCCAGACATTCCACTCAATTTAACACCAGTGACATCGCCCGATCTCTCTGTTGTCAATTTTTGGGAGTTCTCGACGGGGTCGAGCTCTGTCAACCCCAAGGGAATTGATGCAACTTTTTCCGCTTTCAAGGACGCTTGATATCATCACGTGCCAGTTATATTTTTATTGTTTGTTATTTATTTATTTTGCCAATTTTTATATGTACCACAACAATTTGAATTTTGGCTCATCGGTTTGACTACCCAGTGAGACCCTAAATAAGTGGTTCAGACATATGAGTAGCTAGGACGGAAGAGACAATCTTAGATTATTAAGAGACGCATAAGATTTATTGGGAGAATAACGCAAATTGAAAATAAATCCAAGTTATTCATCATTTAGCATAATCAAATTAGAAAAGGATTTGTGTGAAACAATTGGAAATGATGGCAAATATGAAGAAGTCAACTTCTTACCGTGAAGAATTTAACCGAATTAAAAATAAGGGAAATAAGAAATAAAATAATCGGAAAGAAGTGCCAAAAAAAAGAAAAGGGAGAATAAGACAAATTTGCCATCTCCAGTTAATAGTTGCCATGCCATGTAGAAGGCACTAGGAAAAATACAAAGAAACAAAAAGATTTTTGTTTCTCTGTTAAACCGGAAAGCCTCCACCTCGCCAGTACCTGTTTCAGTGGATCAGGCGGCACCTCCTCCGCCTGTGTTCAACGACCACTCCGGTGAAGGACTACAAGACGTTCCGCGTGCTCCCTTGGCTCCCACTGTTTCCTGCAACACCGACGTCTTCTTCCGTCTATCTATGTATCGCCGGTCGTCCGGGGGAGAACTTATCGGGAGCAACTTGCACCTTTGAGCAGAGCTGTCCGCTTGAGAGGACCTCCACGAAACCCTTCTGGTGTCCTTTTCTCGCTTTTGAAGTCTTCGCCTTCGGTTGACGTCGACAACAACCGCTCCTTCCATCAATCGTTCGTCTGCCGCAGCTCCCTACTTCGGGACCCGAGAAGTTCACTCCTAGCCGTTGCTTGCGATATTCATGTTATTCTATGCCTCTTCACATGCTCTAAATCTTTAGATTAATCTTATGCGAGTAAGTTAAATAATTATAAGCTTGCCTCGGATGTTCATACTATTTAAATTTGTCATTTATCCATAAAGTATTACTGGTGGTTTTTTGCCTGTGGTTGCGCGAATATCGCTTTAGTTCAATCCGGTAGCCGCTCGAGGAAATATCTTTGAATAACGATTAACGATTTAGCAAAATTCAACGTCAAGTTTGTTTTTTCGCGCCAAATTCGTGTCTGCCCGCTCGGCCTACACTTAAAAATAAATAAAGCCCGCATAAAATATCTTTTTTTAAAAAATCCTTATTTTGATTTACATCAGATTGTATGCATTACACATTTATCTATCGATGGATGTATGTGTATTCTCATACTTATGCATGCATATTTGGCTGAACGAGTGGCCCGTGCATGCTTAATTTGGCTGAACGAGTGGCCCGTGCATGCTTACTTGTAAGTTCATTTTGTTGCATGCATGTATGGTTCTCAATTTTGCAGTGGCTTCTTATTTTACATGCTGATGGATCTGAAAGTTGGATATGGCTAATTTTCAGATTTATGGTTCTCCTTTGATGGATAGTTTTCATAATCTTCATCATGTATTCTTTGTCACGGGAAAACTTTTGAAGGAGTTTGTTAGATCTTCCACGAAAGCACCTTCGTGCCCTAAAAAATATCCAAGCCGCGGTTCATTATCTTCTCAGGGAGGGTTTTTGCTTCAACCCTTCATAGATCATTTACCAGCTAGTCCTCATGAATGTCAACCTAATCTAGTGGGCATTAAATCTTGGGAGAAATTCAGTTGTTTGCTTTCTGTAGTCATGTGGTCTCCTGTATTAAAATGTCTAGTCGAAGGCAAGGAGCTCATAAATAATACTAAGTGCCAGGTAGTAATCTTAAAGATTATTCCTTAAAAATTTTATTTCTATTAAAATTCTATGCGTCTGTATCCTTTTTATTATTCATTCATTTATGGGGGGACTGTCTTTTGCTATTTCAGATGACATGCGTTCGGTTACTGGAAACACTCCCTGCTATTTATGGAAATCTTTGTTTATCTAAATCTTCAGAGCATATGGTTCATGGGGATTATAATTTATCTGACTTCACATGGCTTTCAGATTTGGTAGATTGGGGTAGATCGCATCTTGTGGTTGTTGTCAGACACTGGAAACAGTGCATGCTCTCTCTTCTGAACATTTTCAAAGATTCATACGGTGATTCCAGATCTTCCATGACAAGTACGATTGAAAAAATCATATCATATGGTTAGTTTTATGTTTATCCGGTCTAATTGTATGCTGCATCATTTGATTATTTTTAGTGACAGTTTTCTTGAATTTCAGATACAGTTACAGTTGATAGTTTGCAGGAGCAAATGCTTCATCTTATGGTCTCTTTGTCTCATATTTCTCCCACCAGTAAAGTCGGACAAGTTCCCAAGTCAAAATCTTTACCTTTTGAACTTCATTCTCAGAAAAATGTGTCAGGTCCTGTTTCATCTTTTGATTCAAGTTTGATTTATGATTATAAAATGAATAATAAGCCTAAAGAGAAAGAATTTATTATTCTTTCTGATGATGAACCTGAGAAAATGCCGTACATGGAGGAGGTAGCCTCGCGCTGCACTAATTCAGGCTCACACAGGTTAACTAATAGTTCTCTTCCAGTTACTGGTAAGCGGTTTTTATCAGTTGGTTACACCGAGTCCATGATTTCTAACTCCAAGTGTGACGTGCTTGATCCTTTTCCTTCTGGAATTTTTGTTGAGGACAACCTGTGTTCTTCTTCGGAAGAGGATAATGTTGTGATTAATAAACCATCTTCTATTTCCGACTCGGTCGCCAATACAATTGACGGTTCGTCTGTACAAGGAATAGTTAATATTAAAGGAGCCAATAATGCTGTAAGAAGTAGCAGCCTTGTTAATTCTTCTCACAGTGCTCCAAATATTCGACCCCCAAATTGTCAGTCATTAGCTGAAGTTCTTCCCGCGCATCCTGAAAAGGAGGTTGCTTTGATCAAACACTTTGTTCAGGATGACATTGATGATCCATTAGAGCTCGCACTCGACCATACTAGTCATAAAAAATCTGTGGTATCAAAGCCAAGCATACTCGCTCCTAAGAGAAAGGTTATTCAACTTCAAATGCCTGCAAATAACATAGCTCTCAACAAACCGGACATATCTTCGAGAAGACTTAGGCCTCCTAGATTGGATGTTTGGTTTAAATCAATTTTAGAATTGGATTATTTTGTGGTAGCAGGACTATATTCCGCTTATGGAGATGAAAAGACAACCTCAAATTTGAATAAAGTTCCTTTACATTTCCAATCTTTGGATCATTATATTAAAATTTTCCAGCCATTAGTTTTGGAAGAGTTCAAAGCTCAGTTGCATAATTCTTTTTTGGAATCATCTGTAGAAAACAAGCATTGTGGCAGTCTTTTTGTGGTTTCTGTGGAAAGGATTGATGATTTTCACATAATTCGCGGGTGTCCTGATGAGGAATTCACAACCTCTCCTGGCTGTATGGAAAATGATCTGATCCTACTCACTAAAGAGCCCCTGGAGAATTCTGTCCAGACTACTCATGTACTTGGAAAGGTGATATGTATTCTGATGTTTTTTATAACTTCATTTTATCTGCAAATTATTTGTGTGTTTTTTCCCTTATATGTCATGACCACACTTTGATATCTCAGGTGGAAAGGCGTGAGAAGAGTGACAAAAAATTCTCTACTATTTTAGTAATTAAATTGTATCTTCCGGATAGTTCCTCACGGCTAAATAAAGTGAAGCGGCTTCTAATTGAAAGGAGTAAATGGTTTTTAAATAAAGTTATGAACATAACCTCTCAACTAAGAGAATTTCAAGCTCTTTCATCTCTCAATGTGGTTCCTATGCTTCCTATAATCTTGAATCCTGTCGATCATTCTCTTGGGCATACTGAACCACAAAAAGTGGATCTCAGTAAGCTCTCTCAGTCCATGCAAGAAATGTTCAAATCATCATTCAATTCAAGTCAACTTTGGGCTATTAGTGTGGCCATCAGAGCACAAACTTCAAGGAAATTTGAACTCTCTCTTATCCAGGGCCCTCCAGGTTTCTGTTCCCTTTAATTACAGATTAACATTTGGAGATCGCATTTCCATATCTGTGAGATTTTGGAAGTTCTGATCCTTGTTCTCATGCAGGAACTGGTAAGACCAGAACTATTGTCGCTATCATTAGTGCTCTGCTTTCTCTTCAAAGAGTCTCAAAGAACTATTCGTGTGCCGTGTTGTCCGACCGTAATAGAGAAATTAATACCTTGCCCAATTCTAGGACACATATTACTCATTCTGCAGAAGTTGCAAGAGCCTGGCAAGGTGCAGCTTTTGCAAAACAGTTGTTAAAGGACACAGAGAAAGGGTCTTCTATACCTAGAGATTCTTTTTTGAAAGGAAGGGTTCTTATCTGTGCACAATCAAATGCAGCAGTTGATGAACTTGTATCAAGAATCAGTGAGGGGCTTTGTGGGAATGATGGAAAGTTGTATAAACCTTTCATTGTGAGAGTTGGCAATGCAAAAACAGTACATCCTAATTCCCTTCCTTTTTTCATCGACACACTTGTTGAACTACGGTTAACAGAAGACAGAACTGCTGTGAGAAATGCTGATGGAGGAAATGATTCTAGTATTGAAACATCGAATACACTTCGATCTAAACTGGAGAAGCTAGTTGAAAGTATACAGCACTATGAATCCAAGCGTGTTAAAGCAAAAGATGGGGTTGCTGACTCTAAAGCTGTCACCGGTGATGATATGTCTAACAAGGTTGATATTTACGAAATGTCTGATACAGAAATGGGCGCAAAATTGAGCAATCTGTACAGGGAGAAAAGAAAAATTTATCAAGATCTTGCTTACGCTCAAGCTAAAGAAAAGAAGACTTCTGAAGAAAGTAGGGCTCTTAAACATAAGATTCGAAAATCCATCTTAAGAGAGGCTGAAATTGTGGTGACAACACTCAGTGGGTGTGGTGGCGATCTGTATGGAGTTTGCTATGAATCTACTTCAAGCAGTAATTCAGGAAGGTTTACTGACCAGTGCTTCTTTGATGTAGTGGTAGTTGATGAAGCAGCCCAAGTATGTGATTTCTACTCCAAAATTTTTTCAAGTTTTTGTCTGCATAATTTAAGTGTTAAGACTCGTTGTTTTAGGCTCTTGAACCAGCAACTCTCATTCCACTTCAGCTTTTGAAATCAAGTGGGGCCAAATGTGTAATGGTAATAATCATATGTATGACCTATTCACTTCCTTTTCTAGGCTTTGAAACTAATTATTGATTGTGCATTCTGTAGGTGGGGGATCCCAAACAGCTTCCTGCTACCGTGCTTTCAAGTGTGGCTAGCAAATTTCTTTATGAATGTAGTATGTTTGAGAGATTGCAAAGGGCTGGTTACCCAGTGATACTCTTAACCGAACAGGTGAACCAAATTACAATCCCATTTATTGATATTTTTGTAGAAAAATCTTATTTATTCATAGACAACGTCCATGTTGTCAAGGCCCGGGCCTAGGCACGCCTAAGGCGCCGGGCGCAGCACGCCGCGCCTCAGCATGGCTGAGGCGGGCGATGTGCCCCAGGCGCGCCTGGGCTCATGGCTTACCAGTTCCCATGCGCACCAAAGGCGCGTCTGGTTCTTTCAAGGTGTTTTTTCAACCTATTTTTTGGGAGATGGACAAAAACATGATCTCTGACGCACTTGAGACACCCCTAGGCAAATTGAGCGCCCAATTCACTGAAATTCAGCGAATTAGACGCCCAATTCGCTCAATTTCAGCGATTTGACCGCTCAATTCGCTCAATTTTAGCGAATTGGCCGCCCAATTTCAGTGAATTGACCGCCCAATTTCAGCGAATAGGGCGCCCAATTCGCTCAATTTCAGCAAATTAGGCGCTCAATTTGCTCAATTTTCTTTCCCCCCATTTTTGCGCCTCACGTGTCTCAGGTGCGCGTTCGTGCCTTGCGCCTAGGCTCCAAGGCCCCTTTGCGCCTCAATGCGCCTTGTGCCTTTAATAACATAGGACAACGTACCTTCGGTCTATTTTAAAGGAAGTACTAAAGTAAATATATTATCGTCTGTCCAACCCCTAGATCCTAGAAAATGGCATTGCTTAAATCCTCTATATATAATGTTATATTTTTTGCTTGAATAAATTGACGTAAAGTAGAGGTGTGAGTGATCCTCTAAGATGATACAAATCGTAGTTGTAGAGGAATGATTATGTATCAGCAGTACCATCTTTTGTTTCCAAGGGGTTAAGAGTGGAAACTAGGGTAGTTTGGGGCTAGAGTAAGCGGCGCAGGAGCAGCTGCGTCGGTTCGTTCCGTTGAGAATGAAGAAGAACAAAGACAGTGAGTGTTATATTACGGGATAAGTCCGCCACTTAACCCAAGCAACCAGTCATACCACCAGTCCAACCGGTCTCAAACAGTGCACAACCACAGCCAACCCACACATAACCCAGCCGATCCACACCAAGTTTTATACATAAATCCTCAATCCAAACCCAAGTTCAAATCCGGCCAACAAGCCAAACCATTCAAAATTAAACGAAAACGAAACAACGGTCACAAAAGCAAACGGAAAATCCGAACATCAAAATTAACGTGCGACGTCGAATCGGCATTGAAATCAATTTTTTCATGATAAGGTGTCGTCGGACTTGACAAATCAGCTTCGATCTGCACATCACTGACAGATATCATCAAATCTGGGTTCAGAATATACCGTCGGAGTGCGGATACATGAAAGACATTATGCAACTTCTGTAATTCAGTAGGCAGAGCTAAGCGATACGCCACCTCACCAATACGTTCAATCACTGGGAAGGGGCCAACATATTTTGGACTTAGTTTTCCAATTCGTCGCAATCGTGATATCCCTTTAAACGGTTTAATCTTCAGACACACTTGATCGCCCACAACAAATTTCACCAGACGATGTCGGACATTATAATATTTTTGTTGACGATCATGTGCGATTGTCATTCGTTGTTGGATAATGCGAACTTTTTCCTCTATCTTATCTGTCTTCTTCTGTGAAAACAATTTCTTCTCTCCATCATCAGCCCAGCTCAACGGAGTCCTACGTCGCCTCCCATATAAAGCTTCAAATGAGGCCATTTGAATCGTTGTTTGGTAGTTATTATTATAAGCAAATTCAACCAAAACCACCATTCACAATAAATCCTCAAGCTTCTGGATAGTGCGTTCGGACTGTCCATCTGTTTGCGGATGAAAGACTGTACTGTACAGAAGCCTAGTTCCCATTCTGTTATGCACCCTTCGCCACAAATCCGACGTAAACCGTCCATCGCGATCGGACACGATCGTATATTGTAGACCATGTAATCTCACAATCATATTTACGTAAAGTTCCACCAACTTTTTAGTCGGCCCGCTTTGCTTGATCGGTATAAAATGGACGCTTTTTGTCAATCGATCAATAATGACCCAGATTCCATCATTCTCTGCCTTACTGCGAGGCAGGCCAAACACAAAATTCATCGCAACATCATCTCATTTCCATTATGTGATGGGAAGGGATCGAAGATATCCAGCCGACTTCTGGTGTTCTGCTTTCACTATCTGGCAGGTGTGACATTGCGCAATGTACTGAATAACATCCTTCTTCATATGTGACCACAAAAAATCCTGTTTCAAATCATGATACATCTTTGTCCGGCCCGGGTGAATTGAATAAGGTGTATTATACGCCTCATACAAGATATCTTTCCTCAAACTATCAGCCTCCGGTACACATAGTCTGCCGTTCAGGAATAAGAATGCATCCTTTTCAACAAAGGCACTCGCTTCTCCCCTTCTCACTTTTTCGAAGATACCCACCAAGGGGTCCTGCGATATCGCTTTCCGAATCCTCTCTTTTAGTGAATATTGAATCTGTAGCTGGAATGACTGTGCTTGCTTTTCTTCAGGCGTGGATATCACACAAATCTCCATCCCCTGCAACATGTCCAGAAGCTTCTTATTGTACTGCGGTATCACTGATAACGCAGCAATAGTCTTTCTGCTCAAGGCATCTGCGAGCACATTAGCCTTACCAGAATGATATTGGATATACAGACTATAATCTTTAATAAATTTCAGCCATCTTCTCTGGCGTAAATTTATTTCCCTTTGATCGAATATATATTTTAAACTCTTATGATCTGTGAATATTTCACATCAAACACCATACAGGTAGTGGTGCCAAATTTTCAAAGCGAACACAATCTCCGCTAGTTCCAGATCATGCGTTGGATAGTACTTTTCAGCTTCCTTTAATTGCCGGGAATCAAAGGCAATCACCTTTTTACGTTGCATCAATACGCAGCCTAACCCTTTGTAGGATGCATCACTATAAATTTGAAAACCATCTGAGCCTTCAGGCATCACTAACACAGGAGCAGTTGTTAATCTTTCTTTCAAAGCTTCGAATGTTTGCTGACAATCATCTCCCCACATAAACAACACATTCTTTCGAGTTAATTGTGTCAATGAGAGTGCTAGCTTCGAGAAGTTCATGACGAATTTCCGATAATAACCCGCCAAGCCCAAGAAGTTTCGTACTTCAGTCACCGATTTTGGTTGGGTCCAATTGATTATTGCTTCAATCTTAGCTGGATCAACAGATAACCCTTCTGCATTAATCACGTGGCCCAGAAAAGCCACTTCGTTCAGCCAGAAAGCACACTTTGTGTATTTAGCATACATCTGATGTTCTCTCAGCGTTTGCAAGACGAGACGCAGATGCTGGACATGCTCTTCCTCTGTCTTTGAATAGATCAATATATCATCGATAAACACAATCACGAACTGATCCAGAAATGCCTTAAACACCCGATTCATCAAGGCCATGAAAGCTGCAAGAGCATTTGTTAGGCCAAAAGGCATAACGACAAATTCAAAATGTCCATAACTGGTACTGAATGCTGTTTTAAAAATATCTCCCTCCAGAATTCTTAGTTGATGATACCCTGACCGAAGGTCAATTTTTGAGAAGCCCACCAGCTGATCAAATAAATCATCAATGCGCAGCAGAGGATATTTATTCTTAATTGTTAATTTATTTAATTCGCGATAATCGATGCATAGCCGGAGAGACTCGTTCTTCTTATTCACGAATAACACCGGAGCTCCCCCAGGTGAGTTACTCGGTCGGATAAATTTCTTATCAAGCAATTCTTGCAATTGCACTTTCAATTCTGTCAATTCTTTTGGCGCCATCCGATACAGAGTTTTTGCCACGGGACTAGCTCCTTCAGTTACTTTAATTTCAAATTCAACTTCTCTGGCTGGAGGCACACTCGATAACGCTTCTGGAAATACATCCACGTATTCCCGCACTACGGGCACAACCGTAATTTCTTTCTTCTCTTCTTTCACATCTTTAATGATTACCAAAATGGCTTCACAACCTTTCTGCATCATTTTCCTGGCTTTCAGTGCCGAGATTCTAATTTTTACAACTTCGCCCAGACCCTTGTAGATCATCGAACTTCCATCTGAGCATTTGAATGCTACTTCTTTCGTTTTACAATTAATAACGGCTTCTCGGTTCGAGATCCATTCCATACCGAGGATGATATCATACTCAACAAGTGGTAGAACTGCAACACCCGCTTCAATTTGCTTATCGTTAAAAGACAGCGAGACCACGACTCGCTCTTGTGTCATCAAAATCGTATTATTCGGTAGCAGCACGTTCACTGATTTTGCAATTTGATATGGTCGTGTAGCAATTTTATTGAGAATATATGATGAAATAAAAGAGTGATTAGCGCCTTTATCAAATAAAACTTTTAGTACTTGATCATGAACATGCAACATACTTGTCACAACAGTATCATCTGCTTTCGCCTCTTGCTGACTGAGATTGAAAGCTCGGGCCTGAATCAGCCTCTCATCTCTGGCCCCTTCAGCGGGTGCCGATGCAATCGACTCCCCTTCCTTGGCGGTCCCAATATGATACATCTTCTGGGTCGGTAAGGCTGGGGCTCCCCTCAAACTTTCATCATTTTGTAGCTTTGGACAATCTCTTTGACGATGACCCGGTTTGTGACAGTAAAAGCAGACTCCAGTCAAGCATTCCCCTCATCTTGCCACACTTGACGCACTTTGTTGCCGTTGATTGAGACACTTGGGTGCTCACTGTCGATGTTGCTTGTTGCCGTTTCTTCTTTTTCCACGGGGCTTCACCTGTTCTGCCCGATTTATCCTGGCTAGCACCTTCTTTGAACCTCTTTCTCATCTCCATTCTCCTCTGTCTCTTTTCATTATCCAATTCTACTAATCGAGATTTCTCTACCAATAGCACATAATCTGTAATATCAAACGGAACCACTGAAGCGCGAATATCATCCCGCAAACCTTCCTGGAACCGTAAACATTGAGCTTCCTCTGTTGCCACTGCGGACTCTGCATAATATGCTAAGCTGGAGAATTCTGCTTCGTATTGCAGGACAGAGCGATTTTCTTGCACCAAGCGCAAAAACTTCTCCTGCAGTTGTTTCTTTTCTGTACGCGACACGAACCATTTGTAAACTCGCGAACAAACTCTATCCAAGTCACGTTCGCCAAACCTCGAGTCTGAAACTTTCCTTTCATTAAATTCACCCATCATCGCTTAGCCTCTCCCTCCAGAAGAAAAAACAACCAATTCCACTTTCCTCTCTGCTGGGCACCGCATCGTATCAAATATCATCTCAATTCGTAAGATCCAGTCTTTCGTCTCGATCGGGACAAACCGTCGCGAAAATTTGGCGGTTTCAATTCTAGGAACTGCTTCATATCAACATTAATCAAGCGAGGCTGCTGAGGTTCCACGATTGCTGAAGGAGGCACAACTGGCACAACTGAGGGTCCGACTGGAGAAGGCACAGCTGGAGGGGTGTCCCGAACCAGCCTAATTGTTTCAGCGATGGCTTGGGCAATATCAGCGATATGCACTGAGGAAGGTTGTTGCCCACTCACACTTTCTTCAGACCTGGAGTCCCTGGAGACCTCAGGTTCATTAAAAGTCTCGTGCATCCTGCGGCTCGAATACACTTGAAACGCTTCCTGAGGATAAACATAGAACAGTTCAGTATATTCGAATGTCATCGTTGTGATTTATGTTACATTCTGGTACTTTTTGCATTTCACGCACCACGAGAAACCTCCCTCTGATACCACTTAATTGTAACGACCCAAAATCCATCACAATTTAAATATTCATTTCGAGCAGATTTCTCATAAATATATGAGCAACAGTTATAATAAAAGAAAGATGTACCAGGTGCAAACATAAAACCACATTTCACTATTATACAGAATATACATACTGTCCAACAAAAGTACTAGTACAGGAGTGTCTACATGTATCAAACACCTAAAACATGTACAAAAGTAGACACATATGCTAACCCGTGGACGAGCCACATCCTCGATTGGTCTTCTATCTTCTTCTACCTGAGTCTGTCTAGCGGGGTCGGGTACGCTGCTGATCGGTTCCTATAAAATAAATTAGGAACCAATTAGTTTTGAAAACTAAGTGTATTCCTTACCCTTACCTGTAGCTTTGCACTGCAAGCAAACAAGAAAGTCAGCAGCAATCAAATCCATGTCTGATATCAAATCATATATGATATCAAATCATATTTCGTTCATTCTATATCAAAGTTCGTTCATTCGTGATTCCTTTCTCAATATGTTGTGGGTCATTCAATTCTCAAACATATGGGTCCGTCGACCCTTCATATCAACATCCTCTTTAGGGCTCTCACACACGCAACAAGCTTCAACGCCTCCTAAATTGGATTCATATTCTGTAGGAGTTCGACCCCTCCTACGAGGTGTGAGAGTTCTACCCCTCTCACGAGGTGTAGGAGTCTGAAGCATCCCCCCTACCAGACCGACCCTTAGCATTTTGATGCGTCGACGCGTTCTCAATTTCATTTATTTCATTTTTGAATCGTTTGCTGCATTTCAATTTGTTCAATTCAAAACTAGAATTTATTTATCTTTAGTTCCCCTCAGAATTCTATCGCTCGCTAAGCCACGTTAGCGTGTTCAGCGATTTATAGTTTCAATAATATCAAATATTTCAAAAAATAACTAAAGTATCAGGTGCATAAAAGAAACGGTAAGGACTCACCCCAACTTTTCCTTTGCCCTTGTCCCTCGTAGGGTTCTCGTCGCGTCTATCGCCGGACGCCATCCTTCGCAATATCAATAAATCATTTACTTTAGGGTTGCGCTGTAAATAGTTACGAGCGGACTCCTACGACAGTCACAACTACGACCTCTAGGAGTTGTCTAGGGAAGGACTAGCGTGGGTGACTCAAAAAAAAGGCACATCATGCGATCAACAAAGGTTCATTATGCCCACAAGAAATAATTCAATATATAACAGCTTATTTAAAGTGTAAATTTCCACAGCAGCCGTCATCAACAATCGGCCAGCACACACACACACACCCAACACAACAGCAGCAGCCGGCCAGCACAAACTCAACTCCCAACTCCACAGCAGCAGCCGACCAACACAAACTCAACTCCCAACACCACAGCAACAACCGGCCAGCACAAACTCAACTCCCAACACCACAACAGCAGCTGGCCAACACAGACTCAACCCCCAAAACAACAGCAACAGTCGGCCATCCCTTACAAGGAAAGCAAGACAAACCAAACCCCAAATCTGAAACCCTAGGTCTCAACTTACTTGAAAATCATAGATTATGACACAAAAACTATATAGGAAAATTTCATATGCTTTTCATGAACTCAAAACTTCAGAAATCGTAACCCTAGGTTTCAAGCCCTCTCCAATCTATACCATAACTTCATACAAGAAGAGAGAGGATTGAAGTGAAAGAGATTACCTTCCTAAAAAAGAAAAAATTGTGCGAAACAAAGGAGATTGGAGGCGGCTAGAGTAAGCGGCGTAGGAGCGGCTCCGTCGGTTCGTTCCGTTGAGAATGAAGAAGAACGAAGACAGTGAGCGTTATATTACGGGATAAGTCCACCGCTTAACCCAAGCAACCAGTCATACCACCGGTCCAACCGGTCTCAAACAGTGCACAACCACAACCAACCCACACATAACCCAGCCGGTCCACACCAAGTTTTATACATAAATCCCCAATCCAAACCCAAGTTCAAATCCGGCCAACAAGCCAAACCATTCAAAATTAAACGAAAACGAAACGACGGTCGCAAAAGCAAACGGAAAATCCGAACATCAAAATTAACGTGCGTCGTCGAATCTGCACTGAAATCAATATTTTCATCATCGGGGATTATTTACATAAAATGTATTTCTATATATTGCGAAAAATATTATTCTTAGTTGTTATAACTTCGGGTTTTACAGTACGAACATGCACGAGTTAGATGTGCGACAAAATGCACATTAGTGCTAATAACGTGGACGCATGATAAAAAAGATACGTGTGCAAAGACACTACAAAATAAAATATAAAAATGCATGTCATAAAAATATCATAAGGATGCGCCCATGTTGCATCAATAATATATTGGAGTCAACACTTACGTTTTCACGGGCTCGACACCGCTAGAAGAACGCCAGATTCGCAAAAAAAGCTCTCCAAAATTTGTGATAGTCATCTGAACCTTTCCTTATTTAAAATGAAACACGCTTGGATGACAATCTTGGATGACTATGATTGGTCGTACATAGTGATTGTATGATTTCACTAAACAAAACACAAAAAATAACACAAGCACATGGAAAATAGCGAAACATTGCTTTGAACTCAATCACGGATTCGGATCGTCTATCTGACAATGAAAAATATGAAAGATGATAAATTAGTTCTGAATGGGTCTCAACTTATATACAACCAGATTATAGGCAGAGAACCAAGCTCGTGAGGAAGAGGAGAGAATAATGGAGTAGAAGAGGGTAACCAACTATTAGTTCACTTCCCAAAACCATTCCCAAAGCAAAGAGGCCCATTTCCATAAAACCCCAAAGACCTAAGACATAAGATTTCATCTCAAGAGCCAAGATCAAGCCACCTTGTCTCCACCAAGGGGCAATAAGCCATTATGAAAATCCACTAAAATTCCCTACCCAAGATAGTGATCATTTTGATAAAACCATTTAAATTTCAATACCAAAATCAAAGGCAGCCATAAGGCATGAATAAGGGGCTGACCAAAGGAATTAAGCCCACAATCACATTCTTTTCCTTAAGTAAAGCCTAACCATACAAGCTAAGCCACCACATAAAAGCCCAACCATACGTATAACCACCAAATAAAAGCCATTGAAGTATCATCATGACAACCCAAATTATTAGGAAATTGAATTAGGACACTAATTAGGACTCGAACTTTAAAGGTCTCAATATAATATGATGACATCAATATTTAGAAAACATATTCAAAATATCAAATAAATCCCAAACTACATAAATATATATATCTAAATTAACCTTCACATAGGGCTTCCTAAACCACAAAAATCAACTGCATGGAAAAAAAAACTCAAAATG
Source organism: Platanthera guangdongensis (assembly GCA_039583875.1). Taxonomy (NCBI): domain Eukaryota; kingdom Viridiplantae; phylum Streptophyta; class Magnoliopsida; order Asparagales; family Orchidaceae; genus Platanthera; species Platanthera guangdongensis. The sequence continues at coordinate 273,890,203 of CM077150.1, forward strand.
AAGGAACATCAATTTGACACATAATTGGTACTTCACCTTTGAATTACATTCATCATTTGGAATACTTTTATAGGCCTTTAAATTTAAGAACAATTTTGGGGTCTCACAATAGGAGTAGCATCTACAACAAACAATAATATACGCTACCGGATTCACACCCTCCACCTATATGATTTCATGTCTGCAGATCTTCTACCTCACAATGAGAAAGAGTGTTAATGAGTAGTTTAAAGACTTTGTAAGTGTGCTAAACACATTGTTGAAGAATGTTGAAGAAAATATGTAAAAATAAAGGCCTATTGCAAGGCCCGCTTTGACCCATTTCCTCCTAAGGATTTAGTCTCACATCTTAGGAGGAGACTTTCTCTCATTCCTCTCTTCCTATATAAGTGTACAAATATATGTATGTATTCAAGTTTTTTGAAAAATAAAAATTTAAGAATATTTCCCAAATTCCTATCTTGTATTTTTCTACATGGTATCTAGAGCTGTCACTTAAAACCGAAAACCGCAAACCGCAAACCGAACCGGAACCGCAAAGAACCGGACCGAACCGTTTGTAAATTATTCGGGTTCCGGTTTGAATTTTGGAACCGTGAACAACATTGGTGTGGGTGTGGTTCTTACATGTTATTATCCGGACAGGAACCGGAACCGGAACCGCAACATACAAGTCTCAAGCGGTTTCAAGATTTTTAGACCCGATCCGAACCGGACCGAAGTAGAACGGAACCACAACCCGTTTATTATTATTATTATTATATTGTTATTGTTTTATAATTTATCTATAATATTTATACTTACTATCACGAGTGAAGCTGGTGCAGTTTGAACCCAAACCACAATCACACTAAAGGGAGTCGATTTTGGACCGAACAAAACTTCACCGCATAAAAACCGTATGCTATGGTTTGACATTGTTGTGATTTAGAGTCAATTTTTGCTATGCATTTTTTATTTTTATACAGTTACATAATATATTTTCAATTTTACTTACATACTTTTTTTGAAATATTTTATTTAAAAAATATAGAAGATATACAACTACTATTTATTAGTAATCATGAAATACAACTAATTGTAGACGGTTGTTACGGTTGAGCATGCCGACGAGACGTGCGCAAGCTAACTAGAATTCGTGGCAAGTCTACACGCGTAGGAAGACAATTGATACTATCCCATCGATCGTGGAAAAGACTGTCGAGAAGTGGGCAACATAATTATTTCTATTTCGATGTCGTTTTGAGTTTTATTATTTGCAGTCCGCTTTTATTTCATTCCGTCAAGTTTGATTTTGATTTTAGTTGGAACGGATTGGAACCGGACCGAACCGCATGGAACCGGACCGAACCGATAGTAGTCAGTTTGGTTTTGGTTCTTGTTGAACCGTAACCGGAACCGTTGACACGACGGTTCCAAAAATTAAGCTAGAACCGGAACCAGAACCGGAACCGTTCAAATCAAAAAAGGTTTTGGTTCTAATTTGAAGAACCGTTACCTTACTGGTTCGGTTCATGGTTTTAGTAGAACCGGAACCGAATCGGAACCGTGACAGCTCTAATGGTATCAGATCCATCGTTCCTAAAATAGCGTTTGTCATACTCTTGCTCACGCAACAACTCTATCTGGCGGTTAAATAATTCTTAGCCGCAACTTTGGTGTCGTTGATCTTCCTTGTGTTTTTTGCCTCCCTCCCATCAACTTTTCTAGCCATTCCTGTCTGCAACCTGGGCCTCGCCTGTCTGCTAATCTCTTCTCTACTCGCTGTGCCTGCTTGATGAAAATTTCCTCTAGTTCTTTCTTGTCGCGTATGTTCGCTGAGCTCGCACGACTTCTGTCCCCACGCTGTTTCTGCTCGCCAGGTCTTCTAATGTTGTGATTAGCAGTGCTCCTCCCGGTGGTCAAGCCCATTCGCTTGACAGATTCCTTCTCCCTGATTCGTAGCTCACCACTTACTCGCAGGTCGCTGCTCGACTCTTGCCTATCTAGCCGCTTGCTCGGCGCCAGTGTGCCTTTCCTCCGTTTCCCGCACGGCTTCTTGCCGCTTGTTCACCTGGGTCACTGTTTGCCTCTTCTAGCCGCTAGGTCGCGTAATATTTTTTAGAGTTGCCGCTTGTTTACTCTCCTGTCGCAGGTATCTGGACACCAGAGTTTTCTTTCTGATCGCTGCTTGCCGCTGTAGCCGGCCTGCCATCTTGTTGCCTGACCGCATGCCGTTTTCTGTCTAACCACTGAAGGCTGTCTGTTGCTACTTTGGTTGGATCTCCAACGGCTCAAAAGGATGCCTTGTCTCTTCCAATCCTACTCTAGCAGTCACCTCTCTCTCCTTTTTCTCCTCCATCCTTTCGTGGAGGTAACACCTCTTCTGTGTACCTACTGTGGTCGAGATGGTCATCTCAAGGCCACCTGTTATCGTCTGCACGGTCTGCCACCTGCCTCGCAAGCATCTATTACAGTCCACGCTCCAAACAACAATCAAATTGATTGATGCGCTGCACACTCAACTCCCGCAACTTCAAGAAATGATCAGTCGTTCTGTTGGCTCTGTTGTGTCTATCTCAGATGATGGTATCTCCTGTCTCGCCCATAGTTTCTCTTGGATTTTGGATTTTGGTGCCACACACCATATTTCCCTGACGAAACCTTCTCAATACTTGGGCTCTGACCATCCCAAGTTCATTACTGTTGCCAATGGGGACCTCACCCCAGTGTCTGGATCTGCCGATATCACCCTTACTCCATCCATCTGTAACAACCCGATTCTTGATTAAATGATAATAAGGTTAATACTAATAATTATATTAATATAAACCTAATATATCCCCCCTAAACCTAATTCCTACCTACCCGAGCCCCCCCCCCCTTCTTTATTTTCCCGCAAAATCGCAGGAAAGCCCGTCTCCCGTGCCGATCCCGTCTGCCGCAAAGCCGCGACTCCCCCATTCCCGTCTCCAGCCAGCCGCGCGCAGGTCGTCGCCGCCGCCTCCTGCTCCAGGCGCCGCCTCCTCCGGCTTCTACCCCTCTTGTTTTGGTCGACAGCTTCCCACCCCCCCCCCTCCGATGCTAGGGCTGGCGGCTTCCTGCTCCTCCAGAGCCCGACTGCTCCCTTCCCTCTTTCTCCTAGGGCCGGCAAGGCCTCCTCTTCGTCGAGCAACGAAGGCAACCGCCTCCCCTTCCCTCGGCAGCCCTCTTCCTCTCCGATTGGGCCGTTTTTGCAAGAAGAGCGCCTAAGGTTTTCTTCCCTCTCTTTTTTTGAGCCCGGATTTGTTCTCCTTGGGTAAGAACTCACTCTTTTCCATCTCTTTTTAGTTCCCTAATTTTCTTGGGAATTATTTGGCTCCAAATTATTGTGTAGATCTTGTTTTTCAGATTTTTGCCCCTTTGTAATCGTCTAACCTTTGGATTTTTTGTGTTCTCCAGCATCGTTCTTCGCCCCTTGGCGGTTCGTGAAGCAAATCCCTCTCCGAATTAGGATTTTCCCTAACCCAAGCATCGCCAAATCTCCGCTTCTGCGTGGTAGCTCTCGTCCCCTGACTCTTGAGGGAGGTAAATCTCTTAGCCGCCTGTTCCAATTTTTGTAACGATTAATTGCCTGTGTGAGCGTTTGGATTCCTTTATGTCAACAACGTTCTTGCTTGCCCTTGTGCAGATTCAAAATAGGATTTCTGATTTCTCTTGCGCCGCTTAGCCGCTACCGCCAATTTCAGCTTCCTTCAGGCAAGTAGAGATTACCTCTCTCTTGCAAACATTGAACTTAATTGTTTTGTCTGATCTTATGTTTATATGAATTAACCTTTGATAGCTTGTTTTGTCAGTTAAATTTAGGCATTGATTCATTTATTAGACTTGTTCCTAGTTTGAGGTTCACACGATAGAATTAGCACGAGTCGTGAATATAAATAATGATATTTGAGTAATTGAGAGACGAGTTAGTAACTGATAGTTAATTGGATATTCAATTTGAGGATTTGTATTTTTATTTGATGAATAAAATGAGGACAGTAAGCTTGAGTACGAGCATTAATAGATTTGAATGATTATTGTTAAGGCTCCTGGTTAGGGATTTAAAGATGGTTGAGTTATGTCACGCTCGTACCGTACACACTTTTGAATTGAAAAATCACAATTGTAACGAATTATGGATAACAAATATATGTTTGATGATTCAATATCATGCTCGGTAGTGAACGCATGTTTTTCTTGGAAGATAACTGTGCCCTAGAAATTGTTAACCTATGCGAATTTTTGACATCTCCGATCCAATACACTTCAACTTACCTTTGCTTTTTACTCGAAAAATTTTCTGGTTTCTGATGTCTGTCTGGTTTCTGATGTCTGTCTGGTTTCTGATGGCTGTCTGATTGTAAGACCCGAGTAAAATTTATTTCCAATCTGATCTTTCTTGTTGACGTGAATCTGTATCACGATCTGAAGTTTCCTCTCATAATATTGTCATAAGATAATATGATAATTAATCTCGTTTGAAACACAAAAACAAATCCGTGGTTGTAAGCGAATCTTTGAATTGTAGCGTCTAACAGGGCATCTGTCTGCTGACATGGTCACGACAAGCAGGATTACTTTTCTAATAAGACTTGCACCTAGATCTGAATGTGAGCCATGTGCGCCCGCTATAGCACCTACACCCTTCATCGATCACAGCTTACAACCTATTACATGAATAATTTTAGGCTATTCTCCGAAGTAGTCTAATTAACTAACTTGATCTGTTTAGCCTCTTTGTTTTTTTTGTCCCGGATAGTTTTGTTTCATGAGAATCTGGTACTCGTACTTTTCTGCTTCTATTACCGTTTTGTACTTTAGTTTGCTCATTCTGTTTATTTCATGTTCTGAGGTTTTTCCTTTGTGTTTTGGAATTGCCTTAGCTTTCGTGTCAGCGTCGCCAGGTCCTCGAGCCCGGTCTGCTTCAAGTTTCAGGTTCTATGTTTACATTTCTTTTACTGTCAATTAATTCTTTTATGTAATAATTGCAATCAGCCATTTTCTCTGATATCATGGACAACTACTAGGCTAATTAAATATTTATGTACTAGAATCTGAAATTAACGTATGTGCACTATCTGTTGAATCATAACTGCATGAAAACTATAACAACAGCCTGCAAAACATGAATTTTACAAAATATATATGCTTTTAAAACTTTGAAAGCTTCCGCATAATAAAAAAAAACATGTTTTCCCCAAAAATAACTACTTTAAAACTATTTTCAGTGTTCTCTGCTTCCGCCTTAGCATACATGACTTTCTTTTCGCCCATGCCTGTGGCATCACGGCTCGTCTCAAAGCGCACTCTGACTTCTGTCGAGACGGGTCGTGACACCATCAATCTTATTTCTATTAGTCGTCTCACTCGAGACCTTGATTGCTTTGTTACTTTCTATTCTATCTCTGTTTCTATGCAAGATCGAAAGGCGCAGAATATAATTGGTAAATGACAACTAACGAATGGGCTCTACATCCTGAACTCCCCCCCCCCCCATGCATCTCTCCTCTACTAGCTCTGTCAAGTGGCATCGACGTCTTGGGCATGCTCTTCTTCCAATCCTAAAAAAAGCACTCCCAAATTTGTCCCTCAATGACTTTACTTGCAAGTCTTGTACCTATGACAAACAACATCGTTACCTTTTCACCTCATTGTACTCGGAGCGATGCTCCATTTGTTTTAGTTCATTTTGATATTTGGGGAACTTATAAAACTACAAGCTTTTTTAGTTATCGTTACTTCATTACCTTTATTGATAATTACTCTTGTATGACATAGTTATATTTACTTCATGATCGCTCCGAACTTACTCGTGTGTTTCGTGTCTTTATTATTGGAGCTTGCCACCAATTTTCTACTACCATTGAAACTCTCCAAACCGACAATGCCCGTGAATACACAAGTCATGTGTTTACTAACTTGTGTGCAGAGTTTGGGATCATCCATCAAACCTCTTGCGTGTGAAGACCCAAAATCTCCGAGCTTCCCAATGATTGCAGAAATTGAACAGAGTCAATAGTGTCGCAACATATTTAAGAACAGTACAATTTTATTTCATCCTTTTATTTATTTACATCGATTATTTACATATACTATATAGATTTATTACAATAGATACACATAGGTCCAGTACAACGAGCTTTATGCCAGTCCCGAGCTTCAATTAGTGCTTTTTCCAGTTCAGCTGCCAAGATTCTGCGCGTTCCACTTGGAGTTGGTCCTGCTTCCTAAAAAAATGTATCCACTCTGGGGTAGTCATAAAATTTATGATTATGTGAGAACAGTATTTCGTGAAACAGTATACATGCAAACAAGAGGGATGATACCAAATATGCTTACAGTACAATAAAATTAGTCACTTGATTCCAATACTAGTCCTTAAATTTTCCCTTATCTTTAGTTACATAAAATGAGAAATGCTCCGGTGATGCATCTGAATTGGGCCCCGCCCCCGAAGAGCGTAAGTGTAGGCTCACCCCTACTGGTGAATCCATCAGTGGATGCCTTCACATCATCGGATTCGAAGCTATCACATTTCCCCATGCAGACTTTTAAATGAATTTTATCTTGTCTTGTAAATAGGAGTTTTTAATAAAATAATTCCCTTCAGAATAATTATCGCTTAATTGTCCCCTCGCCCACTTTATTTCTTTAGCGATATATTCTTGGCGAAACTCATATGCACAAGCAAGTTTGTTCAAAAACATTAAATATGACATAATAATTGAATACCCATAATTTCAAGAAATAAAATACTCACTCTTTCTTTTCCTTTATTTATATCCCCTGCCACATGTATGGCACGATTGTCACGTGACGCCATCCTCGAAGTGTTAAGCTTTGGGAACCACTGAAATAATACGCATCGTAACTTGGGTTGCGTCTTGTTGTAACATGGAGCGTAAGAGTTGTATTGGAAAGTTAAAATAGTAAACCAAAAATACCAATTAATTGTTAAAGGCCAAAGCTTTATGCTTTGCCGGACAACTAGTCATATGCCTCAAAATTGGGCTAAAAGCCAGCCCCCCAAATGGACTTCCCGTCCTCTTAACCTAATTGTCCAGCAATGCATTGAACTTGTCTCATAATCTCCCAAAATCAGAAATGAAAATCAATCAAGAATTAATCCAAGTAGAGCACATAAACTAAACCAGCCAAATGAAAATGCAGCAGGGAGGCGGCAGCTACAAGAAGCGGCGGCAGCCTCGCGGTGGCAGCAGCTACACAGGTGAAGCTCAGGATCAGCATGAACCCTAAATTAGGAGCAGAGACAGCAAGAGCAGCAACTGTAAAAACAGGGGAGGTAGTACTCGGGTGCAGCAGTAGAAGAAAAAGAAGAAGCAGAGAAATAATCAGCCAGAGAAGAAGGAGAAACCTTAAAACAGTAGCAGAAGGAGATCGGCAGCAGCAGCCCTAACGAAAGGAGAAGGAAGCAACAACAGCTCTTCAACAGCTCAACAGAGAAAAAGAAGAGAAAACATAGCAGCCCTAATCGGTCCAGCAGAGTCGTCGGCACACGCGACTCGACGGCAAAGCAGCGTCGGCACGTGCGCACGGCAATGACAGCTCAAGTGGCTCGGCACAGAGAAGGAAGTAGCAGGAGAGGAAGATAGAGAAGGGACGCCTCTTTGTCGTAGAGGAGCAGCCGGAGAAAGACGAAGGAGGAGAAGGAGGCCGCAGGATTCGCAGAAGCAGAAGTGCGGGAGAAGCGAAGTAGCGGCCCGACATTTATACAGTGAACTCAGCGGCTATCGGCAATGTCCAGCCAAAACACCGCTCCAGATGCTATTTACCGAACCCAAATATACACGCAATCAATACCTAGCACAGCCAGCTCTTCCAAAAAAGCCAGCACATAATTCCAGCCAGCACAACACACCGTGCCAGCACTTCAAAACTCAGCCAGCACAACAAGCAGCAAAACAGGCCATAATAGTTCAGCCCATAAGCACATAACCCACATATACATCATGCAAGTCCATATAATTTAAAAAGGCAACCCATAAAAATCATCATGCAAGGAAAAGATCATAAAATATGTGCCTTTTCATCATCGGGGATATTCTCAAAATATTTATACAGATTTTTTTCTTTTAGGTCGTTACATTGCGTCTATACTCTCCAACAAAATGATGTCGCAGAATGCAAGAATCGTCACCTCCTAGAGGTCGCCCACTCTCTTACATTTCAAATGAATGTTCCCACTATTTATTGATATTTCACGGTCTTTACGACTTTCCACCTAATTAATCGCACGCCCTCCATTCTCAATATTGTGGCTTCCTTCACCCTTCTTTTTATCTCCAAGACCCCCTTTCCAGTCACACCTCGTGTATTTGATTGCGTTTGCTATGTTTATAATTTTGTTCCGTCCACTGACAAGTGTGCTCCACGTGCCACAAAATACATGTTCGTTGGGTACTTTCGCACTCAGAAAGACTATGTCTGCTACTCTCCCAAGGATCACAAGGTTATTACATCCACTGATCTCACCTTTCTCGAAAACCAGCATTATCACTCTCAGCCCAGTGATCCTCCACTATCAGACTTTTGCAGCCTAATGTTCCTGTTACTTCTAACCTACCACCTTTCCTTCCCACTCCGTTCCCAAATCCACCACCAAAACCACCTCTGTTTTGTATGTATACTCGTCGCACTCCTCCTTCTGCCGCTCTCTGAGAGATGCCCTCTATTAATGATATTTTCCGACCTGCAGATCTGACAACTGTCTCCACTGCTCACCCGATGGAGAATTATGTCTCCTTACGTTGCCTTTCTCCGGAACTTCGACAATTCACAACTTCTTTATCCTCTATCTCCACCCTTAATTCTGTGCAGGATGCTCTTCAACATCCAGGGTGACGGATGACCATGGAAAATGAAATGTCTGCTCTTTGTACGAACCAAACTTGGGATCTTGTCCCTCTTCCTCCCGGCCAAACCTGTGTTGGTTGTAAGTGGGTATTTGCCATCAAACATGGTTCAGATGAGACAATTCAACGTCTGAAGGCTCGCCTTGTGGCTCATGGCTTTACTTAACAACAAGGTCTGGATTATGATGAGATCTTTTCTTCGGTCGTCAAACTCAACACTGCTCGTATTTTGATCTTCCTCACTGCTCATTGACACTGACAATTGCATCAATTGGATGTCAAGAATGTCTTTCTCAATGGCGATTTGCTGGAGATTGTATATATGCAACATTATCCCGGGTTTAAGACCACAAGATAGTGTCTTGTATGTCGTATGAAGAAATCTCTTTATGGTCTCAAACAGTCTACTCGTGCATGGTTTGATAAGTTTAGTCACACTGTTTGTGTTGTTGGGTTCCGATGCAACCATCGTCGCATCCGAGGGCACGTGAAGTCATCACGCGTCAATTATATTTTATCATTATTTTCTATTTGTATTTTCTGTCATTTTTCCTATGTACTAACAATATTTTGTTTTTGGCTCATCGGTTTGACCAGCCGATGGGACCCTAAATAAATGGTCAGACAACTAAAATAGCTTGGATGAAAGATGCAAATTTAATTAATTATAAGATTATAAAGTTAATTGGAGAAGAAAGTAAATGTTAAGAAATAAAATATTCCCCGATTAAGAAAGTTAAAATCGCATTAGGAATTCATTAAGAAAGCTGGAATGGAAGAAGTAATTTGGGAAATAAGTTTGAGAACAGATTGGGAAAGAATTCATAAGCCAAATTGGATTTCTCTCATAAAAGCCTCATCGTGTCCTAAGTAAAGCAGCTTGGGTGTTAACAGAGAACGACGTTTTTGTCGTTCCTCTGTTATCCCGACGACAACCTGCAACCCTGTTCCTCCGTCCCCGCCAACCGCACGAGCCAACAAACCCGACATTTTTCCAGCGAGTCCTTCTCCAACTTCCGTAGCGCTGCCAGACGCGTCTTCACCGGGGCAAGTTATCGCCGCCCCATCGACCGAGGAGAACCGCTCCCCCTCTGTCGACACCGTCGACTTCACCGCTTTATTCCGACGTCAAGAAGGCCAAATGTTACTGCATCCAGCGGTTGTACTACACCACCCGTCTCCATCGACCGCTCGCCCTGGACGGTTCCGTTCCAGTCGTTTCATAACCGGCTGCTCCAAGACGTCTCCTATTTGTCTCAGATTCCATTAGTCGTGCTTATAATTTGGAGTGATCAAACCTTTCCGTGGCTTCCGCATATACCTGGGGTAATTCCCCCCTCTCCCCTGCTTCACTTATTGACGTAACTTTTTGCAACTCAAATAATTAATTAAGCTTGCCTCGGACGTTCTCGCTGTTTATTTTGCCGTTTATACATATATTATTATTTGTAGTTTGCTTGTGGATTAAAAGAACTTGCAACAGATTTTCTCATAATGCACTCCAAGGGTTCTTCTCAAATAAACAATTAACGGTCTTGAAGTTTAAACGTCCGAAGTGTGATCTTGCGCGCAAAAATTCGAGTTGGCCCGCTCGTCCCTTTAAAAATAAAATAAAAATCAACTTATTTTTTCAAAATCTTAATTTTATTTTATAACAGCTAAAATATGTTGCTTAAAATTATTTATTTTTGAAAACCCTAACCCTAGGTTACATCAAGTTCACTCGAAGTTCAGCCGACTTCTCACTATTCACTCATCATCGTCCAACATGCACAGTGATTTTCTTGGTGTATGTTGATGATATTTTGATTACGGGAGGTGATCTCACAGGAATACACATGATCAAACAACATTTGGCTTCTGTGTTTGAAACTAAGGACCTGGAAAATCTACGATATTTCCTTGGCCTCTAGGTGGCTCGATGTTCTAATTGACTTGTTTTTATCTTAACAAAAGTACTGCCTTGACTTCCTTCGTGATGTTGGCTACTCTGGATGCAAGTCTGCTGACACTTCTATGAATATAAATCACAGCTCTGCGCTCATGCCTCAGACTCCGATCTTCTCCTTCGAAACCCAGAGTATTATCGGCGTCTTGTGAGAAAGCTAATATATCCCACTGTCACGAGACCTTATATATCATTTGTTGTTGGACTTGTTAGTCGATTCATGCATGAACCGCGAATCTCGCATCTCCAGGCAGTTGGACGTATTTTTCGATACTTGAAGATTGCTCCTGAACAAAGACTTGTATACAAGCCTTGTTCGTCTCCCTTATCTCTTATTGCATATTCTGACACTGATTATGCTGGTTCACAGGATGATTGTCGTTCCACAAGTGAATATTGTACTTACTTTGATGGACACCTTATTGGCCGGCGTAGTAAGAAGCAGTCGGTAGTTGTTTTCTCATCTGCCGAAGATGAGTATCAGTCAATGGCCTTTATTGTATCTGAGCTCACCTGGTTGGAAGGTCTTCTAAGTGACCTTGGTGTTAAGCTTTCCTCACAGGCCATTCTTTTTTGTGACAGTTAAGATGTTATACATATTACCAAGAATCCTATTTTTCATGAACGTAGCAAACATATTGAAGTTGATTGTCACTTCATTTGGGAGAAGGTTTAGCTGAAGAAACTAGAATTGAAACATGTTCCTGCTACTGGACAAGTTGCTGATATTCTCATTATCACGATCATTATATTATCAGTTCTTATCCAAGCTTGGTGCCTACGATTTTTATGCTCCAGCTTGCGGGAAAGTGTTGAAAAATGTTGAAGAAAATATGTAAAAATAAAGGCCCATTGTAAGGCCCGCTTTGGCCCATTTCTTCTTTAGGATTTTGTCGCACATCGTAGGAGGAGACTTTCTCTCATTCCTCTCTTCATATATAAGTGTACAAATACATGAATGTATTCAAAGTTTTTGAAAAATAAAAATTCAAGAATATTTCCCAAATTCCTATCTTGTATTTTTCTGCTCACATAAAATTAAATGAAAATTTAGTTGTGAGAACATAAGATATGGTAACGTTTTGGTCAATGTAAACTATCCCAGTCGATAGTATATTGATGATAATACTGTCAACGATTGTAACATGCTTTAGAGCAGTGGATGTAGTGTCAATAAAAGTGGCGAAAAATTTGGCGATTTGATTAGAGGCTTCATTGTCAATGATCTCAGGAGAAGCAATGGATTTAGCTTGTTGAGCTAAAGCGGCAGTGTTGGTGGATGGCCTAGATGAGGCAACAGAACCAATATATTCTTTTTCTGAAGTACTACTCATACGGAACCTATTCCAACAACTTAAGTCACTGAAGACGTTGTCATTGAACAAGTAACAAAGTGCTCATCCCCAAGAACTGACATAACTCAATAAGCATATTACAAGGGGATGCCTTACTAAGGCTCCGTTTGGTGCGGCGATGGAGGTCATGAATGCGGTGGTTATGAACTGTTGTTCGTGAACGCCCGACCTCACCTAAGGAACTACATCCACTTTTATGTTCAAAATTAGTTTTCTTCATAATCAATGTCATGCCAAACATACATTCTGTGATGATGGCATTCTTGTCCAAACTCACCGGAGCAAAAATGCCGCGCGAAACGGAGCCTAAATCGTATTGCACGTGGATGCTATGCTCAATATGTCGGTTAGAACTTAGAAGAGTTAATATAGAACCCGTTCTTCAACTATTTCAATGATAGGTGTTAAGATTCACATTGTTATGATTTCTTTCATTTGTAAAATAAATTAGTTGGTCCAGACAAATGCAAATAGGTTTTTCAAAAATGCCTGGACCCTCTTATGACAAGTTAGGGTTTAAATGACCTTTGAATTCAATAACATCAGCAAATGACTCTGCATATCCCCGAAATAATCAATCCTCCTAAGACAAATGGCCTACTATGAAACTATTCAAAGTAATCCAAGTTGAAGTGAAAATCGGTAATATTCTCCAAGGAAAAAAACTAATATTCCCGAGAGTCTACCCAAAACTCCAATCCACAACACCAATCAAAAGCCATGATTATCAGAAATTTATTGACCAAAAAAACAATGAAGATGATGAGGACTCTTGGCTTTGGGTTGATTTGCCTAATTTCAGCTTAGCATCTCACCATAAAAGGAGGACGACCCCAAAATAGTTAAGATAGACCGTTGATGTTAATAATGATGATGATTCTAAATTGTTTTTGTATATTCCCCCTTCATTTTATAAGGGGGTTCAAGCCTCCTTGAATGAGTTCAGTATATTGCATTTCATTACATATATTCTGAATTAAATTCTTCGCTACTTCATAGGCCATTCTTATGGCTTACAATTTTGTTCCAAAACTTTTCTCCTCGAGATGAATGACATTTTAAATTTTTTTTCATCTATTTCCGTTTCTATCAGTACCGAATGCATCCAGAAATATGCAGTTTTCCATCGTCGCACTTCTATGATAACAAACTACTAAATGGCGTTGATGCAGCAAGCAAATCCGCTCAATTTCACGGCCATACTTGCTTGGGTCCTTACATGTTTTTCGATATCCCCGATGGCCGCGAACAGCATGGAAAGAGTTTTGGTTCTATGTCACTTTATAATGAGGCTGAGGCTGAGGCAGCTATCAGCATACTGAAGTTTTTAAGAAATAGGTAATCTTAAGCTTCTTAAGACTCTTGATTGATCTTGAACGAGCAATTATCCTATTTTCATAACTTTTGGCTCAAAACTTTCTTGCAGATACTCTTCTGATTTCACCACTAGAAAAATAGGGATCATAACTCCCTATAAGAGCCAACTACATCTCCTCCGGTCTCAATTTTCAAAAGTTTTTGGGTCAAGTGCAGTTTACGACATGGAGTTCAACACCATAGATGGATTTCAAGGTCGTGAAGTAGACATTTTGATACTAACAACCGTAAGATCTTCGATTCCTGATGCTAAGTCAGCGTGGTCGAGCTCAGTCGGCATAGGCTTTGTCGCAGATATACGAAGAATGAATGTAGCCCTAACAAGAGCCAAAATATCTCTGTGGATAGTTGGAAATGCGAGTACATTGCAGAAAAATCCCCATTGGGGTGCTCTAGTCCAGAACGCTAAAGAAAGGAGTTTGTTCATGTCAGTTTCTAGGCCTTATGATTCGTTCTTCGAGAAAGGCCCATCCTTTACAGGAGGAAACTCGTGTTCTTCCAGGTCTGTGAAGAAGAATGATCCGGCTAAATCTGAAGTTGAACCAGACAAAATTAGAGGCAGAGATGCTTACAGGAAGAAGACAAAGTCTGTAGGAGGAAAAGAACCTGTGAATTCAAAGATGACATCTAATTCTGAAGGAAATAGCCGTTTGGCAAAAGACAAGAACAGAATATCAGCGGCCCATGAAGAAGAATATATCAACCTTCTGAAGAACAAAGATAGTTCCACAAGTTCTGGAAAGTCCTTGCAGAAGACTTCCAGAGGTAGCAAAGGAGTGAATAAATCCATCCTTGAGAAGGTACAGTTGCAAGCAGATTCTCATCCGAAAACCGCAACGAAGGATAAGTTAATCAACAAGATTCCAACAACTTCCGAGGAAGTTCGTCGAGAAGGAAGTAATGAAAAATCTATGCCATCGGATGTTAAAACTGCGGCGAAAGACTTGTTGGCGTCGAGAAAACGACAGCGCGATGACATTGAAGCGCTGCTGCCTTCCGCTCTCATTTCTTCAAAGAAGAGCATAAAAAAACCGCCTCCCCCTTAACCAAAAGTTTTGCCATCCAAGGTTAGTTTGGTTTTTCTAGTTTCTTCGTAATTTAGTTTTCCGCATCGATTGGACTACATTCGTCTAAGCATTAAATTTTATTTTCAGGTTATGCTCCGTCGTAATATCTCAATATCTCGGAATCCCACACACTATCTTTGCAAATTCTCTAGTTTTTTCGACTACCAGGCTTTGCCGCTGAGCACCTGCGAGTTCTTATGCTATCCAAATGTTAAAAGGTATTGAAAAAATCAGTCAGGTTCAATTTTAGTTCCTTTTGATTTAGGTTTATAGTTTTCAATATAAAGGTTTATTTGATTTGGTTTAGGTTCCAGATTTGGTGAATCCAAATAAACCCGGGCCTAAACCAAACTTTTTTTTATCACCATTATATGTTGAAACTGAATCAGCCTGAATACAAAATCCAAATGAGAGTTTTTTGTTTTTCTTTTCAATTCAAAACTGAGAATTAAGGCTCAGTTTGGCACGACGTTTTTGCTCTGGTGAGTTTAGACAAAAAACCACAGCAATAGAATATATGTTTGGCATGGCAAAGATAATGACCGTCATCAAGAAAAGAAGCTAGTTTTGAACATAAAAATGGATAAAGTTTCATAGGTGAGGTTGGACGTTCACGAACGACGGTACCCCTCTTTCGCTACCGTCGTGCCAAACGGAATCTAAGGCTCCGTTTGGGAGGACTTATTTTCACTGGTCAAGCGGTCACGACCGCATGAACCAGGACTTAATTAAGGTCTGATTCATGCGGTCATGACCGCTTGACCGGTGAAAATAAGTCCCCCCAAACGAAGCCTAAATCTCTCGGGACTGAACTGTTTGCTTTGGTTCGATTTTGGTTTTATCTTTTATGATTGATGCATTTCGGCTCGGTTCAGCTCTTATCGACTATGCTGCAAACTTTCAGATCTAGACCTCGAGGTTTAAAGAGGGCACTTGGAGCACCCTGCACCTCTCTATTTCTCTCCATCACTTGATTCCGGGCTCCATAAAAACCTGAAAGCTGATGTGAAGGAACAAAAGAAGGCAAGCGCATTCTTATCCCTTCAGTTTTGACTTGCTCACATGTTTTTCCATCCTGTACAGTGTATAATTCTACAACTATAAATTCATGGATATGGTTTCCCCCAAGTAAAACAGAAGACGTTTTGGGTTCTCTGGGTTTTCTGTTGTCTCCTGTTTTCAAAAAAATGACCAGCAAAATAGAGATTGTTGAGAATATAGCCCTACATCGGGAAAAAACATACAATCTTGTGCACTTAGGGTCTCTTTGGTATTGAGAGCCGACGAGAATGAGCAAAAATTTTTTCGTGATCGGGATACTATGTCGGCCGCACGGTGGGTCTTGTGCACTGTCACTCGTAAGTAAAATATCATTTTGATATGACACCAGGGATTTTTGCAGTAATATTGCTCTGACTTGTGTACTTGAAACTTGAACCGTGAAAATTTTTGGTTGTTTTTGATATTTGAACATAAATACTAGCATACCGAATTTGATTTTTTTTCTTTGTATTAATCATATAAGAATATAATATTTACGTGATAATTAAAATTATTATTTACTATTGTTAATCTAAGGCGAGTTTAAAATAGTATTATTATTGGAGGGTTCAAATATTTTGAGATGTGATCATGAGAATAATATTAATGTTGATATTTATAGATTTGGAATCATAGTAACAAGTTACACACGCATACGAGCATCATCGTGCGGGCTACGTCCGTGCTCGATCCTCTCGGGCTCTCTCAAAATGGTCGTAAAAAATATAAATAAAATTTACAATTTTTATAATTTAAAAAAATGTACGTTTTGACGTAAAAAATTTTAATTTCTCACTCTCTCTTCCCCTCCTTTTCGCCATTTGTCTCTTGTTAACAATACTTATATATATTAAATGCTATCTAAATGACTAATCAATTGTAATTAAATATTAATTGTTAACAATACTTATATATATTAAACGCAATCTAAATTACTAATCAATTGTAATTAAATATTAATTATTAACAATATTTATGTATATTAAACGCTATCTAAATTACTAATCAATTGCAATTATTTTCAATTTGGTTTTTGGAATTGAACCAAAAAAATGGTTTTAAATTCTTTTTGAAACAAAACTGAGCATAGAATCTCCAAAATTGACCCAAATTGTTTGCATAATTTCATACAAGTGAAATATTTAATTATCTTATTTCTAGATCCAATCTGAACTAGACCGAAGCAGAACAAAATCGTGACCCGTTTATTGTTAGTATTGTTATATTATAGTTATGTAATGATAATAAAAAATTTCATTCTTCCTCCTAATATTCTGCCCCCAAATAATTAACCTCTTGCAACCCCTGCATGCTATGATAATATAAATGTATAATGTTTTTTTGCCTATCAGTCACCACTTTTCAATTTCCCCGTCAAAATGTTAAACTCGATATCAACATCTTTGTATGGCAAGTCGCAATCCATTTAGGCTCTGTTTGGGATACCGGTGTCGTTTTAAAAAGGAGAAGTTCAGAAAGGAGATGCTAAAATGTATTTTAAGAACTGTGGTTTTAAAACTGAGACTTTGTTTGGGTAATCTCAGTTTCGGTGACGGTTTAACTTATTTTCAAAATTATCTTCACATAAATTTTATTTATTTCGCGCCAATTTTTTCTTAATTTTTAAAAACAAAATTAGGTATTATATTTGTATTTTTTTTTTACAAATTTATGGATATAATTATTTTTTTATTGGGGTTAAATTGATTAAGTAAAATTAAATTAAATTAAAAAAATATTCCAAACGACCGTTTTGAAAGGGAGAATGGAGGTCTCCCTGACCTTTTCAAAACGGAAGAAAAAATAGGTTTTAAACCGACCATTTTAAAATGACAACATTTTAGTTGTTCCCAAACACCTTTCCTCCGGTCCGTTTAGAACGGAATGGAGTCAAAACAGACTCCCAAACATAGCCTTATTGTCTTTGCAAGCTTGTTATGCGCTTCAAATACACTATCTCATTTTTTATTTCGCTAATCCTCATCACTCTCATTATCTTGCTTCTATTCTCTAATATTGTTAACTTATATGCTCCACTCTCCACCCGCTCAATTGTAACCATGAGCGAGTGCTTCTTTATGGTCGCACTTGCCGGCTGAGTACTCCCCTCAAGCCTCGAGGCGAGTGCGGGCTCGGCTGCCCCACTCGCTTGCCTGACTCGTCTCCTCCGCCATGTCGACATGGAGCCCTCTAGCCCCTGAAACTTTCTGAAGAGCCCACTCAGCGAACGCGAGTTGTACATTACATAATTTTAATAACCTGAGTTTAAAATGAGTGTGTTTTAATTTATTAAAAAAATGTATGTGCATTTCAACCGTTTGAAAACGGGATCGGACCGGCCGGTCCGACCGGTTGGACCGCCAACCGGACCCGAAACCGGTCCGATCCGGATATGAAAACCTCTTTCGCCCAGGACAGCCCGAAAATCGGGAAACCAGGCGGGTTGACTGGCAGATCGGGAACCGTACCTGGTTTCCCGTAACCGGGCGGGTCAAATAATTTCTGCAGGGCTTCAAAAATTTTATAAAATCAAAGGTGATCCTGGAATTCGAACCCTGAAACTTCAATATTAAAGGCATAGAACCACCAATTTGGTCAGCTTGCTTTTATGAATACATGCAAAATATTATTTATATATAATATTAATATTAATATTAAATATTAATTATTATAATACTCATATTTAATTTTATTAACTTTTATAATATAGTATTATATATTATATTTATTTATAAAAAATATTATGATGTATTATATTATTTAAATATACTAACTTATCTTAATAAAGTTATATTAAGATAGTGATTATATATTATATTTATGTGTTGATAGTGATTATATTATTTTATTTATATCAAAATACAATGATAATAAATATTAAATATATATGCAAATAAATTTTATAATGATAATTATTTTTTTCTAATATTGTCTTATATATATGTAACGGTTCGACCCCAGTTAAACCGGTTGGACCGGTTCAACCTTGAACCTTTCTCTCCGCCGGTTCGATCTCCGGTTTGGTGCATTGTCCTGCATAAATACTTATTTAATTATAATTTTAGAGGTCAGTTTTGTAATTACTGTCATAATATTTTAAAAATAAATAAATAATTTATTTTTATTCAGATTAGTTTTTAAATGAATAAAATAAATAAATAAAAAACTATCTTTTCTACTACAAAGTACAAACTTAAAAAATGAATATCAGCCCGCCGGGCGCCGGCTGTTAGTCATCGTGCCGGCCTCAACGCGGAACCCACAAAAGCTCCGAATCGCCGACGCCTCCAAAAAGTCTTCAACTTGAGCTCTCATTCTCAACAATTTCGACTCTTTTGTCACCGCCAATGGCCTCCCATTCTCAATCCCGTCCTTCTCTGCGCTCCGACCGGCACTTACCCTCGACGAAGCCCGCCGGCACGCAAGTCGGCGGCGGCGGCGGTGTGAACCAGATTTCCGGGCGTTCAAAGGCGCCGGGGGCGAAGCGTTCCATAAATGCGGGATTGAGGGCGTCCATTGACGATGATGGTGCCGGTGAACTTCTTCCTCTCTTTTATCTCCTTTTCTGCGGCTGTTACCCCGATGCAGTTGGGTTTGGTCAAATGTTCAATACTAGACTTCTGAGACAGTATTCAGTTTATACTTTGGTGGCGATTGCAATATTTGGTGCTAAGTAGGATCCTTAAACTTCTGAGTTTGATAAAAAAAAATTCAAGCAGTTTTTGCTCCGGTGTTGTATAACACTTAATTTACCGAGATCAGAAATGCCTAAGGAAACGGTTATTTGTAGATCATTTAGCTTGGCAGCCTGACGGCTATTCACATACCTCGCCATTAGAGTACTCGACATTCTCAAAAAAGAGAACAGTGATAAGTATTTTTCAAAGGGGGAGTGCCCATTACAACTCGCCGGCATGGGCTAGCATCCATTGCATCCCGCTAGTATGGGCAAGTATCCATTGCGACTCGCCATTATGGGCGAGTACCCATTGCAACTCGCTAGTATGAGCGAGCATCCAAAGACCGCTAGAGGGAGAGAAATCACGACATTTGCTATAGGCGATTAACACCTCTTAGTCGCCATATGGGCGAGGTTGCTCCTTAAGTCGCGTGTTAGGTATCTTGCAGGGGTGGGAAATTCTCGCATACATACCCCCCATGGATTTGTCTATAAATAGGACCTCAAGGGTGCCAGGAATGACATGTTGAGACCCCCTAAGCTTCATAGATCTCTATGATATTATTGCAACTTTAGCTCATACCATATAACAAGATATGTTAACTGCCAATGTTTTTGACACTTTGAGATATTATCGTGATGGATTAAGTTGAAAAACAATTAATACTAAGGCTCTATTTGGGGCGGCAGTGGTGGTGAAAAAGCTCTATTCCTATCATCATCGCCCTTTTTAGGTTTTTGGATGATGAACTTTTTCAAAAAAGCTTTACAAGAAAGGTGTTTTGGGGGATTTTTGAATTGCTAGTCCAACAAGGTTTTCTAAAAACCACTTTCTCTGCTCCCAACTTTTCCGTTTTTATTTGAAGATTTTCTTCTCCCATTCACGATTTTCACCCTTTTGCGATCTTTGTTTCTCGCTGTTGACATTTTGTAACCTGCTTATTTAAGATTTACATAATATTTGTACTTATCTATGCAATAAATGATTAATTTAAAACATATTTTTATTATTAAAAAGTTGTTCTTCCAAATAGAGAAACTTACACACCTTTTTGAAAAACACTTCAATGGAGATTTTCCAAAGAGGCACAACTTTTTTGAAATAACTTTCTAGATAGCTCTAATGTCATCACTGGTTTACCCATTACTTTTTTTCCACCGCCACCACCTCCCCAAACAAAATTTAAGATTGACCAACGTTTTCTTTGTTTAGTTAGGAATGTTAAAAATATGAGAAGCTCAAAGTCAAACTCAAAATTTGAGTCAATTTAAATTGACTAGACTTTGATCTTAAATTCAATTATAGTCTTAAAATATATTTTGCGTTGACTAAAATTTCTCAAATATAATTTTTAATTGAATTGATATGTGACTAAAAATGTTACACATACTATGCACGTGTAGTATGTAGTGTTCATCATTTAGTTTGGATATTTGTATCTGATGCAGAACAGAGACGAGAACGAGCTTTGAGCCCATTCGGGGTTGATTTGGAGACTTACCATATATGACGTGCCCGGATCGACGATCTGACTCCGTGGTTTCGTCCAGATTTGCGTTGCGAATTAATTTCATATATAGCTTTGTACTTTTCAGATTTTATTTCATGTAGTTTTGGCCCTGAGACCAACGACAAATCATAGCCGTTGATTCCGGGTGCCCTAATTTTTATTTCTTAAAAATAGGAGGTTTAGGGCTGCCGTCATTCTGATTGTTGAAATTTGGAGACTTCTCTTCCTCATTTCCGGTGATCTCTCTGCGGTGCCGACTCCGTGGAACCCCTTGATGACGACTCCTTGGGTAAGGTTTTCTATCTTGGTATTTTTCCTCCTCCCCCACCCTCCTTTCCTTTTGTTGCTGTCCGGCCCCTGCAAACAACAGCCAACCCTTCAGCCTGCTGTCCAGCCTCCTACAAGCCTGCTGTCCAGCCTCCTACAAGCAGCCGACCACCATTTGGATCCCATCCAGCCGCCCCAACCACAGCCCCACACAGCCGCTACCTCCTCCTCCTTCCAGAGTCGCCGGCCGCCCTTTCCCCTCCAACAAGCCGCTGGCCTTGCTGTTTTCCCAGCACAACCAACCAACCACCTCCAAAACAGGCTTACTTTCCCGTTTCCCCCAAGATCTGGTTACCACCACCCTCCTTAGCCGCCACCACCCTCCACCCTTGCTGCCACCGCCCCTCCACCCAATTTTGGGACATTTCAGCACAGATCTACTCCTCCCTACCCTCTATTTGCTGCCCCCTATTCTCCAACCCGTGGATCCACTTCCCAACACCCAATCATTGCCAAATATGTCCAGTTCTTGATATTTTAGCCCGGTTCCAGCCATCCCCCACCCCGATGCAACCCTCATAATCCCCAACCAGCCCCTCCCTTGCCCGGTCCGGCCCACCAACCACCGGAATCCCTCTTTGAGCCCTCCAACATTCAAATCTATTTTATTGATAGCAGCCTTAATATTTTTGTGGTGTTTTTGTGTTGTTATTCAATTGTAAAACATTGTTATGGTGTAGTTATTTGATGTTTGCTTGTGTTGAAGCCAAAAATGACCTCCGTGGAGTTCGGCGTCCCAAAAGAGGGGTGACCGCGCACCTACTACCCTCAAGCGACGATCTAGGCACAAGATTAGGAACACAAGGGCAGACCAAAGGTCTCAGCGTGGAGGACCCACCGCATACCCGGAAGACTAACAAACTCTTCCCCTCCCAAGCCAAAGGCTGAGCTAAGACACCTTCGGAGGGCGCTCTTGGCCGACCGGAACATCTAAGGAGGATTTCGAGATCAACTCTCTCCTATCCAGATGTGTCTCCTTGGGTCTACACAAAATGCTCTTCACCTGCCCTACTGATGGCGCAAACTCGCCGAGCAATGCCACGACACGCTGCCCAAGTTGGGCCACTAAAATCGTAATTCCGCTATTCTAAAAGGCTGTCAACAGGCCACTAGGGGCTTCCCGACAACTAAACCTCGGGGCCCCCACGGGGCGAGCGGTTCACGAGCACACCACTCGCCCAAGACGGAAGGAGTAAACCATACATAAACAGAGCATCACAGATATTAAAAAATATTACAGGAATATGAATTCCATACTTCGGCACGCAGGCCGGCAATATAAGGAAAAATAGACCTTCGAGGGCCGGCACAAGCTTGGGCTTAAGCCCGCTACTCCCCGCTTGGTACTGCAACACCTGTACGCCAACGTCTCGACAAGCGGCGGTCAGCTAAACGCCAGTCGGCTAACATGAGCGGACCAAATATATTGCACCCACCCCTTTTTGGGGGCTGTGGTGCGCATTCCCTGCAAATAGATAATATACAACTTCCTCGGAGTGTTCTCCGGGAACCCCAGAACATCACCAATCCGGCTCACACGTCCGGATGGGCTTCACACAGCATGCCTAATCCCGTACTCACGCTTCCGGGCGCTAACACAGTTAATTGCAGGGACGTACACGTCAACCCGTCGGAGACCTCCCTTACCCCACCCGTTGGTGGAGAGGGGCTTCCATGAAAATATGTAAACTGAGGGCTTCACCTGCGCAAGTAGAAACATCGTTACCTTTGACGCGTGTTTGGCGGGGCCGCAATGAAATATCCCGCAAGAGGCCCGACGTCTAGTGGACGTAGCTGCTGTCCTCGCGCGGATCCGACCTTTACTCGAGGGTTGGAGGTTCCCGACGATTTCTCCTCCATGGCCGAGCCTCTTCTTGGCCGATCATACTCCAAGTAACACCGAGGAAGTCGATCCCGGCCTCCACAACTTCAGGCGGCGTCGGGGAAGCTGATCCCGACTGGCCTAGCTCCAAACGGCGCCGGGAGAGGAGCTCCCGGCCGACCTAGCTGTAGGCGGCGCCGGGAGAGGAGCTCCCGGCCGACCTTGCTGTAGGCGGCGCCGGGAGAGGAGCTCCCGGCCGGCCTTGTTTTGCCCTAGGCGGCGACGACAGAGAGAGAGAGAGGCAGGTGGGGATCGGCCTTGCTGCTCCAGGCCGACGGGAGAGAGGAAGGGTCGGGGTCGGCCTTGCTGCTCCAGGCCGACGGGAGAGGGGAAGGGTCGGGGTCGGCCTTGCTGCTCCAGGCCGAGAGAGAGAGAGAGAGAGAGAGAGAGAGAGAGAGAGAGAGGGCGGGGCTCTGTTGTTGCTCCAGGCCGAGAGGGAGAGGGAGGGGGCGGGGCTCGGGGTGACTCCTCCAGGCGGCTGGAGGGAGGGAGAGGGAGGGGGCGGGCTGTTCCTGCTTTCCCGAACCCTAGTGAGGGGAAAAAATAAATCCCCCTTTCCTCATCTCTCTCTTCTTTTCTCTTTTGCTTTTTATGTAATGCTGCTGTACCCGGTGGCCATACCCCCTGCTGATCTCTTCTCTCTTTTTTCTTTATCATTTCCCCCAAATATCATATAATATACATATAATATATATATATATATATATAATATAATATATATACTATAATGTTAAACACACATATATATGTACAAATTTTAAGTCTATGCACATAAAACCTCCGCAAGCACGCACGAGAACCCGCACGTCCTCGAACGGGGCTATACCAAAACGTTGCTCATAGCGCGCCCCAAGTCCGCCGCTTGGGGAGGATCCCGCTCGACCGGATATGAGGTTGTACACAATCCCTGCTCTTTTCGAGGTTGACACAAGCTCGGAAAGAAATGTCCAACCCCAAATATCCGGCGAGTGGGAGCCGACCCAAAGAAAAATTTTGGGAGAATCCAAAATTTGCATTTATGACACTAATCTCTTCATGCCCCTTCTGATCTTGTAGAACCACTCGATACATTTTTGCTCACTGCTATTGGATTGCCCTTATACCTTTACTTACAATAAGTACAAAATTCCTCAAGATATTGCGAAATAATGAAACCAAATATTTTGCATTCTCTTGAACACGCGGAGCTAATCCTTTCCCCCCAGGCGTGTCTACCGCCCTGCCCAGCTAATGAGAGCCTGAGCAGCGAGTCTACCTGGGGCCGAGCCGAGCTCGGGGTGCCGATGATGATTTCAAACCAAACCTATCCCCCACACGCGAGCCTTCGGACCTGCCAGCTAGATGAGAGCCTGCGCAGCGGGTCTACCTGGGGCCGAGCCGAGCTCGGGGTGCCGATGACGATTTCAAACCAAACCTATCCCCCACAGGCGAGCCTTCGGACCTGCCAGCTAGATGAGAGCCTGCGCAGCGGGTCTACCTGGGGCCGAGCCGAGCTCGGGGTGCCGATGACGATCTCAAACCAAACCTATCCCCCACAGACGAGCCTTCGGACCTGCCAGCTAGATGAGAGCCTGCGCAGCGGGTCTACCTGGGGCCGAGCCGAGCTCGGGGTGCCGATGACGATCTCAAATCAAACCTATCCCCCACAGGCGAGCCTTCGGACCTGCCAGCTAGATGAGAGCCTGCGCAGCGGGTCTACCTGGGGCCGAGCCGAGCTCGGGGTGCCGATGACGTTTCCGCAAACCAAACCTAACCTATCCTAACCTATCCCCCGCAGGCGAGCCTTCGGACCTGCCAGCTAGATGAGAGCCTGCACAGCGGGTCTACCTGGGGCCGAGCCGAGCTCGGGGTGCCGATGAAGATCTCAAACCAAACCTATCCTATCCTAACCTATCCCCCGCAGGCGAGCCTACGGACCTGCCAGCTAGTAGGAGTCAGGTAGCGGGTCTACCTGGGGCCGATCCGCGCTCGGGGTAGTGCAGAACCAAGAACCAGGACCTCTCCCCCACAGACGAGCCTACAGACCTGCCAGCTAGTAGGAGTCAGGTAGCGGGTCTACCTGGGGCCGATCCGCGCTCGGGGTAGTGCAGAACCAAGAACCAGGACCTCTCCCCCACAGGAAAGCCTACGGACCTGACAGCTAGTAGGAGCCAGGCAGCGGGTCTACCTGGGGCCGAGCCGCGCTCGGGGTAGTGCAGAACCAAGAACCAGGACCTCTCCCCCACAGGCGAGCCTACGGACCTGCCAGCTAGTAGGAGCCAGACAGCTTGTCTACCTGGGGCCGAGCCGCGCTCGGGGTAGTGCAGAACCAAGAACCAGGACCTCTCCCCCACAGGCGAGCCTACGGACCTGGCAGCTAGTAGGAGCCAGACAACGGGTCTACCTGGGGCCGAGCCGCGCTCGGGGTAGTGCAGAACCAAGAACCAGGACCTCTCCCGCACAGGCGAGCCTACGGACCTGCCAGCTAGTAGGAGCCAGGCAGCGGGTCTACCTGGGGCCGAGCCGCGCTCGGGGTAGTGCAGAACCAAGAACCAGGACCTCTCCCCCACAGGCGAGCCTTCGGACCTGCCAGCTAGTAGGAGCCAGGCAGCGGGTCTACCTGGGGCCGAGCCGCGCTCGGGGTAGTGCAGAACCAAGAACCAGGACCTCTCCCCCACAGGCGAGCCTACGGACCTGCCAGCTAGTAGGAGCCAGGCAGCGGGTCTACCTGGGGCCGAGCCGCGCTCGGGGTAGTGCAGAACCAAGAACCAGGACCTCTCCCCCACAGGCGAGCCTTCGGACCTGCCAGCTAGTATGAGCCAGGCAGCGGGTCTACCTGGGGCTGAGCCGCGCTCGGGGTAGTGCAGAACCAAGAACCAGGACCTCTCCCCCACAGGCGAGCCTACGGACCTGCTAGCTAGTAGGAGCCAGGCAGCGGGTCTACCTGGGGCCGAGCCGCGCTCGGGGTAGTGCAGAACCAAGAACCAGGACCTCTCCCCCACATGCGAGCCTACGGACCTGCCAGCTAGTAGGAGCCAGGCAGCGGGTCTACCTGGGGCCGAGCCGCGCTCGGGGTAGTGCAGAACCAAGAACCAGGACCTCTCCCCCACAGGCGAGCCTACGGACCTGGCAGCTAGTAGGAGCCAGACAGCGGGTCTACCTGGGGCCGAGCCGCGCTCGGGGTAGTGCAGAACCAAGAACCAGGACCTCTCCCCCACAGGCGAGCCTACGGACCTGGCAGCTATTAGGAGCCAGACAGCGGGTCTACCAAGGGCCGAGCTGCGCTCGGGGTAGTGCAGAATCAATCGAGACAAAGTCCGACACAGAGCATCTCTACCGCTACGTCCACCCTCCTGAGAACGAGGGTCGATCATATAATATTCTCCCTAAGGCACGTTGTGATCTCCAGGATCGAACATCCTAGCGACAAGAGGGGAATGGGAGGGGACTTCTTTCATCACATGACCCTGGTCGTCACTTGGTTCCTCTTCAATAGGCATGACGTTCGACTGAGTTTTTCTGTACTGGTCACTCTCCACGCTCACCGCACCATAATTGTTGAAGCCAAAAATGACCTCCGTGGAGTTCGGGGTCCCAAAAGAGGGGTGACCGCGCACCTACTACCCTCAAGCGAACGATCTAGGCACAAGATTAGGAACACAAGGGACAGACCCAAGGTCTCAGCGTGGAGGACCCACCGCATACCCGGAAGACTAACAAACTCTTCCCCTCCCAAGCCAAAGGTTGAGCTAAGACACCTTCGGAGGGCGCTCTTGGCCGACCGGAACATCTAAGAAGGATCTCGAGATCAACTCTCTCCTATCCAGATGTGTCTCCTTGGGTCTACACAAAATGCTCTTCACCTGCCCTACTGATGGCGCAAACTCGCCGAGCAATGTCACGACACGCTGCCCAAGTTGGGCCACTAACAACGTAATTCCGCTATTCTAAAAGGCTGTCAACAGGCCACTAGGGGCTTCCCGGCAACTAAACCTCGGGGCCCCCACGGGGCGAGCGGTTCACGAGCACACCACTCGCCCAAGACGGAAGGAGTAAACTATACATAAACAGAGCATCGCAGATATTAAAAAATATTACAGGAATATGAATTCCATACTTCGGCACGCAGGCCGGCAATATAAGGAAAAATAGGCCTTCGAGGGCCGGCACAAGCTTGGGCTTAAGCCCGCTACTCCCCGCTTGGTACTGCAACACCTGTACGCCAACGTCTCGACAAGCGGCGGTCAGCTAAACGCCAGTCGGCTAACATGAGCGGACCAAATATATTGCACCCACCCCTTTTTTGGGGGCTGTGGTGCGCATTCCCTGTAAATAGATAATATACAACTTCCTCGGAGTGTTCTCCGGAAACCCCAGAACATCACCAATCCGGCTCACACGTCCGGATGAGCTTCACACAGCATGCCTAATCCCGTACTCACGTTTCCGGGCGCTAACACAGTTAATTGCAGGGACGTACACGTCAACCCGTCAGAGTGCTCCCTTACCCCACCCGTTGGTGGAGAGGGGCTTCCATGCAAATATGTAAACTGAGGCTTCACCTGCCCAAGTAGAAACATCGTTACCCTTGACGCGTGTTTGACAGGACCGCAATGAAATATCCCGCAAGAGGCCCGACGTCTAGTGGACGTAGCTGCTGTCCTCGCGCGGATCCGACCTTTACTCGAGGGTTGGAGGTTCCCGACGATTTCTCCTCCATAGCCGAGCCTCTTCTTGGCCGATCGTACTCCAAGTAACACCGAGGAAGTCGATCCCGGCCTCCACAACTTCAGGCGGCGTCGGGGAAGCTGATCCCGACTGGCCTAGCTCCAAACGGCGCCGGGAGAGGAGCTCCCAGCCGACCTAGCTGTAGGCGGCGCCGGGAGAGGAGCTCCCGGCCGGCCTTGCTGTAGGCGGCGCCGGGAGAGGAGCTCCCGGCCGGCCTTGTTTTGCCCTAGGCGGCGGCGACGAAGTGAGAGAGAGAGAGAGGCAGGTGGGGGTCGGCCTTGCTGCTCCAGGCCGACGGGAGAGAGGAAGGGTCGGGGTCGGCCTTGCTGCTCCAGGCCGAGAGAGAGAGAGAGAGAGAGAGAGAGAGAGAGAGAGAGAGAGAGAGAGAGAGAGAGAGAGAGAGAGAGAGAGAGAGAGAGAGAGAGGGCGGGGCTCTGCTGTTGCTCCAGGCCGAGAGGGAGAGGGAGGGGGCGGGGCTCGGGGTGACTCCTCCAGGCGGCTGGAGGGAGGGAGAGGGAGGGGGCGGGCTGTTCCTGCTTTCCCGAACCCTAGTGAGGGAAAAAAATAAATCCCCCTTTCCTCATCTCTCTCTTCTCTCCCTTCTTTTCTCTTTTGCTTTTTATTTAATGCTGCTGTACCCGGTGGCCATACCCACTGCTGATCTCTTCTCTCTTTTTTCTTTATCATTCCCCCAAATATCATATAATATACATGTAATATATATATAATATAATATATATACTATAATGTTAAACACATATATATGTACAAATTTTAAGTCTATGCACATAAAACCTCCGCAAGCACGCACGAGGACCGCACGTCCTCGAACGGTGCTATACCAAAACGTCGCTCATAGCGCGCCCCAAGTCCGCCGCTTGGGGAGGATCCCGCTCGACCGGATATGGGGTTGTACAACTTGGGATTAATGTTTATTATGCTATTTGATCTTTGAAAATTTCTAACTGCAGGAAAGGTTTATTCGCCGCGCGCTCTTGCTTTGATCCTTCACGTGAAGGAAAACATAAGCTTGCTTTTGCCCAAATAAGTTATTCTGTCTTGCTCCTCTTTTATGCTCTTACTGTGGTAAACTTGGTCATCCTGTCTAGTGTTTCTTTGTGCATCATTCTCATCTCCGACCTCCTGCTCATAGTACTCTTGAGTCCGGGTCATCTTCTCATATTACCTCCCCCCAGCCACCGGAGTCTGGTGGACGGTTCTACTCTGTAGATATTGAGGCTCATATTAATGCTTTCAAGAAATCTGTGTCTTCGCCATTTCTTCAGGTAGCTCATATGTTACTGCTCAGGATAAGTGACTCATCACTGAGAACTCTTTTGCCTTAATTTACCTCAACGGGCATACCCGGTTTCCACCATTGTTCGTTGGAGATTACTTTCCTGCTCCAGTTTGTGGAACATGAGTTCTTACTACTGCCTCTTGTATTAAACTGGACGATACTTTATATTTCCCATATTTTTCTTGTAATATATTATGTGAATTGTTATAGGCACCACATTTTTTTCTATTGGTGCCACATAAAGCTATAATTGGGGGACTAAATTAATAGCTCAAAAAACCTATTGACACCACATTAATCGCACCTCTCAGCTCGTCGCTCACACCTTACGCTATCCAAATCCTAGTCATTCTCCCTCCCGTTGCCGACCCTCCAGCTTGCCGCTCCACCCTGGCCTTCAAGCTCGGCGCTCCAGCCACTGCTCCACCCCGACCTTCAAGCCTAGCATTCCAGCCGCCGCTTCACCCCGACCAGAGACAAATCTGGTTCTCGCAGGTCTACTGCAGTCACCATTAAGGACCTCAATTACTTTCCGACCATAGACAAATCCGTGTCTATTGGGGATACTGATGCAAAAGTGAATTTAGATGATGAGCTGTTGTTTCAACCAAAGAAACTTGAACATAATGTCAGTAGAATGAGTATTCAAAATGCTATCAATTTCTTTGAATGCAAACAACAAGATTTTTATAGGAATATATAGAGATCATGAAGATCTAAATATTTTTCACGGATTGCAATTAAACTGACAACAAACATAAAATGCAACTATAAATTTTGGGGTGCCCTTAAATTTTTTGCTGTGCAATTAACATTTTATGGTGCCTTTAGCATTGTGTGACGCCTTTAACAAAATAGTGTCAATAGCTAAAACTGCGGTGCCTATAACTGTTTCCTATATTATTCGTCAATGCACCAAAACATCTAAATCTTGTGTCTCATTCTTTCCAACTCACTGTTATTTTCAGGACCATCAGTTGAAGAAGTCGATTTCTTCTGGGACTAAAGGAATGGGGAGGCGGGGTTGGGGTGGGGGATTGGGGGACTCTACTACCTTGACAATATTCCCACTTTCTCAGCATATGCTGCAACTGTCTCTTTACTTCAGTGCCATTAACGCCTAAATCATTTTCCTTTATGTCTTCTTCAACAACTCCCATCTTTTATTTCCGAGTCTATCCTACAATGTGAAGCCTACTAATATAGGAATCATTACCATACTAGTTTTCCTCTCAAACTATGTAAAAGTTCTATGCTTCCTTTTGATCTTACTCATTCTGATATTTTGGGTACAAGTCCCTCTAAGTTTGTTGGTGGAAACACGTACTTTGTTACTTTTATCAATTATTACTTCAAATGCACTTGCGTTTAAAAGAATGATTTGAACTATTTACTATTTTCAAAAACTTTATAATGAAATTTGCACTCAATTTACTACTGCTTTGAAAATTTTACGTACTTATAATGCCAAAGGATATATGTGTCATCAGTTCTCTACTTTTTGTAGTTCCCATGATATCATTCATCATAGTTATGCACATACATTACAACAATACAAAGTGACAGAAAAATCATCATCTACTTAATGTTGCCTACACTCTGTCGTGTCTATGAATGTTCCCAAATTCTAATGGGCCGTACTGTTCTCATTTATTATTTTCTCGTTAATTGTATGTCATTTTATACTTTTCAGGGTAAGACGCCATTTTCTATTCTTCATCTAGATGGCACTGGTTTTTCCCTCACTCTTCGTGTTTTTGGTTGTACTGGCTTTGTTCACACTCCAACATCTGGTCGTGACAATCTCTCAAATCGCATCACCAAATGTATTTTTGTGGGATATTCTCCTATTCAAAAGGGTTACCGCTGCATTGACCAACTCTTCAAACGTCAGTATGTCTCTACTTATCCCACTTTCTTTGAGACTACTTCCTACTTCTCTAAGAACTGCGATTCCCTTTCTCTTGACATCACCCCCATGTCTCCTAGCTTCTCTCCGCCTGAATCTGTGTCATACTTCCTATCATACATACTCCTCCACCTGATGTATCATCTCTTGCACCACTTTCTGACCAAATACCTCATCCTTATGTCCTAACTTTTCCTTATCATTATAATAAATGTTCTACTATTCCCACTTTTTTTGTTTCTTCCATTTTGGACACCCCATGACAGCTTCCAGACCATCTCTCTTCTCTTCGAAAGGTTCAATCATGTTAGAGGGCTCAGACACGGATGTTCCCGTTGATTTAAGAAAAGAATTACAGATATGCAAACATCTTATTGGTAATATAGTTTCTCATGCTAACCTCATTCCTTCTTGCTAGAACTTTTCTTTGGCATTATCCGATGCCACTATACCTTCAACATATCATAAATCTCTTCATATACCTTACTGGAAAGCAATCATGGATGAGGAGATATTTGCTTTTACATCATGGGTTAATTGAACCCTTGTTCCCACTCCACGTGGTGGTGATATTGTTGGATATCGAGAGGTCTTTGTCCTTGAGTTTTTACTGATAAATATAAAGCTCGTCTAGCAAAGTGGTTAACCCTGACATATGATGTCGATTTCTTTGACACATTCTCTCCAATTGCCCATATCAACACTATCTAGGTACTCTTCTCCGTTACTGTCAATCAGGATTGGAAAATATTTCATTTAGATGTCAAGAATGCCTTCTTATATGGAAATCTGCACGAGCCAGTCTATATGGAGTAACCTTCTGGTTGTGTTTCTTAAAGGGAGTCTCAGGTATACAAACTGCATAAAGCCATAAATTCTCTTAAACAAATCCCTCTAGCATGATTTGACAAGTCAGTCATATAGTTCCTGCCATTGGTTCTTCCCGAAGCAATGTAGATCACCATATTTTCATATGGAAGACCAACTAGGGGTTGTTATTCTTGTCATATATGTGGTATTTGACATAGAAATAACAAAAAAAATCTTCAAACTCATTTTATAACCAAAGATATGGGGACTCCCCGATATTGTTTTTGTGATTGTGATTGCGAGACACATCAATGACGTGATCCTTTCCCAATGTATGTGTCCTAGGTCTACTTGAAGAAACGTGTCTCCTTGGCATAAATCCTACAAAAATTCAATTCATATGGGCACTGGCATACTTTTAGATGAGACGTACTTATCTCAAGAATAATACTCATTATAGGTGTTGAGTAAGTAAACTCATCTATCTCATAATTACTAGACCTAACATTTCTTTCGATGTTAGAAAAGTAAGTCAGTTTATGCAGACTTCTAGATAGTATCATCTTGAGGTTACATTAAAGATATTGAAATGTATTAAAGGATCTCTAAGAGGTCTTTTGTTTAGAATAAAAAAATCATTTATGTATTGAAGCCTATTCAGATGCATGCTATGTAGATGATAAGGGAGACCGAGAAGCCACTACAGAATACTACACTTATGTAAGAATAAATCTTGTCGCTTGGAGAAGCAAGAAACAAGCATTCGTGCCCAAGTCAAGTGATGAATCTAAATACAAAAACATGACTCAACTTGCTTGTGAGTTAAAATGGTTGAGGACACTTCCAAAAGTCTTTGGTGAAACTTTCAACTACCTTCTACCGATGTTCTGTGATAATAATGCTCGTATCTACAAATCTAAAAATCCTATGGTTCATGAACATTGCATATAAAAGTGAATTATCACTTCATCAGATAGAAAAATATCAACATATGTATATGCACTTCATTTGTAACTTAAAGAGCTCGCCAACATATTCACTAAACCAATTTCTTCATTTTTTTGATACATGTATTAAGCCGTGAATGATTGATATATATGCTCTATCTTGAGAAGGATTGTTAAGGCCAATTGTAAAAGCTCAAACTAGGGTCCATTATAGATTCTTCATTTCTCTTGTATTTAGCCCACATCTCCTAACGGAGATTGTTTCTCCACCACTCTATACAAAGAGGAGTGCTTTAATGTAATATGTTAACTTTAAATAATACATTTTTTCATTTCAAGTTCACAATGCATTTCACTGCTGATGCTGATGTGCTGGTTGCTTGTCATCGATGCGATGTGCCACTGCTTTGCTTCAAAAGCATGTTTCAATGGTCTTTTGACAATAAAGAAAAGGAAAAATCCTCACAATACATTAGATTAAATCTATAAAAAATAGAACAATGGAGACAAATCGAGAAAAAGAATGATAAAATCGAGAAGGTATGGAGGTATGCCATTGTTTTCAAACCAAAATCCAAACTCCGAGACTAAAAATCTTGTCTCGTTGTATAAAGAATAAAGCTTAGGGCAGGGATTGTTAGAAATATTAATAACATTAGGTCTCTATCATTATTATCTTTACACAAGCTTTCTCATTAACTTAAGACAGATTCATTTGTGACCATATACTAGATCACTATGTGATCTATGATTTTATTGTGAAAACGTTGCCCTAAATTGTGTCAATTGATAACTGTTACATCTGTTCTGATTTAGAACACTGGAGTCCCATTTTGTATGCTCTATGCGTACACATCTAGTCCTGATCAAGTACATTAGCTTCAATTGAAAATTGTTATTAGGTAAATAACACGCATATTTGGTCCAAATTCGATTATGCCGTCCACTTAAAATATATATGTTAATTATGCATAATTAATGCATGACCTTATTAAGTTTGTTCTTCAATAGCTTTGGCATGCATTGGCTAAAGGAAAATACGAATTGTTTAGGTTGTCTATATGTTATCTGCAAGTGTGGTTAGGTTTTAATTTGGATATACCATCATAAAGCTAAGGGTTTTGGGCTTCAGTCACCTCTTGAAATATCTTGGAAGATTATTTTTTTCTATTCTAGATGCAAAGATTAAGATTGTTTCCTTCAACTTTCCTATACTTGTTTATCTAGTACCACCCAGTAATGGTAAATTTTTTTAACAAAACTATAATTGGCCATCTGCTGGTGCATATAGAATGCTAGGCACTCGATGCACTTTTTTTCTATTGTGCAGTAAAATATCATTTGTTAAACAACTTACAAACATTGTTTTAAATGCTATGATAGATTCTGGAAGAGTTCGAGTTGCTGTTAGACTTTGCCCCAAAAATGCCGAGGACCTCTCTCATGAATCTAATTTTGTTGACTGCGTTGAATTATACCCTGAGGTCCTTAATTCTTTCCTACTTCCTCATTCTACCCTTTATAATTTTAATTTTGTTAAATTTGTGATGTTCATTTAGGGCTACTTCCTCATTCTACCCTTTATAATTTTAATTTGTTTTGTGGCTACAATTAATTCTAATTTAATTGTTACATTGTCATCAATAATTTTATCCTAATTATGTGAGTACTACTTTATGAATTCTCATTTTCCATTTGGTCTTATTGAGTGTTTCCTGAGGTGTCTAATCTAAACTATGCAAATTATCTTGAACAATTGTTATCGATACTACCTTAGGTCATATCCTTTCTCATCCCAAATCCTTCAACAATAATTCCATTATTTGTTAAATCGATGCATTTACTACTGTTGAAAGAAAGATCCATAAAGACCCATGAAAAAGCCTATCTTGGGCACTCTTCATCTATATGTATTAGTCCCATATATCATAGTTTGAGATTCCTCTCTCTTTTTCTTTTCCTATATTATTGTACAATGGTTTGTATTCAATATATAGAAGGGAAATTAATAAAGATTTTATTTTCCATTTCTCTTTTTGTTGCTATTCTCAACATGATGTCAGAGCTATCCGGTCCCTAAGTGTTCCTGTTTCGGGTCCTCTTGCTCGCTGTCTCTCGACGGTTAGACATTGTCTAACCGCAGGTCTCTGTTTGGTCTCTATCCGCCACAAATATCTCTTTTCTAACCGTCGGCTTCCCTCTGCTTCTTTCTCCCGTTTCTTTCCCTTCAATTGCTCTCCCTTTTATATCTAATCTCTCCTCTGATAGTGGGCCCCTCGAATATTACTCACCGCGGTCTTCACCGCCTTGCCGCATAGTGTGCGGATTCTGCTCTTACTTGTGCAGTGTGCTGTCCGCCGGCTGTGAGTTTTTTTCCATCGCCTCGTGCCTAGCCGATCTGCCTAGGTGTTCTTTGTCACCGGGGCCAGTTCGATGTTTCCTTGGTTTCCATTGTCGCATATGGCTTGCACCTTCTTTCTCTTTGCAGCTGCTCTGCTTCTTGCGCGACCTGCTTGTTGGTACAGTTTGTATGGTCATTGTGCTCCTGCTGGTTGCCTCTTGTCGCGTGCCTAGCCGCATCTCTCGCTGCCTCTGCGGCTTCTCAGTTCTCGCGCGGCCTGCGTGCTGTTGCAGTTTGCTTGGCCGTTGTGCGCCTGCTAATTGTCGCTTACCGCATTCCTAGCCGCATCTCGTGCCGTCGTTGCTGTTCTCCTGGTCGCCGATTCTTGGATCCTTCTTGCTGCTTACTCGCAGAAGGACCTTCTTGCCGCAGCTGCCTGTCCGCTGGCCTTGTCCTTCCAGCCGGTGACTTCTCACCAAGCCGTCTGCCTGTTTCCGCTAGCCGCTGCTCCTTGCCGCTACTCTCCCTTCTAGCCATAACAAGGTGCTGCTCCATGTGCTAGTGCCGGACTGCGTGCTTCATGGAGTCTGCTGCTGCGTCCTCTTCCCAATCGTGCCGCGTTACCTATTCCTGAAATCCGTTATGAACTGCGGATCACCACTATTTCTTTTAGTGGGAAGAAGAATTTTGTTGAATGTGTGCATTCCGTCTGTCGTGTTCTTCAGACTAAGAGTCTCTTGCATCATGTAACTAAGGAAGCACCTTCGGCTCCCACTGACGGCTGGTTTCGTGATGATGGACGTGTCCTAACATATATTCTCAACTCTCTGGATGGTGAGCCTTATCGTATTGCCGTATCATGAAACGACCAAGGCTATGTGGGATGAACTTCATTCCCTCTATTCCGACAAAGACAACCTTCAACGTTTGTTTGACATCATAATAGATCTTCAATCGCTCGACTCCGGAGGTGCTGGTGACTTAACCTCCTTTGTTGTGCAGTCCAAAACGTTAGTTGAGGTATGAATTCAACATCAGCCTTCTACTACTGATCTTGCTGCGCAACATGCTTAGAAAGAAGCTGTTGGAATTGCCATGATGATGGCTCGTGTTCCGCCTCATCTTCATAGTGTTCGGGCTCAGATCCTCTCCTCCACTATTCCTTCTTTCTCCGATGTTTGCTCAATGTTGTTAAAGGTGACACCACCCCCTGATGCTCCCGATCCTCCCTCTTCGGCTCTTCTTCAACACTCATCTGCATCTCACCCCCTCCTCCCTCTACCCGAGGAGGCCGTACCAGCTATCGTGGGAGAGGTCGCACTGGCCAATCTAAATTCAGGTGTACTCATTGCGGAAGGGAGGGTCATCTCGAGGCGACTTGTTATTGTAAACATGGTCTGCCTCCTCCGCCTAATGTCTCTGTTGCTGCTGATACATCTTCTACCACTCGGGCCGATATTGTGGCTACACGCCTTCAGTTCCAGCATCTCCAAAGGTTACTCCATCGTCTGCCTGGTTCGATCGCTTCTGTCTCCAATGAAGGTATCACCTGCTTCTCCAATAGTCTATGTTGGATTGTGGACTTTGGTGCCACTCATCATATCACTTCGCAGAAATCACCTCAGTACTTGCTTCGCATCCCAAGTTTATCACAGTTGCTAATGGTGGACACTGCTCCTGTCTCCGGCTGTACTAGTATATCTCTCACTGCCTCTATATATCTCTACGCTCGATTCTCCATGTCCCGGGCTCCCCTTTCAACCTTCTTCTATTAGTCGCTTTACTGAATATCTTGACTGCTATGTAACCTTCACAACTTCTTTTGTGGTGCAGGATCGACGGACGCAAAATATCATTGGTAGAGGACGATTGTGCAATGAGCTCTATCTTTTGGGCGTCTCCCACCATTCTCTCATCTGTCACCTCTGCGGAGTGGCATTGACGTCTTGGACATGTTCCTCTTCCAATTCTCAAGAAGGCTCTTCCTGACTTATCTCTTCCTGCTTTTAACTGCAAGTCCTGTATTTTTGGAAAACAACATCGTTCTTCTTTTCCTCCTCATTGTACTCGGAGTGTTGCTCCTTTTGATTTAGTGCATTCAGATATTTGGGGACTATATAAAGTTCCTAGTCTTTCCGGTTATCGTTATTTTATTTCTTTTATTAATGATTATTCTCGTTTGATGTGGCTGTACTTCATAATCGATCAGATCTAACTAGTGCATTTCAGATTTTTATTGTTGAGAATTGTACTCAATTTTCCCGCACAATTAAAACTATCCGTACAGACAATGCTCGCAATACACCAGTCATGCATTTGATGATCTTTGCACTGAGTCTGGGATTATTCATCATACCTCTTGTGCTTATACTCCCCAACAGAATGATGCGGCTGAGCACAAAAAATATACATCTTTTTGATATGGCTCGCTCCCTCACGTTCCAAATACACGTGCCCACGTCTTATTAGCATTTTGCAGTTTCTACGACATGCTATCTTATTAACCGTCTGTCATCCTCCATTCTCAATTATATCACTCCATTTAGTCTTCTCTTTCCCTCCACACCACTCTTCTCCCTCACACCTTGGGTATTTGGTTGTACCTGTTATGTCCATAATCTCGGTCTATCCACCGACAAATTTGCTTGCAGAGCTACTAAATATATGTTTATTGGTTACTCCCGTACTCAGAAAGGCTATGCGTTACTCTCCCACTGATCGGAAGATTGATGTGTATGCTGAATGCTGATGTTACCTTTCTGGAAGATGATCCATTTTGCTCCGCTCCTTACTCTCCTCCTTAATCACCATTATTGCAACGACCTGCCAGCTTTGTTACCTCTCCTCTACTATAACTCCTACCCACCCTAGTTCCTGTTTTGAACAAACCACCTCTTCTTCGTGTCTATAGTCGTCGTCCTCCTAGCTCCGGAGCCTCCCAATAGTTTCCTTCTACCTCTGGTACTTCGCAGCCTGCTGATTCGGCTCCAATCTCCTCGGCTCATCCCCTGACGAATTATATGTCGTTGCATCGCCTCTCCCCGACCCTTCTCAGATTTGCAACTTCATTATCCTCCATTTCTATACCTAACTCTATGCAGGAGGTTTTCCAATATCCGGGGTGGCGTGCGGCCATGGATAAGAAAATGACTGCCCTCTGGGCAATCAAACATGAGATCTGGTTTCTCTTTCTCCAAGACAGATGTGTGTTGGCTCTAAATGAGTCTTCGCGATCAAACATGCTCCTGATGAGACCATTGACCGTCTCAAGACTCGTCATGTGGCTCGTGGGTTTACTTAACAAGAAGGTCTTGATTATGATAAGACTTTCTCTGCCGTTGCCAAATTGAACACCGTTCGTGTCCTCATTTCTTTGGCTGTTCATCAGAGGTGGCCATTACATCAGTTAGATATCAAGAATGTCTTTCTTAATGATGATCTTCAAGAAACTGTGTACATGCACCAACCTCCTGAGCTTAAGACCACAAGGGAGTCACTTGTTTGTCACCTCAGGAAATGTATTTATGGTATCAAACAATCTCATTGCGCATGGTTTGACAAGTTCAGTAAGATTGTCTGTGATGTTGGATTTACTCAGAGCTCGGCGGACTTCTCTCTCTTTATTCGTCATCAAACGACAGGCACAATGCTGCTCCTAGTGTATGTCGATGACATTCTAATCACGGAAGATGATTTAAAAAAAAAACAAATGATCAAACAACACTTGAATTCCGTTTTTTAGACTAAATATTTGAGGAATCTTCGGTACTTTCTTGACCTAGAAGTTGCAAGACGTCCTGAAGGTCTTGTTCTATCCCAACATAAGTATTGTCTTGATCTTCTGCATGATGCATGCTATTCTGGATGCAAGTCTATTGATACTCCTATGGATATCAATTACAAGTTCCGTGCTCAGGCCTCCGACACCGATCTACCTCTTCCAAATCCAGAATGTTATCGATGTCTTGTAGGAAAATTGATTTAACTTACAGTTACAAAACCTGACATCTCATTTGCTGTTGGAGTTGTCAGTTGGTTAATGCATTCTCTGCGGATGTCTCACCTTCAGGCTGTTGAGCGCATTATAAGGTATCTGAAGACTGCCCCTGGACAAATGCTTGTTTACAAACCCTCTTGCTCTTCTACTCTTTCATTGGTTGCTTACTCTGATGCGGATTATGCTAGCTCACTGGATTGTCGGCGTTCCACTGGTGGGTTCTGTACTTGCTTCGGAGGACACCTTATTTCCTGGAGCAAGAAACAATCCGTGGTTGCTCGCTCTTTGATCGAGGCCGAGTATCGTTCAATGACGTTTGTTGTATCTGAGATTACGTGGTTAGAAAGTCTCCTACATGATTTGGGAGTCAAGCTTTCCTCACCGCCTACTTTATTGTGTGACAATCAAGTTGCTATACACATTGCTATGAATTCTGTTTTTCATGAGCAGACCAAACACATTGAAGTTAACTGTCACTTCATTCGTGAGAAAGTTAAAATGAAGAAGTTAGAAATGAAACATGTTCCGGCTGCTGATCAAGTTGCAGATCTTCTCACTAAGGTCTTGACACGTGTGTTATATTATAAGTTCTTGTCCAAGCTGGGTGCTTATGATTTGTATGCTCCAGCTTGCGGAGGAGTGTTGAAGGAAAGATCCATAAAAGCCCATGAGAAAGCCCATATTGGGCCTTCTTCCTTCATATGTATTAGTCCCACATCATAGTTTGGGATACCTCTCTCTTTTTCTTTTCCTATATTATTGTACAAAGGCTTGTATTCAATATATAGAAGAGAAATTAATAAAGATTTTATTTTCCATTTCTCTTTTTGTTGCTATTCTCAACACCTATCATTCGTTGTTACATACATACTATTAATATCTTAGTTTGATTGTTGGAATTTGTTGCATGCAGTTGAAGAGACTAAAGCTGAGAAAGAATAATTGGATTTCTGAATCCTATAAATTTGATGAGGTGTTGTCAGAAAATGCTTCTCAAAGGCGAGTGTATGAAGTTGTTGCAAAGCCTGTCGTGGAGGTAAATGAATTTTTTAACATTATTATCATGATCTAAACTTCACCTTTTAATATTGCGTAATTTTTACTTGTCTCATTGTTGTGGTTTGTACTTAAATCAATCTTATTCATCTATATTCAAAAAAATTCTTCCTGGCTTTCCTATTTTGAATTCATTATGATAGTTGGGCTTGTCAGGAGCTAATATTTGATGACAACAATAAATTTTTTTGACATCCTTTATTT
This sequence comes from Platanthera guangdongensis, assembly GCA_039583875.1. Classification (NCBI taxonomy): domain Eukaryota; kingdom Viridiplantae; phylum Streptophyta; class Magnoliopsida; order Asparagales; family Orchidaceae; genus Platanthera; species Platanthera guangdongensis. Next base: position 273,930,537 of record CM077150.1, read on the forward strand.
AAAGACATTTTCCCATTCATTTCCTTCACAAGTTTATTCTTTGTGATATCTAATTCTATCTAATTCTTCCTGTTAGTGTACGCTTTTAATTATGTGCTTTCGCTATCCACATCTTGTGCCTATAAGGGGTGGTGTTGTACTTTTTTATTATTCTTAGATGAATGAAAATTAGGGTTGCTACCTATGGTTTTCCTCTCAACTCTAATCACCTCTCTTCTCCCTCACCTCCGCCGACCCTCCCCCTCGCCGGTTTCTCTCTGAGATCGTATCAATTTGGTCTGACCGGCTGCCATCTCTCTGCCAGTGCTCGTTCTCGCTACTGCTCGGCCACTGCTGTTCCGTACCGATCCCAACCTATTCCACACGTCGCCCGCTACAATGCCCACTCCGCCCCGATCCCGCGTCTTTCGCCCCGATTCAGCGTCCCCACAGAGAGATCACGTTGATCCCTCGCTCCCGACATCCGCCCCTCCATAACCCAATCCGTGGCTCCTGTGCTGCATCCGCCGAGTTTTCCTCTCGGCCGGTTCTGCACAACAATAAGCCGCAACGTCCGCTGTTTTTCCCGATCCGCCGGTTCTGCGCAACAGTCAACCGCTAGAAGCTTCTGTTTCAGCTGCTCTTCACCAGATCCGCCTCCTACCGACCGCCATCCACCGTCCCCATCCCCATGTATCCCAACACCCGCTCTGCCGACGACCCTCCTTCCGATGCCGTCGTCGACGCCTTGAGCCGCCGCGTAGAGGCTCAAGAATAACTTGTTGCCTCCATGCACGCATCCCTCCTCGCTCTCTAATCCAAGGTTGATTCCCTCCAAGCGTTCTCCGCTGCCACGTCCGGCTCCGCCTCACCCGCGCGTGACGTCTCTCTCCTCGGCGCCGGGTTGCGACCCATTTTCTCCGGGACCACTCCCCTGCCCATTCCGGACCGATCGGCCCTTTCCCTTGACATTCCATCTTTTGTCGGCGTCGACCCAATGAGTTGTATCGCCAAAGCGGAGCAATATTTCGACCTCAACTACACATCAGAGCAGGACAAGGTGTCTACGGCGGTGGTTGGCCTGGACGGCTCGGCCCTCCACTGGGCTTGGTGGCTCTGCCAATCAACCCGTGTCTTTCCTGGCCCGAGCTCAAGCAGGAGATGATCCGACGGTATGCCACACGCTACTCCGGTTCCTTCGCTATCGAGTGTCTTTGCAGCGTCCGCCAGATAGCTGGCCTGGACGATTATGTTGATGAGTTCGTCACCCCGGTCTCCCACGTTCCCGGGCTACCGCTCGATCATTACGTGGGCTTCTTCATGTAGGGTCTACTGCCATATATCCATTCTCGTCTCAGAACACATCACCCTCACACAGTCTCCGATGACATGGACTTGACGTGTCTGGTGGAAGCCGACCTCTCCCCCCGGCCACCTGCTCGTACGACTGAACACCACCAACCCCAGCCACCTGGCGACCGCCAGCCACGGCTCCTCCATTGCGACCGCCGCCTAAGGGAAACCGACCGGGTTGCCCATTAACCCCTCAACGCCTCTCGAACAACGATTACAATGAATTTTGCAACAAGAGTCTCTATTTTCGATGCCGCCAACCGTACTCCCCCAAGTATGAGTGCGCCGTGAAGGAGTTCGATGCCATCATTGACGACGTCGACCCTGAGGTGACCCTGGTTGACTTTGAGGCCTTGGAGCTCTTAGCGGGGGATACACGTCTCGACCCCACGCGACTACGTTCCACCGCCTGGAGTTATCCCGTGCCTCGATGGGTGGGACCTCCGACCAACGGACCATGCAGCTCTTGGACACACTGCGGGATCGCCATGGTGGACAGCGGAGTAAGCCACAACCTTATCTCTGCGCACTTGGTGCAACACCTCCGTCTTCCCTCGGTTCCCTCCCCGGATGTTGCGGTCCGTATGGGCGATGGGCACCACCGACAAACTCAAGGCCTTTGCACCGCCGTCTCTCTATTCGTGGGGTCCTGTTCCTGACCACGGACTTCTACACATTCGACTTAGGCGATCTCGACGCCATTCTGGGAGTGGCTTGGCTCCGCACGCTCGGTGAGGTATGCGTCAATTGAGAGATAATGTCCATGCAGTTCCTACACGAGGGCCAGTCATGTTGCCTCGACAGTGATTCCGCACTCAGAGGCTTTCCGATCTCCCTCAGCACGATCCAGCGAACCACGATCATCAGCCTCTCCACGGGGCTGTGGGCCCCTTAGGGCCCGTCCGTTGTGGCCCTTTTTTTTCCGACGGACCATCAAGAGCTTTCTACTTCGCTCGCCGACGTCATCCAGGCTCCAACAGGGTTGCCATCAGCCAAACCTACTCTGGTCCAAAAGAAAGACTGCAGTTGGCGCCGTACTACCCAGCCAAACTACTTCATCGCCACTACCACCTTCAGGGGGACTCTAGCTCGCAGAAGGTCTCTTTTGCTGTGTCTTACCTTCTGGAGTTCGAAGCTACGTGACTACCCTAGGATCACTGTTGCCGCCACCTCTCCGACCACTGCCTTGGAGACGAGACATATTTTTCAGACGATAACACTGTTATGGTTGCGCATGCTGACGGGACATGCACACGCCGATGACACTGCGACGAGTCTGCACGCGAAGGAAGACGATGATTAGCCCGTCTGGAGGTGGAGAGACCGAAGACGCGTCACCAACATGATTATTTTATTTCTATTCGCTTTATGTTATTTCATATTTTGTTTGTGTACGTTTTTAATTATGTGCTTTCGTTATCCGCACCCCGTGCCTATAAGAGGTGGTGTTGTACTTTTTTTTGATTATTCTTGGATGAATGAAAATTAGGGCTGCTTCCTAAGATTTTCCTCTCAACCGTAATCTCCTCTGTTTTTTCTCACTTCTGTCGGCCCTCCCCCTCGCCGGGCTCCTCTCCGAGATCGTATCATAATATTGTGTAACATTAACTACAAGTGATGTCGACGATCAAGTGCACTATTGTGGTCTTACTGTGATCCCCGTGCACTGCCACTTATATGTTCTAAAAGTAAAAAAAAAAGAGTCATATATATTCCAAAATAAATTCGAGAAGTATCCAAAATAAAATATTATTAACCAATAAATATATTATAAAATATATTTAATAAAGTTTTGTTAAAAGCATGAAAATAATCATAATTCATAAATATGATGAACTTTTTAACATTTTTAGAATATAACAACGATACTCAATTTTTTATCCCACTATAATGAGGTTGGTTATATGGATCCATTGTCGTCGTTGTGCCATATCTTTAGTCATAATCTCAGTATCTCATTAATGCCTAAGTGCATCATGTCTTTCCTTATAGTTTCATTTCAAGTCTTTATTGGGCCACGACGCCCACCCCTCCCCTGTTTAACATGCCTAGTGACTAAACTCTCACAATGCCTAACATGTGTCTCTAATGGTATCCTTTGTACGTCCAAACCTTCTTAGTCAAGCTTCTCGCATCTTCTCTGCAATTGGTGTCACTCCCGTCTTATTACAAATACATTAATTCCTAGTTTTATCCAGTCTTGTGTGTCCACATATCCACCTAAGCATTCTTATCTCCGCAACTCCAACTTTTTGCTCATGTACATGATTCACTGCCCAACATTTAGAACCACAGAGTATCGCTGGTCTAATTGTAGTACGATAATATTGCCTTTAAGTTTTAATTGTACTTTACGATCACATAAGATCCCCGATGCACTTTTCCACTTTAACCAACCTGCTTGGATTCTATGTATCATATCTTTATCAACACCTCCATCCTTTTGAATTATCGATCCAAGATATTGAAAGCACTCAATGCGGGAAATGTCTTGATCACTCAACTTAATAGCGAAGACATCCGTCCTTCTTGCACTGCTAAATTTAAGCTCCATATACTCTGTCTTTGCCCTGCTCAACCTAAAACCCTTCTTTTCTAAAGTGTCTTGCCAAAATCCAGTTTTGCATCTACACCCTTGCCCGTCTCATCGACCAAATGATATCATCCACAAATAATAAACGCTAAGGTATTGCTTGTTGGATATGTCCGGTGAGCTCATCTAAGATAAGGGCAAACTGATAAGGGCTTAAAGCTGAACTTTGATATAAACCAACATTGATAGGTAATTCCCGTGTTAATCCTCCACAAGTCCTCACCCCATCACTGAATTTGTGTACATATCTTTGATTATGTCAATGTATGATATATTTACACATTTCTTTTGTAAGACTCTCCATAAGATCTTTCTTGGAATCCTATCATAGGTCTTCTTAAGATCGAAAAACAGTATATGCAAATTTTATTTTATTTCTCGATAGTTGTCAATGAGCCTCCTCAAGAGATGTGTAGCTTCCATGGTCGGCTGCCCTGACATGAATCCAAATTGATTCTCCGAGACACTAGTTTCTTGTCTCACTCTTCTTTCTATTACTGGTTTTCATAGTTTTATGGTATGACTCATTAATTTATTTCATCTGTAATTAACACAATTTTATATATCTCTTTTGTTCTTATAGAAAAGTATCAAGATACATTTTCTCGAATTGTCTGACATATTCTTTGGCTTCAATATCTTTACATGTAAGTCACAAAATTTCTTATTTTCCTATACATTTTCATTCTTCGAAGGGTATATCGTATAGCCCAATTACATTTTCATTTTTCATCTTCTTCAGAACATCATTTACCCTTGATAATTCAATTTTACGATAAAACGTTATGTTCGTATACTCCATCGTTTTCTTAACTCTTCCAAGTTCAATTTATCGTCTTTTGTTTTATTATATAGTTGATACAAATGTCTTCTCTATCGCTATTTAATAGCCACATCATTCGTCAAAACTGTATCTATTTCATCATTTATGCATTTAAATTGGCTTAAATGTCCTTTTTTTCTCTAGCTCAGAGCAATTTCATATATGTCATGCTCTACATCTTTGGTATCTAGTCACTTATAAAATTCTCCATAAATTTGATATTTTGCTTTACTTACTGCATGTTTAACTTCTTTCTTGGCGATTTTATAACTTGCCAAATTTTCCTACAAGCATAAAGTGTTTTATAGCTGACTTTCTTTGCCCTCAATTTGTCTTGCATTTACTCTTTCTACTATCAAGATTCTTTATTTGGGGGCACACGACCTTTTGATTCTCTAAGTACGTTCTTTCCATGTATCCTTAAATGTGAAAACATAACTTCCCATGAGACACTATAATCAACATAAAAGACATCAACTAGTTGTTCCATAACCGCTGTCTTGAAAGCAACCTGCTTTTCCTTCTTCAAGTTTCATCGCCGAATTTTTGGCAACACTTTTGTTATCGTCTTAAATTTATTATATTTAATTTGTACGTCCAACACCACTAACCTATGTGAGTTGTCAAACTTTCTCATAGTATGAGTTTGCAATTATTACAAATCATTTTATCTATTTTGCGAGTTATAAAATAATCAATTTGTGACTTATTTGGTCATGTAATAAGTGCTCTTCCCTATTTCTGAAAAATATATTTGTCACAATTATCTTATGTGCTATGACTAAGTTTTTTATTGTTCATCCTTCTTTATTTCTTTTTTTATACCCAAATCCTTCATGAACGACTATATAATCTAAATTTTCCTTCACTATATATCCATTTAAGTCACTTCTTATGAAAATCTTCTCTTTTTGTGAGATTTTTCTTACTAAATTATCTAAGTTTTCCCAAAATTACACTTTAATAGCTTTACTTAATCCCACTTGTGCCGCGTAAGCACTGATCACATTAATAATTTTCTTTCCTATGACCAATTTATGAGCTAAGATTTTATCACATTTTCTACTTACCCCAACAGCTTAATCTCTCTAAGTATTATCCACAATAATATTTATTTCATTGCTTGTTTTATTTTTTCCCTTGTACTTAGGCATTAGTGAAATTATGACAAAATATAGGGCACAATGGCGACAAAAGATCCATATAGCCGACCCCACTATAGTGGGATAAAGGCTTGGGTGTTATTGTTTTATGTAATTTAAAATCTGAATTTTCGAAAAAATTAGCTTTCTCACCCACCCATCTAGTCTATTGCAGACATAAGATATTTATCCTTCTTGTAATCATCGTATCCACTACTGTCATCGATTTTCCTGTCTGCGTACCTATATTCTAACTTCCAATCCTAAGTCGGTCACAGATCCTACGACATACTTTCCTCACCATTTTTCATTCGGGCTTGGGACCGACATATGATGGTTTATTTTTAGAATATAAAATAATAAAAATAATGTGAAATAAATCAAATAATTATACAAAATTGATTGTTAGCATAACACATCAAAGAGAATGAAACAATAAGTTTAATCTATTTAAACATATATAATATAGTACATATTTATGATTTGAACATATGCATCTAGTCTGCTAACATAAAACAAACGAAAATTACGGACAATCTATTTATGATTTCATAATTTGTTTATTTTTTGTTAAATGTTTTAGGATTTTCATAATTATAAAAAATAAATATTTAATATACGTGTCCTAACGTGTCTGAATATGATATTTTTTGAGAATTGACGAGTCGCGTGTCGTGTCGTGTCACGTATCGGTGTCGGTGCAACATAGAAAATAATTATACAAAATTGATTGTTAGAATAACACATCAAAGAGGATGAAACAATAAGTTAAATCTATTTAAACATATATAATATAGTACATATTTATGATTTGAACATATGAAACTAGTCTGGCAGCATAAAACAAACTAAAATAGCGGACAATCTATTTAAAAGTCATGCCGGCCTATATATTAGGAAAAATCAGATATGTCGGTTTATATTTTACTAAAACATAGTTATTTTAGAATAAATCAGTTTATCCTCAAAATGACTTGTTGGAGGACATTTATGGTACGTTCTGCTCGTAGGAATTGACTTTCTGGCATTGACTTTGGTCTCCAGAAAACCAATTTTGACGTTCAGCGGGACAGAATTTGGCGCGTATTGGCTTTGCGGGGCAAAACCCACGGTTTTCAGATTAGCCTAAAAGCCAAAATCACGAAAACATACCTTTTCCCCTCAGTTTTGCGCGGAATTACCGAATACAAGACCCTAATCTCTCTTAAACACACTCGTTCGCCTCTACTAGCATCCATACTCCTCCAACGCTCGCTCTCCTCCACTGGTGATGAAGGCCAACAACTCTTCCTTTAGCGGCGACGAAGTCCTCTCAGGATCTCTCTTCCTCCTCCACTAGCAGCGACGAAGATTGGTCTTCATTCCTACTACAGTGGAGACGAAGGCTGACCGATCTCCATTCCTCTTGCTGCGGAGACGAAGGCTGACTTATCTCTATTCCTCCTACATCGGCAATGAAGGACGGCCATTCCTTCTCCTCTAGTGGCTACGAAGCCCTGTTTTCTTCCTCGTACAGGTAACCTCTTCTTCTTCTTTTGTTTTTCTTCTTCCTCCTCGACCAGCAAGATGAAAAAAACTTGAATGAAAGTATCTATTGTTAGAAACCACGGTGGGGCCCAGTTGAGGGGGGCACATGAATCCAGATCCGTGGCCGACTGCAGTCGTATGGCTAAATCATCCCCAACCAAATCTCCCGGGGCCCACAGGGATAAATACCCGGGTAGGTTGTTGGGAGCCGGGATAGAACCCGGGACCTCCCCTTTATCAGGCTACTATCTCAAGACCTGATACCCAACTGCACTGCAGTGCAGTTGGGTATCAGGTCTTGAGATAGTAGCCTGATAAAGGGGAGGTCCCGGGTTCTATCCCGGCTCCCAACAACCTACCCGGGTATTTATCCCTGTGGGCCCCGGGAGATTTGGTTGGGGATGATTTAGCCATACGACTGCAGTCGGCCACGGATCTGGATTCATGTGCCCCCCTCAACTGGGCCCCACCGTGGTTTCTAACAAAAGATGGCCATCTTTTGTTAGAAACCACGGTGGGGCCCAGTTGAGGGGGGCACATGACATCCAGATCCGTGGCCGACTGCAGTCGTGGCAGAGCATCCCCAACCAAATCTCCTGGGAGCGTGTGGGACCCTCGTCGGGTACATGAACCCAGATCACGCGGAATAAATTCCCAGGTAGGTTGTTGGGAGCCGGGATAGAACCCGGGACCTCCCCTTTATCAAGCTCCTTAGCGGAAGCCTGATACCCAACTGCACTGCAGTGCAGTTGAGTATCAGGTCTTGAGATAGTAGCCTGATAAAGGGGAGGTCCCGGGTTCTATCCCGGCTCCCAACAACCTACCCGGGTATTTATCCCTGTGGGCCCCGGGAGATTTGGTTGGGGATGATTTAGCCATACGACTGCAGTCGGCCACAGATCTGGATTCATGTGCCCCCCTCAACTGGGCCCCACCGTGGTTTCTAACAAAAGATGGCCATCTTTTGTTAGAAACCACGGTGGGGCCCAGTTGAGGGGGGCACATGACATCCAGATCCGTGGCCGACTGCAGTCGTGGCAGAGCATCCCCAACCAAATCTCCTGGGAGCGTGTGGGACCCTCGTCGGGTACATGAACCCAGATCACGCGGAATAAATTCTCAGGTAGGTTGTTGGGAGCCGGGATAGAACCCGGGACCTCCCCTTTATCAGGCTACTATCTCAAGACCTGATACCCAACTGCACTGCAGTGCAGTTGGGTATCAGGTCTTGAGATAGTAGCCTGATAAAGGGGAGGTCCCGGGTTCTATCCCGGCTCCCAACAACCTACCTGGGAATTTATTCCGCGTGATCTGGGTTCATGTACCCGACGAGGGTCCCACACGCTCCCAGGAGATTTGGTTGGGGATGCTCTGCCACGACTGCAGTCGGCCACGGATCTGGATGTCATGTGCCCCCCTCAACTGGGCCCCACCGTGGTTTCTAACATCTATGATTTTGGTTTTTATCCTTTTATCTTTCGTTATAATGTTTAGTTATAGAATCAATTGAGTTCTTGAATGTCATGATCTCAATTCTTGTAGGGTTCTCTTCGATCAGGTTAGCAATTCTAGATTATCCACTTTTGGTCTCATAAAGAACAACAAAGACGAGAAAAGCTATATTACATATGTTTGGACCCTTAACGCATGTTAAGGGTGCACTTCTTTGTTTATTAGAATGTTAAGAGTGCACTTCTTTGTTTATTAGTTAATAGAATGTTAAGGCTATCTTTGAAACAATTGTTGCATTGAGGGAGGGATGAATGTGTAATTATGATAGTAGATGGAAGGGTGATGTTTTACATGCGTTTGGACCTTCCCGAATCTGGATTAAACTTATTTTTGGTGTCGGGACTCGGTAGGTCGTCTGATTCCAAGAACTTCAATTTCTATGAGACCAAATTCCATCGTGCAAGATCCAGAGAATGCTTATTTTTGAGAGCTTTCCAAGATCTGAACTCATTTTAGGAAGGATGAAATGCAACCATATACATGTATTAATGTATGGTCAAATTTTGACTTCAAAATGAGCATTATTATAACAAACATTCAAAAGCCAGAAACTCCTGAAAGTCAATTCTAACGTGCTGAACAACTTTTATGTCTTAATTCCAATTCTGTTGACTGAATTCCACTCTGCAGCCAAACAACAGTATTGATTTTGTCTACAAAATCAATTCCTGCAGATATTGGTTTTCTGACCAAAGCCAATTTCAAAAAGCCAATACCTGCGCGTCAACGGACCCTAGGGTTTAGGGTTGTGAATGTTTAGGTTTCAATATTATCCGATCAATAGGTGACATAGTCACAACATTTGCATTTCTTCTACCTTCTACTTTAAGTTTAAGAATGCATCAACATACGAAGTTTGAAGTATGTAAGGTTGTTTCCCGTTAGATTTACCTTTAGATGTGAGAATAATACAATACATAACATTTAAGGTATATTTAAATAAAACATCTTTGGAATAACTTATGTCTCGACCAAATTTATGAATATCACATCCCTTATTGACCCTTAATAATCTTTGTATATGTTTTAGCCCAGGGGGTGACGACGCATGGCCTCGGACAACATTCATTTTCTCTTTTTTACAGTTGTAACAATATCATTCTCATTTAAGTTCCTACTTAACATTAATTTGCATAATGACTCGTTAGTGACATCTAAAACATGGTTTTGTAGAAATTAAAGCTGGTGTCTGTCATGTTTGGTAAAGAGGGGATATTTTCAGTTCTACACCCTTAGATTGAATGTCAAGATGTTCTACACCCTTAGAAATTAAAGCTTCTGTTGGAGTTTTTCTCCCAGCACAACCATGGTTTTGTATGTGTAGATAGTTAATGTTTTGTTTGAAATTTTCATTTAGGGGTCCAGTTGAACTCCATAGAACTTTGCAAAGTCCTGGAAAGTTATTTTTGGAGTTCCTACCAATCTGAATATTCTCTTAAACCTAAATTGCAAATGCTTGTGATGGATGTTTCAATACATCAGTAAATGTTGCTTATTATAATAAGTTAATTCAACATTTATATTTTTTGACTAAACTCTAATTTGTTTTGAAATTAGGGATATTCTACCTTTTTTCATTTGACATTAGAAGACAACCTATTGTCTATAGTTATATACAGTTCTCAATTGTCTCAGATTTTTCTTTGTTAGTTGCCTTATCCTTACAAACTGAAATGATTTATAAAATTGGAAGTCCTAGGTGTTAGCATTAATAAATGAATTGTTTTTTCTTCTTCTGTAAAGTATGATCTGTGATTTAATATGTTTTTGCAGAGTGTATTAAATGGGTATAACGGGACAGTGATGGCTTACGGTCAAACAGGTACTGGAAAAACATATACTATAGGTCATCTGGGAAAAGATGACTCTTCTGAACGTGGCATCATGGTTAGAGCCATGGAGGAAATTCTTTCTAATACTTCTCCTTTGATGGATACTGTGTCCATATCTTATCTACAGGTATGTCAATCGACCCTTCCTGCGACTATGGATTGTTGATAGTTTATTGATTATAAATGAAGTTTGGAGGTATATTTTTGACGTAGGTAGGTTCTAATTGAGGCTTGGGAGTAAGAAACACAATAACATGAACTAGTCATTAATCCGACAATCACTAACAACGGAGCTAAGAAAACCATGTAACCGAACCACCTCCTCAATGAAAAACTGCACAATGGAGCTTGCATTGTGCGAGTGCTTGACAAGGATGAAATGCTCGTACTTGAAGAGATGATTGACGATGACTAGGAGGCAAGGGAGGTCTGTTGAAGAAGAATCTTTGGGGATGGGGGGGTAGGAGCACTAACCTTAAGAAGCATGGATAAACATCTGAACCTAGCTAAGAATGGGTGAAACTCCTATGTTCGTGTTCTCACCAACCAGACCTGAAAAAGTTGTTGAAGGAAGGAACACTCAAAAAGAGGGCATCATCTTTAGAGGAAGTCACACGACCTGGATGATGTCACGACTGTCACAAAGCTTGTTGGATGCCGCGCCCTTCGTACTTGCAGGAAGTCATGACTAAAGATGCTCGATTCCGATGACGGGATGAACACTTTACGAACCAGGCAGACTCAACCTTGATTCAAGATTCGGAGGCAGGAGAGCTCAAGCTCAACACATGAAACGAGCAGAGTATAAACTACCGCCGACATCGACGGAACTACGGGATAGGGCAAGAATTATCCCTACTCTGATACCCTGTAAAAGAGATGAAAAACAGTTTTTTATGTAAATGACCTATTTATACAAAAGGCGGGCTTAGCCTAAAATCTCTATACAAAATGTAAGATTAAAATACCCAAAGGAAAATGTTAAAGAAAGAATAACACTTACTAAGCTCTGCAAAAATACAATGGATGCAAGTCTGATCCATCTCTTTCCATATGCGGCATGCAACCAACAGTGGATTTAAGGGAGAAGAATAATTTCAGAAAATGTCCAGCAATTCAAAATGATGCAAAATATTTAACATTGATATATGCCTGATATTGAAATGCTATGATGATAAGATGTGATGATAGTGAATGCTGTACTGTCATACTGTTTAGTCTGTTTTTATACTGCTAGTAGTAGTTCCTATTTGATAAGTCGAACCTGGCAGGGTCTAATAACAAATTGTCGTAATAGTGAAATATCATTAATAGAACCCGAGTCTGCAATATTATGTGGTTATCATAGTGTGTATTGAGATTTGGTCTAAAAAAGCCTATGAAGCTCTTTTGAACTTAATAATATTTTTCAAAAACTTCCATCCATAAATTTTGTTCAATTCATACCTGTTAGAGAAGCCCATTTAATCTAGGCTCATTATGTATTTTTTATTTTTTCTCTCTCTCCTCTTTAGTCCCACATCATGTATAGGACCTTCCTCTCTCTTTCTCTCATATATATATTTGTACTCATTCTTTGTATTTAAAACAAGTGAACATATATACAAGGTTGACTTCCCTTATCTACATGGTATCAGAGGAACTGGTTCTGCTTGGTTGGATTCCCTCTTCTTAACCGCCTATCCCGCGTGGTCCTCTTCCCTGCCTACGGCCTGCTGCGGACTGCTATTCTGTCCGCTGCCTGCTCTTGCCGCTCGGTCTCCTGCGGCCTATCTCTCCTGTCCGATCCACGTCTCTTCTTCTGCTTCCTCTTATTCTCCGTGGTTCCACCCCTCCCCTCAGGCTTCTTATAGCCTTCCCTCTCTATCCCGTGGGGTCCATCTCTCCCTGTTGCTCCTGGTTCAGACCGCTTCGATCTCCTCCAGACCGCACTCTCTTCTCGCGGTCTCTTCTCGCGGCCTGCTCCCTCTCGCGACCTGCTCCTCTCGCGGCTCGCTCTTCTCGCGGCCTGCTCCCCTAAGCGCTTCTACTAGTCCAGACCGCGATCTCTTCTCGCGGCCTGCTCCTGCTCGCCTCCAGCGGCCTCTAGCGGCCTGCTCCTGCTCTTCTGGCGGACAGCTCCAGCTCCTGCGGCCTGTTTCTACTCGCCACCTTCTGCCTCGTCTTATTCACGGATTCTTCTTATTCCTGTTCGCTGCGATCTGATCTCTCTATCCGCTTGATTCTTCTTTACTCGCGGTCTCTTCTCTCTGCCCGCTCGTGGCCTCCTTTTTCTCTGACCGCTGCTGTGCTCAGTCAGACCGTGCGGACTGTTGCCTTCCCGCATTTAGGTCGCGGTCTTCTCCTCTCTTCTATCCACGCAGCTTGTTTCTGTCCGCTGCTGCCTTCTCTTTCTACCGGGCTCCGCCTTTGGTCGCGGCCTCTTCCTGCCGCTGGTGTCTTCACATCGTGACCAGGCAGTCTCAGCTCTAGTCGCACGGTCTCCTCGGTTACCGGTCTGTTCTCCTAGCCGCAACTCTTCTTCATGACTTCTTCTGCTGATTCTATCGGGACGGCAGTTCCTCCTGCAGACCGCCCGACTTCTATTCCAGAAGTGCGAGATGAGCTCCGTATTACTACTATATCTCTGACCCGCAAGAAGAATTTTGTGGAATGGGTGCACTCTGTTCGCCAGGTCCTACAATCCAAGGGGTTTCTTCATCACTTGACCCAGGTCGTTACTGGCACTCCTATTGACGATTGGTTACGCAATGATGGTCGTGTGCAGACATGAATCCTTAATTCCCTTGATGGAGAGTCTTATCGCCTGACCATGTACCACGAGACGGCCAAGGGCATGTGTGATGAGATCCATACCCTTTACTCCGACAAGGATAGTCTCCACCATTTGTACGACATTATCACTGCTCTCCAGGCCCTTGATAGCAGTGGCGCGACAGATCTGACCTTCTTTGTTGCCCAGACTCTGTCTCTGGTCGAAGCTTGGATCCAACATCAGCCTCCTACTGTGGACCTTGCTGTACAACGTGCCCAAAAGGAAGCTGTGGGTATAGCCATGATGATGGCTCGGGTACCCCATCACCTTCACAGTGTACGGGCTCACATTCTCTCCTCCATTGTTACCCCGTCCTTCTCGGATGTGTGCTCGATGCTTCTCAAAGTCTCCCCGCCTCCGGATGTGTCTGGACCTCCTTCTCCGACACTTGTCCAGTAGGCCCCTGCTCCCTTACCGCCTCTTCCGTCTTCAGCTCGTGGAGGCCGCTCTGATTCTCGGGGACGCGGTCGGGGTGGACGACCTCGGCCTAAGTGCTCGTTCTGCGGCAAAGGCGGACATCTTGAAGCCACGTGCTATCGCAAGCATGGTCGCCCTCCTCGTCCGCAGGCTTCTGCTGCCACCGACCCCTCTCCCACTCGTACTGACCTCGACGAGGTTCGTCTTCAGCTCCAGCATCTTCATGGCCTGCTCAGCCGCCCGCCAGCCTCGGTTGCCTCCGCTGCCTCCATCTCCAATGAAGGTATCGCATGCCTCTCCTCTGGCCCGCGATGGATCCTCGATTTTGGTGCCACTCATCACATTACCTTTGTTCGACCGCCTCAGTACTTGTCTTCACCTCACCCGAAGTACATTACTGTGGCCAATGGGGCATCTGTCCCTGTCTCTGGATGTGCTGATATTCCTCTCGCCTCCTCTCTTCTCCTACGCTTGGCTCTTCACGTTCCGGGCTCTTCTTTCAATTTACTTTTTGTTGGTCGTCTTACTACTGATTTAAAATGCTCAGTGACCTTTACTCCTCTTCTTTTCTGATACAGGATTAGCAGACGCAGACTATCATTGGTAGGGGGAGGCTGCAGAACGGGCTCTACCTTCTTGATGACTCTCCTACTCTCCTCGTATCTGTCTCCTCCTCGGATTGGCATCGACGTCTTAGTCATGCTCCTCTCCCAGTCCTCCCGAAGGCTCTCCCGGATATATCTCTTCCTGCTTTTCAGTGTGAAACATGTTTTTTTGGCAAACAACCACGTTCATCTTTTTCTTCTCATTGTACTTGGAGCTCCGCTCCTTTTGTTTTGGTACACTCCGATATATGAGGTCCGTTCAAGATTACTAGTATTTCTGCCTACCGTTATTTTCTTACATTTATTGATGATTACTCTCGCATGATATAGTTGTATCTCCTTCGCGATCGTTCTGAGCTTCCCCGCGTCTTCAAGGCCTTCATTCTTGAGACTCGCACTTACTTCTCTGCGCCCATTCGCACTATTCATACTGACAATGCATGCGAGTACACTGGTCATGATTTCGCGACCCTATGCTCTGAGTTTGACATTATTCACCAAACATCGTGTGCGTATACTCCACAACAGAATGGTGTCGCCGAGCGCAAGAATCGTCATCTTCTTGATGTAGCTCGCTCCCTTATGATTCAAATGCAGGTTCCCAAACCATGCTGGAACTTTGCGATCTCCACGACCTGTTTTCTTATCAACCGTCTACCATCTTTCGTCCTCCAGAATGCTACTCCTTTCAGCCTCCTCTTTCCCTCCACTCTGCCTTTTCCTGTTACTCCCCGAATTTTTGGGTGTACTTGATATGTTCACCACCTAGGTCCCTCTACAGACAAGTTGGATCCCCGTGCAGCCAAAAATATTTTTGTAGGCTACTCACGCTCTCAAAAGGGTTATGTGTGCTATTCACCTACTACTCGCAAGGTGACTGTTTCTGCGGACGTCACTTTCCGGGAAGATCTTTTTCTGCTCTGGATGTCGCTCATGTTCCAGAGCCCGTCGTTCGTCCTGTCATCTCTGCTCCCCGTTCCTCATCATCTCCTCCTCCTGCCCAGCCTCTGGTCCGTCCACATCCACCTGTTATCCGGGTTTATTCTCGTCGCTCTCCTCATCCCGTTTCCCCACTGCAGTCGGCTTCGACCTCTGATGCTCCACTACCCGCTGCTCCGGCTCCAGCCTCCGCCGCTCATCCAATGACGAACTATGTCTCTCTATATCGCCTTTCACCGCCACTTCTTCACTTTGCCACATCATTATCCTTTGTTTCTGTCCCTAACTCTGTGCAGGAGGCGCTTCAACATCCAGGCTGGCGGACTGCCATTGACGAAGAAATGACGGCCCTTTGGGCCAACCAGACCTGAGTCCTTGTCCCTTTACCTCCCGGTCAGCACCCTGTTGGGTGTAAATGGATTTTCGTCATCAAACATGCTCCGGATGACACTATTGCCCGACTGAAGGCTCGACTGGTGGCCCGTGGTTTCACTCAGCAGCAGAGCCTTGATTATGAGGAAACCTTCTCTTCGGTGGATAAGCTCAATACTGTTCAGGTTCTTCTCTCCGTGGCTGTGCACCGCCACTGGCCCCTTCATCAGCTCGATATCAAGAATGTCTTTTTGAATGGAGATCTTCAGAAAACCGTCTACATGCGCCAACCGCCCGGGTTTGAGACCACGAGGGAGTCTCGTGTGTGTCTTCTAAAGAAATCCATCTGTGGTCTCAAACAATCCCCTCGGGCGTGGTTTGACAAGTTCAGCAAGGTGGTTCGGGACATGAGTTTCACTCGGAGTTCTGCAGACTTCTTCCTATTCACCCGACACCGGGCAACTGGAACCGTCCTTCTGTTGGTTTATGTTGATATCCTACTTACTGGGGATGACTCAAAGGGGATTCAAGGGGTCAAACAGCATCTGAGCACTGCGTTTCAGACCAAAGACCTGGGGCATCTTCGCTACTTGCTCGGTCTTGAGGTTGCACAACGGCCGGATGGGCTTGTCCTCTCCCAACAGAAGTATTGTCTTGATCTTCTCAAAGACGCTGGCCAGTCTGGTTGCAAGCCAGCTAATACCCCGATGGAGGCAAATCACGAACTATGTGCTCATGCCTCTGATGATGATTTGCTTCTCCAGAACCCGGAATACTATCGACGCCTTGTGAGAAAGTTGATCTACCTAACGGTCACGAGGCCTGATATATCGTTTGCTGTTGGGGTTGTCAGTCGGTTCATGCATGCTCCCCGGGTTTCTCATCTTCAGGCGGTTGAACGGATTCTCCAATACCTTAAGGCAGCTCCGGGTCAAGGGCTTGTTTACAAAACCTCCAACTCTGCTCCCGCATTGGTTGCTTATTCTGATGCCGATTATGCCGGTTCCCTGGACGATTGGCGGTCAACCAATGGGTTTTGTACTTATTTTGGTGGTCATCTCATTACATGGAAAAGTAAGAAACAAGCCGTGGTCGCTCGATCCTCTGCGGAAGCTGAATACCGATCGATGACATCAGTTGTCTCAGAACTCACATGGCTTGAAAGTCTCCTTACTGACCTGGGAGTTAAACTTCCTTCATCTGCTGTTCTATTTTGTGATAGTCAAGCAACCATACACATAGCAAAGAATCCGGTGTTTCACGAGCGCACAAAACATATCGAGCTCGACTGTCACTTTATTCGAGAGAAAGTTCAATTGAAGAAACTTGAATTAAAGCATGTTCCGGGCACTGATCAAGTTGCTGATTTTCTTACAAAGGATTTATCAAGTACCTTGTTTTACCAGTGTTTGTCCAAGCTGGCTGCATATGACCTATACGCTCCAGCTTGCGAGGGAGTGTTAGAGAAGCCCATTTAATCTAGGCCCATTATGTATTTTTTATTGTTTTTCTCTTTGCTCTTTAGTCCCACATCATGTATAGGACCTTACTCTCTCTTTCTCTCATCTATATATTTGTACTCATTCTTTGTATTTAAAACAAGTGAACATATATACAAGGTTGACTTTTCCATTATCTACAATACCAAATGAGAATATTCTTGCTGTGGAAACTAGAATGCTATTCATGTTTAGTTTACTACCTTCTTAATGCTATACGTGTATGCATGTTTGTGCTCATACATTTGTATATTCTAGAAAACTCTGACATATATTGCATTTACCGGTTCAGTTATATTTAGAATCAATTCAAGATCTGTTGGCTCCTGGAAAACCCAATATTTCTATTTCTGAAGACTCGAAGTCAGGTGAAGTATCTATGACTGGTGCTGCTATTTTTCAAATAAGGGATATTCAGCATTTTCTGGAGCTGCTACAGATCGGGGAAGCAAATCGCCATGCTGCAAATACTAAGTTGAATACTGAATCTTCTCGAAGCCATGCCATTCTGATGGTAGTTGCAAGTAGTTCCTCAGTTTTCTACCTTGAGATCTTCATATATTTGCAGACTACTTCCCTTTAAACACATGTTTCAGTTAGGAGCTTGTATTTAAAAGTTCTTCTGTTACTTGATGCAGGTTCAAGTGAAGAGACCTTCTAGAGTGCATGAGGGGAATGACTTCTCTTCCCTGGAAAACACAGCCACTGCTGATTTGCCAACTATTCTGAAAAGCAAGTTGGTAGTTGTTGATCTTGCTGGATCAGAAAGAATCGATAAATCTGGTCTCGATAAGATTTTTTATTTCTTCATTTTCTATTACTATCTGATTGTACTTCATAAGAATGCCATTTTATAAAAATACTGATTTCTTAAGTATCTCATTGCTGTTGTGAGTATTTTATATAATCATTGATCTTTGCACCCTGATGCAGGACGATGCGTAGGGTTTACGCGTCTGTCGGCTTTTTTCTAGGAAACCCTAAATGCATGCGATGCTTAATGAATTTTATAATAAAAATTAGAGCGGGCGTTGCATGTACTTAAGAAATCACGCAGCTTAGATTTTTGATAGCACAAATCGCTATTTTGTTTTAAATTAAATTTTCTTAAATAAAATGGTTCAGTTTTAAATCCGGGGAAAAAAGTTCACAACTTTCGTTCCGTTCCGCTTGTCGTAGCAAAACGGAAATCGTGAACTCCAAATACGTTTCCGTTTGGAGTTTTCGACGTAGCGTTCACTGACAAAATTCGAGCGAAAGCCCAGCAAAGAGTCTATTATCCTACGAGAAAAAACAGAGGCACGCACAAGGAAAAGAAAGAAACAATTACCCACGAAAGAGACGTCTTCCGTATTCGAAGTCGATGACGATCACGCGAGAAACTGCTCGTCACCTTCGATCTCCCACTCCGAGGTAGGCCGCTATCGCACACGGGCACCAAGGAGAAACTTTGTTCACTCTCACACGAAAGTGGTTCCACGAAATCACTCACTCTAGAGAAGCCACAATCCTAACATCCTAACTTCACTCGCTCTTCGCACTTAAGGTGGTTCCACAAAATCTCAAACACTCGCGGTGATCCACGAAATCTTAAGCAAGAATTCTCTAATTCTAAATTCAAGCTCCTAACTCACATCTCTGTTTCAACAGAGCAGTAATAATCTAGCTGTTGAATATTCCTAACAGTACACTGTTCATCTCTATTTTCATCCTAAGAGATCTGCCCCAGATCAAACTATAGGTAACAACACTCCATCATTCAACATCCTACTCTATCGGGAAACAGGAAGCAGAATATGTCAGCTACAAATTAACTATAGGAAATACACAAACCATCAGAAATTTCACTCAACCTAACTCTAACAGATAGCACCATACAACAACATCAAAATCATTACATTTTCATCATTTTCACCATCTAACTCCTACAACTCTCACACAGAGTTTTAATCACGCCTACTTCTATCAGGAGCACACATCAAACTCCATCGAAAACACAGTTACAACAAACTCCATCGGAAACACAGTTACAACCATCTTCAAATTCAATATTCAACCGGGAATCAAACAACATTCAAGCCTTCAACCACTAAGGCTCTAACTGACATCTACAACAACAAAATCTCACACCTAATTCACGCCTAGCTCACCTACAGGAAATCACACAGAAATCGTATACATCATTCTCAATATTTCAGCATTCACCAAAAGAAAATACAAACATATCCCCCTTTTTATAAGGTTACAACGAAATAGAAACTAGATCGAAAACCTGCAACGTTCTGGCGGTTGAGGGAGGAACGGCCATGGCGGAATCCTTGGTGGCGTTGGGTTGACGCCTCATCGTGGCCGGCGGTTGTTGATGGCGTCGATGGGTGGCTTCGGTTGAGTGGTCGAGCGTGAACCCAGCTCAAGTTGAGGCCGAAAATGGCGGAACCCCCAATTTGCGGAAGGCGGCTTGTGCGGGATCGGGAGATAAGGAAGATGAACAGTGCGACTTTCTTTTTCCTCCTGCTCGGCTGCCCTCTGAACTGGCTTCTTAACCTAATGTTATATGATATAAATTTATATACATATATAATCGTATATATGTATATATATAAATATATATATTTTGTAAAATTTGAAACTTATATATATATATATATTTATAAATATATATATATATATATCACACAATACACAACTCTTTACGAAAATTATAAAATAACACAATGCGACATTCCGGGCCGATAGAGATCCCGTCGGGTGCGGCGTCGGACATTTTCGTCGACCTGGCCTAGGTTGGTCTCCACCACACCCATTCTTGTTATTTTCTCTCAAAGTAATTCAAATGAAATTTCCAAGTTCTCTTAAGTCAGCTTATGGACGTTTGTGGAATATTATTTGTAATATGTATTACTGAAATTTTCAAGTTTTATTGTAATAGTGACACACATCTGAGTTGGTTAAGAGATTCAAACATGTTTAAAACTAAAATTCACTAAAAAGTAAAGGTAGGTCACTTCTCTCTCTATATAATAGAGTAGGTATACAACAATACTAACATATCCCCTCAAGTTGGGCATGCTATATAATTCATACCTAACTTGCTGACTAATATACAAAAACATATCCCCTAAACGCCGACAAGTTGCCCTTCTGTTTGAATGAAAGGAATTCAGACAAGCCCATTTGCAATATTTTCTTTGATGAAATGTCTATCCACTGCAACGTGCTTTGTGCAGTTATGCTGGACAGGATTCTGAGCAATACTGATAGTTGTCTTGTTGTCATAATATAAGTTTATCAGATTGTTTTCATGAGCTCCAATTTCTGACAGTAACGTACGAATCCACATTCCTTCACATATTACATGGGTCACAGCTCTGAACTCAGCCTCTGTACTGGATCGAGCCACTGCATGTTGCTTCTTGCTTCTCCATGTGACAAGGTTTCCCCCAACAAATGTACCCTGACGTAGATCGTCTATCATTATCTGATCCAGCCCAATCAACTTTTAGTATAGATCTCAATATTCAACTTATCTTTATGAGGGAATAAGATACCCTTTTCTAATGACATCTTGAGACAACACATGATTCTATGTACAACATCTACGTGTTTACCTCTCGGTGAGTGCATATATTGACTAACCACTCCCACGACATGTGCCACATCTGGACATGTATGACATAGATAAATCAACCGTTCGAAAAGTTTCTGGTAGCCAACCACATCTTCTATAAGCTCTCCATCATCCTTTCTAAGCCTATGCTTGGCTTCAATCGATGTAGTGGTAGGTTTGCATCCACTCATGCCTAACTGTTCTAATAGATCTAATGCATACTTCCTCTGCAAAATAAATATATCATGTCTTGACCTTGTAACCTCAATGCATACAAAATATTTTAATTTTCCTAGATATTTTACTTCAAACTCTTTTGCTAGCTTCCCTTTGAGGATATTAATATCTTAGGTACCATCCCCAGTTATCACAAATCATCCACATATACGATAAGAGCTTTCAACTTTCCCTTTGTTTGACTAATAAATAGAATGTGAGCGGCCTTACTCTGAGTATACCCAAAAGAGATCTTCACCTTTTGGAATCTACCAAACCATGTTCTCGAGGATTGTTTCAATATATATAGAGCATTGCTTAGTTTGCATACTTTTCTTTCAAAATCACTTGGGACAAATCCTGAAGGTATATGCATGTAAACCTCCTCTTCTAGTTCACCATGGAGAAAAATGTTTTTTACATTCAATTGTTTGAGGTTCCATGCTTTACATGCATCAACAGAACCTGTACTGAGTTCATCTTGTCTATAGGGGCAAATGTCTCTTGATAATCAATTCCATAAGCTTGAGTATATCCTTTTGACATCAATTGTGCTTTATTCCTTCCACTGTCCCTTTAACATTTTATTTTACTATAAATACTCATTTGCACCCCATAGTTTTTTCCCCATTTGGTAGATGCACCATTTCCCATGTATTGTTTTTTTCATAGCTTGCATTTCCTAATGCATTCTTCCGTTTTGTATATTTGAGTGCCTCATGCCACATAGTAGGAACCACGGTAGAGGATAAAGTTGAAATAAATGTTTGATGCAATTGGTTTATAGGGGAATAGGAAACAAATTTACACAATGAGTTTGCCACTCTTTCCTTCACATAGGTCAATAGGTCACTTTTCAAGAGCTAAAGAAAAAACCGAGATTGGTTTTGGTATGGGTGGATGAGCTAGTGTGGCCGAGTCCTTTCTCCTCCTAGTATAAACCTGCAAGGTATTTGTCTTCGACGGAGGAGAGATAGTTTCTCCTTGACACGATATACAATGGAGGGATCAACAATGAGAGAGTAGGAGGATTCACTTCCAATATAGGTGAAAAATCCCCTTGAAGAGGGACCTCATAGTAAGGATCGTTTTCCCGATAGTCTAACACCCTTAGAGTATAAATTTCTCTTGGTTGGAAGATGGTAACTTTTATTGACCTTTTGTGTATGAGAGTATCCAATGAAGACAAACCAGATGGCATAAGGGTCAAGTTCTGAGTGTGCAATGTTATGGACATGAACAATGCACAGACACCCAAAGACTTTTGGGGCAAGGTGAGTAGGAGAGACAACTAATGTATGAAGAGGTGTCTTGCTCCCCAAGACACGAGTAGGTAGGTGATTGATAAGGTAGGAAGTAGTAAGAACATCGGCTCCACAATAGTATCGCAGAAGATGCATGGTAAAGACGAGGCAACAAGAAACCTCAAGCTTCCGTTTAGCGACCCCATTCTAAGCAGGAGAATGAACACAAGTAGTTTGGTGCACTATCTCCTGCGTAGTCAAATATGTTTCAAAAGAGGCATCAATTTATTCGCTGCCATTGTCACCGTGAAGAATTTTAATTGTGGCACCAAACTGGGTAGAAATTTTCAAACAAAGGAAAGACTTCATTTTTTTGTGCATCATATAAACCCAAGTGGTTTGTGAAAAACAAATAATGAAGGTAACAAACCTTTTATAACCAGAATAGAAGCAATAGGGAAAACCCCCCACACATTAGAGTGGATGAAAACAAATGGAATAGTAGATGGTAATGAAGAATTTATAAAAGATGCACACTTTTATTTAGCTACTTCGCTTACGTCGCAGTAAAAGTTCTGTAAGATATGAGAAGGGAAACTAACAAAATCTCATAGAGGCAGAGGATGAATGCCCAGACAACAATGAAAAGTTAAGGGGCAGTACCTAATCCATAAATGCCCTTTACCCATTAAAGGAGAGAACCCTGCCTTTCTCTCGGATGTTTGAGTGGACTGACTCAAAATGAAGAGTATTATTAGGATTGGTAGAAGAGGGAGAAGACACACCATGGTGTTTACTAAACACATAAGCTAGAAACTCAATCTCAGAGAGAGAGAGAGAGAGATGAACGGGTAAACTTCTGAATCTACTAGGAGAAAGATTACTTGTTTTACAATGTCATTGATATAATGCATGAGGGTGGAAGAGAAGGGAGACTGTGTCTTGGTTGCTAGGTAGTGGTCCTAGTGGATTCCTCTTAATTCAGTAACTCCACCAGTAGTCTTCAGACTATGATCTTGAAAATGCAATTAGAGAGATAAAAGGTTACAGAGTGATAAAAGGTCGATCCGCTATCCAATCGAGTTTTCTACTATTGTGTATTTGGCATTATACCTGTAGTGGATGTCTATTATTATTTTCTATTAGTATCTACGATCGTTTGATTTGCGTGGTTCATTCCGTGCATGCTTAAAATTATTTGCGCCTCGATTGCTTTGCGGATATGCTTGTGTCTCTTTAACTTAAAATCTATGGTTGTCTGTGTGTCTATCAAATTTTATATAAAATTAATTACTGTTATAATTTTTTAGTGGACCAATTATTGCATTGTCATCATTCTTCATTACATATAGGATTGCATTTAGTGAGTCCACCTCGAGTCGATCTACTACTGCATCACAAAGTAATTACGAGTTCTAGGACAATGGATAAACAATATGTTTATGAGTAAGTGTGAGACATTTTAGATGTATGATAGGGCCTAAGACTGTGAAGGAAGAAAAACTCCTTTTCTAGAATCTAGTGAGTGGGAGCCATCAATAACAAAGACATCAAGTAAAAGTCTCATGTGGAGAAAGAAATGGTTGTCACCTTTCATATGAGTAAAGGCACTTGAATCTAAAACTCCTAGTGCGTTCCAAAAATGCTAGCTATAATGAATCACGGGGAAGAATTACATGAGATGTATAAAGAGATATTTTGGATTGCTGAAGTAGTCAAAAGATCATAGTCATTCTTGGAGTAGCTGAACCAAGAGAGGAAGCAACCTGCAAAGTTTATATAATTGGTCCAAAGTTGTTATTATGCCATGCAGTGGAAGGATTGCCATATTTTACTAACAAGATTAAGTATGATGGTTGGTCTGGTTGCTATGAATGTAAGTAAAAAAAAGTTGATACAACCTTGTCTATGTCTACCACATGAATTTTCACAATTCCCAAGCCCACCCCTATGTCCACGGGCTTAGTCTGAGGCAGGGAGTTGAGAATTTATTGACACAAAGTAACCAGGAGAGAGCGACATGTTAAGAATAATGGAGTTCTAATCAGCTAAGCTTTAACCCCTTGCAGAGGATGCATGACAGAGTGCAATATAATGACCATAAGACATAAGTTCTTTGGTATATTTCTGCCAAATCATCAAATCACCAATAAAAGTGTGGTATTGAAGCAACTCATCACATTTACTTCTCAATATTCTATATTTTTTTTGGATATGCATTGGTTTATTGAAAAGAAAAATTCTACCAATAGAGAGTGTAGACATGAGAAACCTATGTTATGGGTCTTAGAATGTTACCGGAGGAGAGGCCGGAGATGGAGATGATGGTGGTGGAGATACTACAGAGCCTTAACCGTGACTGCCTAAGAGAGGTTGCTCGTTGGAGGAGAGAGCCACCAGTATCTCACAACAAGGGGCAAGAACTAGAACTTCATTCATTGATAATTAATACAAGACTCTAAGGGTCTATTTATAGAACCCCCCGGTGGCAAACCAGTAAATACATCAATAGACGCTAAAATATTAAAATATACGACGATAATGATTAGACTCATACGACACTAATAATACACTTGACTCGACTTAATACATATGATAATAGATAACTGATGGGGGATCCATAACATCTCATCCGCCCTCAAAATAGCGCTTTCCCTCAAGCTCGAACTTCGTGCGGATGACCGCGTTAGATGGTATCTTGATCTCTCTCCAAAATAGCGCCTGGTAGTGTGCCGCGTCGACGGCAGATTTGGCGAGAAGTGGCGGTGCCGTCGGAACAACGGGCAACAACCAGAATGTGGCTGCTGGAGCTGCCAGAGCGACAATGAGCAATAACAGCAAGTAGGCCAGAGGGACGACAGTCGGCAACAAAAACAGATCCGTCGGAGTTGGCAGAACAGGGCCGACTGAGCAAGGGCAGTTAAAGGAAGCGACGAGATAGTCAGAGGACCCGACAGAGCAAGAGTCGGCGGAACAAGTGCTGGCAGAAGAGGCGTCGATGTGGCCGAAGGAACAATCGCCTTGAAGAGCAGTGGTGCTTCAGCGATCGACAAAGATGGCGACTGCAGGAGAGACGGCAACAACGAAGGTGAAATCTTCGGTGGAAGAGCTGCTATCAAATTATCAAGTTTGTTGAGGAGCATGGTCTAGGGCCCCGATTCAGACCTCATATAAATTTTGTATCTGAAGTAAATTTTCATGAATTCATTGCAGCATATATAAGCATTTTTACAGAAGCACAAAAGCAAACACATAAGTTGCATTTTATTTCATTACAATATACAGACTCAAAACAAAAACTTTATTCAAAAAACCATTCACCACTAGCCCACTTACTAAGCACAAACCTATATACAAGGCCAAGGGATCCCATATATGCACAAATATACATAGCTTCATATACGCATATCCCTAATCTCACCCTGTCTAGCCCCACCCTAACCAATCCTCTTTACTGACCTGACACTGACAATCCACACATGACTCTTTATGTTTCACCATTGCTTCTTCTATACGAACAAAAATCTTTACCTATACCTTGGCACGTTCCTCAGCTAGCCTCTTTTTTCCTCCTCAGTCAAACGAGCTTTCTTCGGCACACTCTGGGTCACTTCAACTACCTAAAATAATAAACCACGATGAGTTTAGTCATAAAAATATGACTAAGCGAGTAAAATACCTCTTTAACTACTGTACATGCAAACAATAAACGTCAATAGCAATATGTATAAGTATTTAAATTTCAGGATATAGAAGTGTAGTAATAATCAGTAATAAAGGTACAATGTTTATGCAATATTGACTGATATCAAATTCTTGTATTCATTCTATGTATTCTATCTTCATGGTTATGTAATATCTTTTTAATTCTTTATCTTTTCTATGCTTATTCTTTTTGTCAATTTTCATCTTCGATCTATTCATAACTCATTCAATTCGTTTTCAACATCTTTCGTTCATATGCAATCTTCCACGTCAGATTTCTTGTTTATGTTACTTTTATTCAAGAGATAAATCATAAGGGTATGTTTAAATGCATCACAGTCTTCCACGACCTTCGGGACTTCAACAACTTCTGGCCTTCACGGCCGCATATCGGTCTGAAGATTATTCTGCCATTGGGTATTCACCCCCCTACAACTACTGGGTTAACCCTTTTCATTTCCCCATGCATAATCTTTTATTCATCTTTTCTATCATTTTATGCCTTTTTAATATTCATATTTGTATCGAATTACACATGTGCATTTTATTTACAATTTCCCTCAGAATTTATCGCTTAATTCTTGTTATTTTGAATTTAGCATCTTCTAGCGATTTCCATTGTTTTATTAGTGAATCGAAAATTCGAACTACTTTAATTTTATGTAAAACTATATAGGAATATTCTAAAAATAAGTCTAAACTAAGCATAATTAAAGTGATAAGATCTCACAGTTTTTCCCTTGCCTTTATCAGCACCCGGATTTTCATCACGCCTATCACTGGACGTCATCCACTGCAGTATCAGTGAAATCATTTTTTTTTTGGGTTGTGCCGTTAATTAGTTACGATTTAATTCCGACAATGATTACAACTACGACTCAAGAGAAGTTGTCTAAGGTAGAGAACAACTTAAACGAATATACAAAACATAAAATTATATATTTAGATATATGTATTCAACCCTTCGAATTATTGTAGATACGAATAGATCAATAAATGACATAGAGGACAGCCAACAAAAGTTACCAATGGCAGCCAATAAGAGCCTCCAATGGCACCCATAAATGGAGCCAACAGGAGCCTCTCCTGGCAGCCCATGACAACTTACAACAACATTCCAAAAGGCAGCTAAATTCCAAGGTGCAACAGCGGGCCAACTGAACAAAAAAATCAAGGCAAAATGCAGCAACAGTTGGTCAATTAAAGAGGTAAATACAAAGCTCAATTACAGCTGCCAACAACCAGTGATATAGCTATTTAGTTTTCCTCCCATCAGACAATTAAGGTTTAAGGCAACTATCATCATAAAAAAAATATCAGCACACATGTATGAAACCAACCGGCCCATATTAGTAAACCCTAAATCTATTCTATTAATTTCAGCAAGTACTTCTCATAGAAAACTTCCAATACGGGCGGCCAACCATCATAGAAGCAAAATCCAGCAGCCGGACAACCCTTGGTATAGATCAGAAATAAAGGATAAGAAGGGGAGAAGAAGTAATACTAAAATCCCAAATTAATTTTTAAAACCCCAACTTAATTGGAAACCCTAGTTTCAAATTTCTTAAAATCCTTCCAACAATTAAAAAAGCCCCACCTCCGCAATCTATTCCAGTGAAGAAGGGGGAAGAGGAAAAAGACTCACAGTAGAGGGGTTGAAGCCGAGAATCCCACAAAGACGGCAATAGTTCTACAAAAAACAAGCTCCAGCCTTTGCTGAGCCTCGTAGACACATTACCAAGCTCGTCCGAGCGCAATCAAACCTTTCTAATGCCGACGATGAGCGAAGGAGTGTTATCGAGCAAGAGAAAAGAAGGAACGAACCAACCCTAGCTCCACTCAGCCCATCAAAGTTTCAAGTGGCAAGAATAAGATGGGCATCAGAAATCGGGAATTATATAGCGCCAATGCTCACCGCCTCCAATAAATCCACCGCTCAAATGATTCTTAATAAAAGATAGCAAATGAACCTGTCAGCTCAAAATAGTTCCACCACTTTAGTAAAATCTACCACCTCAAATTAATTCCCCTTCTCAGATAAGTCTAAGTCTCCTCTTATAAGGATGAATATACTATATAAGATAACCCAACCCACAAAATTCAGCCATCTCAATGTAACCGACCAAGTCAAAATTTAATATTGCCAACATTCACGTCCACCATAACAAAATATGCACATAATATCATTAATACCAAGAAAATAAACTGTCAATAAAATTATGTCAATAATAATAACAAAAAAATATGAAACTTAAAACGAAACGAACGTCGCAAAACACGAAAATGCTGAACTTCAAAAATACAAGTGCAACGTCATATCAACACTGATTTTAGGCTTTTTTCATCATCAGGAATTTCTTTTTAAGTTCAATTTTCATTTTGGGTCATTACACATGGTCATGGAGTCCCGACGATGTGCTTCGACGTCCCGAAGGCGGGCATCCCAGGAGATCATCATTCCCTCAGTTGAATGGAGGGCAGCTATGGTTGCAGCCCATGATAATCAATTGACTAAATAATTAATTCTAATAAAAATTAATTAGCAAGTCAATTAATATGTAAAAATTGTTGCAGTAGGCCATTGCAAATTTTAAATAAAGCATGCCCTACTGTTATGGGCTCGAGAGAAAAGGAGCGTGACTTGAGGCTCGGGAGGGGAGTGGGCGATAAGAATGAAAAATAGATGTGACTTAAAGTTATTTAAAATTCCTCATGGCGGGACATTCGATAGAGGGAGAAGAGAAGGCGTGTGGCTCGATAAATAGGAAACGAGCAGGTGGGTTTGATGGATAAGGTCGTGTAGCTGTCAGAGGTTTTTAGGGGCTTGATGAAGGGAAAGCAGTGCAACAGCTTGGCGAAGCAGCGACGAAGGGAGTGGGCAGCTTTGCAACTGGTCGATGAAGCAGTCGACAACATCGCGACTGGGATGTTACGTCGGTTCTGGACGGCGAGGAAAAAGCAGAAGCCCGAGACTGGCATAGGAGGACCAATTGTCGGGGGATGGAGACGTCCCTGCTGGAGGCTCTGAATCGGCTCTTGCTTGCGGAAACAGCAGAAGCTGCAACAGTTGCGACCGACTGAGGCGGAACTGCGTGCGGCGTGAACTTGCAGCCTTGATGCAGGAAGTTTTAGAGGAGTTGTGGGCGATGCCTCAATGGCGCAGGAGGAAGGGAGCAGGGTAGACAGCCGGCGGCTGCGAAGAAACAGAGAAGCTGCACCGCGAAAGAGCAACAACGACTGAAGGCGTGGGCTGGACTGAGGAAAAAGAAGAACGACGTCGGTTGCTGGACTAATGGGAATCGAGCGATGAAGTGCGAAAGAGGATCGAGAACTCTGATACCAGATGTTATGGGTCTTAGAATGTTGCTGGTGGAGAGGCCGGAGGTGGAGATGACAGTGATGGAGATACTACGGAGCCTTGATCGCAGCTGCCTAAGTGAAGTTGCTTGTTAGAGTAGAGAGCTACCAAGATCTCACAACAAGGGGACGAGAACTAGAAATTCATTCATTGATAATTGATACAAGACTTTAAGGATCTATTTATAGAACCCCCAGGTGGCAAACCCGTAAATGCTAAAATATTAAAATATACGACGACTATGATTAAACTCGTACGACACTAACAATGCACTTGACTCGGCTTAATGCATATGATAATAGATCCATAACAACCCACTTCCTTGAAAATAACTCATACAGAGAAAATCCTTTATCTTTTTGACAGAATCTTGAAACATGATCATGGAGTAGCCAAGGAGGAGAACCAGATGATGAAGCATGCCATGAGAACCGGCAAGGCAGCGAACGGTCGTCGGGCGTAGGAGGTGAAACAATTGAATTTTATGGTGATGCCGAAGGTAGAGGAGGATTTTGAGCCAGAATATTGAGATGTCATGACGTTGTGAGAGAGTTTTTGTTGTCTTTTATTCACTGTAGAGATTCTCTATTATAATTGAAAGAACTTGTTTTAATGTACAATGAAATAAAGGTAAAATATACACCAAATATAACATGGGATTTTAATATCCTAACATGTACAATGAAGCGTGTAAATTGTAGTGGGCTTGTATGAAATTCCAATAGAATAAATCTTTTTATTATAATAAACTCCATTTTTGAAACACATGTACATGCTTTCATGAGTGGCGATGTAACGGCCCAACTCCGCCACAATTTAATTCATTATTTCTGAGAGGATTTTTCATATAACTATACGCAGCAGTATAAGAAAAGGGGTGTACCGGAGAAAATAAAACATCACATATCATTACATAATATATACACTATCTCAAAGTCAGGTACGGAAATGTCTACATGTATTACATTCTAACTAACTATCAATGTACAAGGAAAAGCTCAAGCTAACCCGTGGACGAGCCACGTCATCAGTTGGTCTTCGGTCTGCATCTGCCTGAGCCCGCCTAGCGGGGTATAGTACACTGGTACTCGGCTCCTGAAAGAAAATTTGGAACCCATTAGTTTTGAAAACTAAGTTAATTCCTTACCCTTATCCGAAACTTTACACTGCAAGTAGACAAGAGAGTCAACAACAATAAACATATATGAACATGTCTCTAAGCTAGTAACAGGGAAAATCAACTTGTGGCGGAGTTGAGCCGTTACAATTAAATGGTATCAGAGGGAGGTTTTCATAGGGCGTGTCACGCAGAGAGTACCAGAAAGGAAAATAAACTCGTCATAATGACAATTGCATATCCGAATATAATGAACTGTCTTATGGTTTGTGTTCCTCAGGAACCGTTTCAAGTCTATTCGAGTCGCAGAATGCGAGTGGCTCTGAATGAACCTGAGAATTCTCGTGATTCCAGGTCAGAAGAAAGTGTGAGTGGACGACAGTCTACCTCACTTCATATCGCCGATATTGCCCAAGCTATCGCTGAGGCAATTAGATTGGTTCAGGACACCCCTCCAGTTGTGCCTCCTCATGGAGTAACCCCAGTGGTGCCAGCTGTGCCTCATCCAATAGTTGTGGAACCGCAGCAGCCTCGCTTGCTTGAAACTGATATGATGCAATTTTTGGAATTGAAACTGCCGACTTTTCGTGGTGGTTTGTCTCCGATCGAGACAGAAGATTGGATCCTGCGGATTGAAACAATATTTGATACGATGCGGTGCCCTGCGGAGACGAAGGTGGAGTTGGTCGTTTTTCTGCTGGAAGGAGAAGCTAAGAGATGGTGAGTGAACTTAATGAAAGGGAAGTTTCAGACTCGTGGTTTGGCAAATGTGACTTGGGCAGAGTTTGTTCGAGAATTTACAAAGTGGTTTGTGCCGCGGACGGAAAAGAGACAGCTACAGGAGAAGTTCTTGCGATTAGTTCAAGGAAGCCGCTCCGTCCTTCAATATGAAGCCGAATTTTCCAGCTTGGCATACTATGCAGAGTCGGCTGTGGCGACCGAGGAAGCTCGTTGCTTACGGTTCCAGGAAGGGTTGCGGGATGATATCCGCGCTTCAGTGGTTCCGTTTGATATTACAGAGTATGCACTTTTGGTGGAGAAAGCTCGATTGGTCGAGTTAGATACTGAAAAATCACAGAAATCGGAGAAGAATCGAGCCCGATAGAGCAAGCGGCGGTAGCGGCTTCCGTGGCTTCCGTCCGTCGCAAAATGAAGAGAAATGAACAGAACCCAAAACCTTAAGCACGGGAAAAAATGCCACCGCTGATTGCAAGCATCCGGTTACTCCACCGGTTCAGCCGGTCTAAACTCTTGCCAAGCAAAGTACAACCAGCCAAGCTAAGTCCAACCAACCAGCCAAGCTAAGTCCAACCAACCAGCCAAGCTCAAGTAAATAAAACAAAACCAATCGGCACTGAAACCGTATTTTCATCATCGGGGAGTATTCCCATAATATTTTTATTTTACAAAATATAAACATGTATAATTGTTCGGGTATTACAGACGAAGCCTTGGAAGTTTCATGACCCTGAACCAGTTGGCTAATTAGAAGCCAGGGAAGTATCACCACCCAGAACCAGTTGGTTAATTCAAAGTAGAGCGTTACTATGAAGTTAGTACAAAGTCAGTAGTAGTAGTGCAGGATTTATGTGGATTCCATAGGTACTTTTTCATTATACCTTGCTGAACCTGAAAATTATTTGAATTTGAAATATTGGAAATAACATGCTGTTATTAATGGAAGTATAAATAGATGCCATTGTTCCATAACTACTGCTCTTGTATTGGGTGTTGCACACTACTTTTTTTCAGCTATTAGTGAGTAGGTTTTAGATTGTATCTAGCATTCAGTAGGTTTTTTCTAGTTTATTGAAGTAAATGTCACATTTTTATTTGTAGATACTGTAAATGCAAGTTTCATTGATCAATTTTCCTTGTTAACTTCATTGCAACTTTTTTTTTCACTTTGAAGGTAGTGAGGGTCACATGCTGGAAGAGGCAAAGTTTATTAATCTGTCACTTACCTGCCTTGGAAAGTGTATAAATGCATTAGCTGAAAACAGTCCGCACATACCAACAAGAGACTCCAAGCTCACAAGGCTCCTCCGGGATTCATTTGGAGGTTTTGCTGTCTTATATGTTACAATTTCTTTTTTCTTTCTTTCTTTTAGATCTTACTTACTGTAGAGTAGCACAAGTCTTCTATAAAATTGATACCTGAAGGCACCTAACTTGATTCCTTTTTATTAGTTTAGCAGTCGTTTATATTAACTTGTAACTCTCTCTTTATTTAGACCTTCACACATAAGGTTCTTTCTTTTGTTTTATAAACTTTTTGCCTACAACATTTGCCATATATTGGGCACCATTTTTAATGTGATAATTTGTTCTCGGTGACTTATAATATGTTACTTTCTTTTGTTCTTGTACAGGACATGCAAGGACCTCTCTTGTCATTACAGTTGGGCCATCTGGTATAAACTACTCCGAAACAGCAAGCACAATAATGTTTGGACAGAGGGTCAGTGTTATGGATTGTCTTTATATGAAATAGCACATATTACCTCTATTCCCAAGATTGTTTCCATAGCTTAATTTCTTGTTAAAATTTAGTTCCTGATTGTTTTCAATGGAAAATTTCTATTCAGACAGTTGTACTAATCGTGTAGCTTCTAGGTCAGCATTAGACATTTTTAATTTACCTGTACTTCAATTACAGGAATTATGCATTTTCTGTGATTAGTCTTGTGTTTTCATATCATGCTGGGCTTATGCATTGCTATTTTTTTTATTTCTGGTGATCTTGATTTTGATTGAGCAGTTGCTTAGTAAATGATGCTCATAATCATTTATCCCAATCTTTTGTGCTATTAAGTTCTAGTGGTAATATATTTAGTTTATTCCAAGTCGACATTATTTGTATTAACCCCGGGTAGGGATAGTTTGATCTTTTTTGGCTTGTTTAAGTTTTCCCTTACTCAAGTATATGTATGAGTAAGAGCTCTCTTTGATAACTAACACAGAATTAGTCTTTCCACTTGGTATCAGAGCCGGACAAACCCTAATCGCATGCGCTGGCTCTCGCGACTCTCGTCTCCCATCATTCTCCACCTTCGCTGGTTTGAGCGACTCCATGTGTGCGCCTCGCTGGCGGAACCGACGCCGCCGTCGGATGCTAAGGAGAACGACGCCGCCATTTCCCGTGAAGTCGTCATCCTCTACTTTTATTTCTGCTTGTGTTGACGCCATCTCCAATGAAGCCACCGTTCTCTGTTGATGCTGCTCTCTGCTGTCCTCTAGTGATACACTGCTCTCCACCGCCGCTCCTCTGCTGATACTGCTACCTGCTACTCTCCGCTGCAGCTCCCTGCTGATGCACTCTATCGCTTTCCGTCGCTGCTTCCTGATGAATCGATGCTACTGCCGCTAATCGATCCTACTGCATGAGCTTGTGTCCCTCTTCCTCGTCAATATGGGTGATCCATATTCTTTGGTTTCCTCTCCCGGTGTGATCCAGCCTCAGATGAGTGACTCTCAGTGGCCTCATGGTCATTCCAGTTCTTTGAAGATTACCACGGTTCCCTTGGATGACACGAATTATCTTGAATGGTCTCGTGCTGCCCAACATGTCATCCGCAACCAACAGATGTTTGGGTATATCGATGGGACGATTAAGGAACCCTCCATGAAGGATCCCTCCTGGAAGCGTTGGGATTCTGACAACTCTCTAGTTGTTTCTTGGCTCTTGCATTCGATGTCTCCTAAGGTCTATCAAAGCTATATGTTGATGGACTCGACATTCGAGATCTGGACCCATGCTCGTGAAATGTAATCTTATATTGGTTGTTCAACCCAGGTTTATGAGCTAACTCGCCGCATTTTGGAGTTGCGGCAAGGATCAATGACCGTTTCCTCGTTCTTCTCAGAGTTCGAGCACCTTTATCAAGAGTTGGACTACTTTGATCATTTAACACCTGCGTGTACTGCTGATGCCGTTCAATTAAAGCAAAAGGAGAATCGCTTCTGTCTTCATGTCTTCTTGATGAGCTTGAATATAAAATTTGATTTGGTTTGGACACATGTTCTCCACCGCTCTCCTCTTCCCTCTCTTAGGGAGACATTCAGTATGGTTCTGGGTGATGAAGACTGTCGCAAGTCCCTCAGTGTTATGGCTCCTCCTGATCGTTCTGCCCTGACCAGTGTTCATCGTGGTCATATTCCCACTCCTGAATCTTCTGTGCTGACCTGTGATTACTGTGGTCAAAGGGGACAATCTCGGGAGGTATGTTTCAAACTTTATCCGCATCTGGCTCCTTCTGAACGTGGGCGTGGTCGTGGTCACGGACCTTACCGCGGGGGTCATAGACAGTGGATATTGCTCTCATGATATTGCTTACATTGCAGATGTCTATGATGAATCCCACTGTTCCGCTTCAGCCTCTCTTACAACTCAGGAATTGGATGCCTTCTGTTGCCTGCTTCACTCTCAGTCCGATCCAGTCACCAGAGGTTCTACTTCACTTGCCACTATTGTTATGCTTAGTGCTCATACAGTTACCACCTCACCTTCTGAATGGGTGCTCGACTCCGGTGCTACACACCACATGACTGGGTCTTCCTCAGGTTTTCTTTCTTATACTCCTTTGTCTTGTAAGGACAAAGTTCCTTGTCCTCTATTGCTAGCAAAGACAACATCTCTTGTTCTCCGTTCATTTCCCTTCCCACTGTACTTCATGTTCCCTACTTTCCTCACAATTTACTCTCCATTAACAATATTACTAAATCTCTTAACTGCTCGGTAATTTTTTTTTCTGATTCTTGTGTCTTTCAAGAACTGGGTATGAAACGGAACATTGACCGTGGTAGGAACCATGGCGGCGTGTACTATCTGGACACTCATCTTCTCTCTCAGGCTCTTTCTAATTCCACTGTTACTGCTGATGATGTTCGTCGCTGGCATCTGCGTCTAGGACATCCGTCCTCCATTTATCTACAAAAATTATTTCCTGTTTTTTATCTTTTCTTTAGAACTTTGCTTGTGATGTATGTGATATGTCTAAACATGTGCGACATACTTATTCTCATCTTTCTTCCCCTAGTAGCACCACTTTTGATGTTATACACTCTGATGTTTGGGGGCTGCCCCCCGTTTTATCTTTATCTGGTTTTCTATGGTTTGTCACTTTTATTGAGTGCTTCTTATGCACTACATGAGTTTATCCGTTGAAAAAGTAAAATGAAGTTTTTCCTTTCTTTCAAGCGTTTCATAAAATGGTGTGAACCCAGTTTAATGGCTCTATTCTTGTTCTTCAAAGTGACAATGGGGGGAGTATAATGATCATGGTGCCTTTGAATCTTACCTTACCTCTCTCGGTATCATCCACCAGAAAACATGTGTTCATACCTCTACTCAGAACGGAGTAGCCGAACGTAAAAATCGGCACCTCCTCGAGGTTGCTTGCTGTCTCCTAACCACTATGCATCTTCCTAAATCCTATTGGGGTGATGCGGTGCTTACGACTGCTCACCTTATCAACCGCCTTTCTTCTCGTGTCCTTTCCTTTATTACTCGCGTAGCTCGTTTCTCTATCTTCGACGTGGTTCATTCTTCCCATTTGGCACCCCATGTCTTTGGGTGTGTTTGTTTCGTGCATGTTCACGAATCCCATCGCGACAAACTTGACCCTCGGGCTCAACGCTGTCTTCCTTGGCTATTCATCTACGACCAAAGGATATCCCTGTTATCACCCCCCTTCCCAGTATATGTTCCGTATCATGAATGTCATCTTCCGGGAGGGGGAATCCTATTTTTTTCCTTTGACTCACCTTTTTTATCAAGGGGAGAGTAGTGGTGATACGGATGTTACTCCTGCTCCTCTTCCTTTTCTGCCTCCCGTCCCTTCCATTTCTTCCACTCCTCCCATCCCGGTACCCATAGCTCCTATCCCGGTACCAGACTCCTCTACTACGATTTCTCCTTTTCCCCACCACGTATGCCACCATCGTTCTGGTACTCAGGCTACCACAGCTCCACCTCTACCAGTGCCAACTTCAGACTTAGATTCTGATGATGCTGATCTGCATATCCCTATTGCGTTGTTAAAGAAAGGTAAAGTTACTTGCACACAACATCCTATTTCTAATCATGTGGCTTACCATCATCTTACTCCGATTCACCAGGCCTTTGTTTCGTCCCTTTCCCTAGTCATTATTCCTAAGACATGACAAGAAACTTTAGAGATAATTGCTTGGACATGGGCTATGCAAGATGAGATGTCTGCCTTGGACAAAAATCACACATGAGATGTTTCCTCTCTCCCTCCAGGAAAGAAAGCTATTTGTTCCCGATGGGTCTTCTCTGTTAAGTAGAATCAAGATGACAAGGTGGAATGGTACAATGCACGTCTGGTCGCTCAAGGATACACCCAGACTCAGGGAGTTGATTATCAGGAGACCTTTGCTCCTATAACAAAGATGGACTCCATTCAGGTATTTTTATCGCGTGATGCTTGCCTGGACTGGGACCTCCATCAACTGGACGTGAAGAATGTGTTCCTCCACGGTGAGCTTGATGAGGAGGTGTACATGAAGTTTCCTCTTGGTTTTGTGAACAAAGGAGCTGAAGGGATTGTCTGCCGCCTAAGGAAATCCTTATATGGCCTGAAACAATCACCTAGGGCCTAGTTCAGGAAATTTCTCACGGATATGCTCAAGTTTGGGTACAAGCAAGCTCAATCTGATCATTCCATGTTTATCCAGAGACATGAACAGAAGGTTGTGGTTTTCATTGTCTACGCGGATGACATCATGATTACCGGAAATGACAAAACGAAGATTGCCAATATTAAGACCCTCCTATCTGAATTTGAAGTGAAAGACTTGGGAAGATTACGGTACTTCCTGGGTATCGAGGTGGTTAGATTTAAGCAGAGTATCTTTATATCTCGACGAAAGTATATATTGGATCTCCTAAAGGAGACTGGTATGCTTGGTTCTGTTCCTGTGAACACCCCTTCGGAGGAAAATCACATGATCGTGGAAGATGGTGATGATGATCACACAGATGTATCACATTATCAAAGATTGGTTGAAAAACTTATATATCTATCCCACACACGCCCTTACATTACGTATGCAGTCGATATCCTTAGCAGATATATGCATTCTCCCAGGATCAGACATCAAGAAGCTGCGTATCGCATGCTGCGATATTTGAAGAAAACCCCTGGTTGTGGTCTCTTATTCTCTAAGAATAACTTGGAAATTGAAGTTTTTACTGATGCGGATTGGACTGGATGTCGTGATGACAGAAAGTCCACAACAAGATATTGTTCCTTTGTTGGTGGAAATCTTGTGACATGACATAACAAGAAACAAAGTGTTGTGGCTAGATCGAGTGCAGAGGCAGAATATCATGTCATGTCCCAAGGCCTATGTGATGAGCTATAGTTGTGTGCTGTGTTACAAGATTCAGGTTTCTCTGAGATAACTCTTTTCTCCTTATTCCGTGACAA
This sequence comes from Platanthera guangdongensis, assembly GCA_039583875.1. Lineage (NCBI taxonomy): Eukaryota > Viridiplantae > Streptophyta > Magnoliopsida > Asparagales > Orchidaceae > Platanthera > Platanthera guangdongensis. Next base: position 273,968,649 of record CM077150.1, read on the forward strand.
TAAGACAGCTATTAGCATCGCACATAACCCAATTCAACATGACATGACAACATGTTGAGGTTGATCGACACTATCAAAGATCACTTGGATAAAAAGACAATTGTCACTCTTTTTGATCATTCCAAAGATCAACTGGACGATGTTTTTACCAAAAGCTTGGGGTATGATGCGTTTACCGGTGATATTCAAAAGTTTGGGATGACCGATACCTTCCGTCCGACTTGAAGGAGAGAGTTGTAATATATTTAGTTTATTACTTGTCGACGTTATTTGTATTAACCCCTGGTTGGGGTAGTTTGGTCTTTTTTTCCTTGTTTAGGTTTTCCCTTACTCAAGTATATGTATGAGTAAATGCTCTCTTTGATAATTAATGCGGAATTAGTCTTTCCACTGTTCTTCCTTCGACATTTTGTAAGCTTGATATCTTGAATTGGTACAATTGTCTGGTGATGCCAATTGTAAATTAGAAGTATTTATGATTCTGAATTCTCGTGCCCATTTAATTAAGCTTTCTTATTTCCAGGCAATGAAAGTAGTCAACTCAGTCAAGCTAAAGGAAGAATTTGATTATGAGAGTTTGTGCAGGAAGCTTGAGGCTCAGGTAGATTTCCTCACGTCCGAGATGGAAAGACAGCAGAAACTTGGTGATTCTGAGAAAAAGGATATGGAAATGCGTTTGAAGGAGTGTGAAATGTCCTTAGCTGAAGCTGAGAAGCATCTTGCTATGAAAGAGAAGGTAACTACTTATGAGGTTTTATTTTCAGAAGGGCTCTCATTAGGTTTTGTGCTACGCAAGCTCAATGCAGTTACAGAATTCTAGATAGAATTTCATTAATATAATGCTATTTCTACTTAAAAGATTTTCAATCTCCAGGTTTATAAAATTCTCATGACTACATATATTTTCTTACCTTGTCTGGGAAGATGTAAAATATATCTTCCACCATTTTCTTGATAAATTAATAGTTGTTAGCTGCTAAACCACTTTCAAACTAAAGGGGAGGGTTTTCTTGACAGTACTATTTCAAAGTTTGTAGGTGAGCAATCAATGTTTGTTAAGTGTCCTATGATGGATTCTCAACACTTTGAGCATTTATCTTTTTTTTATTTAAACAATATTGTACGGAAATCTAAACCTGTATTAAATTTAATATCTTATCTGAACATTAAATAAAAATAAGTAAATTCTCTTGGGTATTGCAATTTTTCCCTCCTTAAAACCATCTCAAAATTTTGATCTACATTATCGTTAAACATATCAGGAAACAAATCCATTATTACACCTTTCTTCTCTCACGTAGCTTCATTCTTACTATAATTGTTTCGCCACACTTTTACAAAATTATCTATTACTTAACTTCTTTGGTGGGACTCTATATGGCTCAATAGGTTTGAGTTAATCTATATTTTATTCACATAAATTATCTTTTCTCTGTCAGTGACAAACTTCCTCAGTGATGATATTTGGAATACATCATGAATGCGACTGAATTTTTTGACAAAGATAATGTTATATTAGAGCCGTGGCGCTCTCGGCTCCCGCTCGCCGCCCGTATCCCACACGTTGTTCCCTTGCCACCACTCTCTCATGCTCGCCTCTAACTTCTAGCCAGCCACCCTCTCTCTCTCTCCCCTCGCATGCCTCTCTCTACAGCGCCGATCGGCGCTTGATCGACCCGTCGGCCTATCGGCGTTGGGCGCACGAGATATTTTTTCCGGCAGCCTTCCGGAGGTTTGATTGACTCCAAACTTTGGAAAAAATTTTGGTTCGACCCTCTAATCCTTCACCTCAATTTTCTCGTGATTTCAACGGTTGGATGCTTCCCGATCTCAGTTCTCGTGCTTCTTTTGTTCAAGAGGACGTCTCCTAACTCTACAGTGATGTTCTATCTCCATTCCATTCTTTGAATGGGTGTTCTTCTCTAGTCCTCACCTTCCTATTGGCAGAGTTTGACATACATTTGTTCTTATGTCGGATGTTGTTTATTTCGGTAGCTTCGTGAGCCTCGCTGGATCTGCCTGTGCTGGTCAAGATCACCACTACTCTCAGATTACAACAATCTGACTCGATGACACGAACTATTTGTCTTGGTCATTATTACGCACGTGTGAGTATCTTATTTTATTTTGTTTTATGTTTAATGATATGTGAGCCCTCCTCCCAATATAAGGAGGTGGTATGAGAGAGTTATCTTCATCTTTTGTTCATTAGGGTTTTTGGTCTCCATCTTGGGGAAGGGCTTTTTGGAGGAATCAGCCTCTAGAAGTTGGGCACGAGTATACCTCATGTTTGTATCTTTATTTTCAATTAGTGCAAACAATTTCTCCTTCCCGTAACATTGCTCCGACCTGCCCTTCCCGTCTGCAAAGCGCGTGCCGCCGGGTTCCCCACCTTCACTTTCTCTTCGTCCACGTCGGCCGACCGTGTCCTCCAGCAAGTCTCGCTGCGATCGTCCACCTTTCCCAATATCCTGCCGCATCGCGCCGTTCGTCGACCGTGCGCCTGCGTCGCACCCTCTCGGCACAGTCTCCAGACTTCGTCGCGCGCCCGCATCCCGTCTTCTGCCCTGCCGCCACTGCCAGCTCTAGATCGACGCTCCAGACCACTCGCTCGCGCATCCCGTTGTCCAGATCTCGGCGCTCTAGCACTGCTCCAACCCGTTCCACCCAGATCTCGTCGCTCCAGCATCGTACCAGTCCGGCATCGCACGAGCATCTGTGCCCGCCTGTTTGATCCTTCAGCCAGCATTGCTCCAGCGGCCTGATCCGGTTACGATTCTGATACCTTTGTTACGACCCAAATCAATATTAAGGAGAAAACACTGTAAATGGATCGTAATATTGATGAAAGGGAATTGCAAGATAACCGATCTTGCGTAAGGGCAACAACCCTGAACAGTTCGACTTTCCGACGAGGGGAGACTCCCGTGCAGCCGCTAAGACACACAACAGACACAATACATTCAACCTAACTAATAAGACATAACAACCACTATATATATATATATATATATATATATATATATATATATGATATTACCAACTACCCCTGAATATAAAATAGAGACACATCATTACTCCCTCCTCCAAAACGAGCTTGTCCTCAAGCTCGAACGTCGCGTGGGAGATCGAGTCGTCTGGCATCTTGACTTCGCGCCAAAACAACTCCCGATAACGAGTCGCGGTTGCTGGAGCTTCGGCTAGCAAATGTGGCGGCACCGTCCAAAAAATAGGCCCCTAAGGAACAGGGTCCGACTGTGTTGGCGAAGCAGTATAAGACAACATTAGTAAGGTAGTTGAAGGAACAATGGCCCACGGCAAGAACGTGTCTGGCGATGCGGCGGTGAGGCGTCGTGGCACAACGACCGGACAAATCACTGTCAGCGGAACTACGACCGACAAGAGCGGCAGCAAGGTGACCTGTAAGGGTGGCGGAGCAGGGGCCGATAAGGGTTGGGCCTGTTGAGATCGAGGGAGTTACCTTAGGGTTCAATCCTCTCTCTCCGTCCTCCTTCCGTAGAAGAAAATAACCCCTTTATATGATTAGCCACTCCTTAAGATCTGGTCACCACCTGGTGAACCCAAGTTAGCTTGACTCATAACACCCCCCCTCAAGCTAACACCGTAAGCATTCAACATCCCGAGCTTGAGTGAGAAAGACTGAAGAGATTTCCCAGAAACAGCTTTGGTGAGAATGTCAGCAAGTTGATCCTCAGATGACACAAACACCACAGTGGTAGTCTTGTCTTGGATTTTGTCCCGAATGAAGTGTCAGTCAACTTCAATGTGTTTGGTTCTCTCATGAAAGACATGGTTGTTAGCTATATGTATAGCCGCTTGATTATCACAATAAAGATCCATTGCTTCAGAAACAGAGAAGCCCATCTCCCCCAATAAAGACTTAACCCAGATGAGTTCACAGGCAGTGATAGCAATAGTCCGATACTCGGCTTCTGTGGAGGAACGGGCAACAACATTTTATTTCTTACTCCTACAGGAAATAAGATTGTCACCAACATAGATAAAATATTCACTTGTAGATCTTCTATCCGAGGAAGAGCCTGCCCAATCAGCATCACAGTACCCATGGACCTTAAGATGACCGTGATCTTGATATATAATGCATTTTCCAGGGTCCCTTTTTAAATATTTGAGAATCCGCAGGACAACTTGATAGTGATGAAATTTAGGGTTGTGCATGAATTGACTTACCAAGCCCACAACAAAGGAGATATCAGGTCTGGTAATAGTCAAATAAATCAACTTTCCAACAATACATTGATATTCTGACTTCCTCTCAAGATCGGAAGAATTCTTCTTGTGAATTTCATAATTAGGATCCACGGAACTATCCGCGGGTTTGACACCCAAATATCCAACATCTCTAAGAAGATCCAAGACATATTTACGCTGAGAAATCATAATCTTCCCCGCAGATCGAGCGATCTCAATTCCGAGAAAGTACCTAAGGATTCCCAAATCCTTAATTTCAAAGGCAGAAGCGAATTCCTTTTTTACCAAAGTAATGTGGTGTTCATCAGTTCCGGTGATAATAATGTCATCCACATAGACAACAAGAATAATAGTACATTCTTCATTTCTGTAGACAAAGGCAGAGTGATTTGAAGTGCAACGAGTGAAGCTTAGAAGAACAAGTTTGTCGCTTAACTTGATAAATCAGGCCCGAGGCGACTGTTTGAGGCCATACAAGGCTTTCTTAAGGCGACACGCATGTCCTGTAGGAACATCCATACCAGGGGAGGTGTCATATAAATTTCTTCCTGTAAATAACCATGGAGGAAGACATTTTTAACATCAAGCTGATGTAACGTCCAAGATTTATGAGCAGCAATGGACAATAAGATTCTGACGGAGTTCAGCTTAGCGATAGGGGCAAATGTCTCTTGAAAATCAATTCCATCAACCTGAGTAAAGCCTTTAGCAACCAATCGTGCCTTATATCTGTCAAAAGTTCCATATTGAAGAAATTTAGTTGTATATATCCATTTGCATTCGACACGACGACGCCCATGTGGGATAGGAACAATTTCCCAAGTTTTTTGACGTTGGAGAGCATTCATCTCCTCCACGGCCTTCGTCCAATGAGGACACAAGATAGACTCTGAAAAACAGTTAGAGATGGAAATAGAGGAAACTGAGACAAGATATGTTTGCAAAGAGTGAGAGATATAATTATACCCAATATACTTATCTATGAGATATCTAGTCCGACCGCTGTGAACTTGCAGCGCAGAAGTGGTCTCCTGAGTGATGTTGTTACTCGGATCTGGCAGAGTGGTGGTGGGTGGTGGAGCATGAGTGAGGCATTCTTGACCAATATTTCTATGTTTACTTCTCTTGTACACCTGAAGATTTTTTCTCCTTCTGTAAACACGTAGCTCCTTGGGAAGAACATCCCCTCTAACAGGAATATCCACACAACCCGAAGCAAGCACGTCAACCAAAATAGGAAGAGGTGGCACCAATGTTATCAAGGCGTCGCCTAGGCGACGCCTAAGCGCCCGAGCGCCCACTATAGCGCTATGCGATGCACGCCTAGCAGCACTTGTGTTAGGCGCCCCCTAGAGGCGCCTAGGAGCCCAGGGCGACGCCTAGGCACAAAAACTTTCTCTCGAGTATGCTTGTTTTCTATCGAATATGCTTTATTTCTCTCGGATATCGATTTTTTTTATTTCTCGCGTATGCTTTATTTCTCCCGACGCTAGGGCTGCTTCCCGTCTCCCGCAGGCTCGCTCCGACTCTTCCCGTCTCCCGCAGGCTCGCTCCCTCCGGCTTTTCCCGTCTCCCGCAGGCTCGCTCCCTCCGGCTTCGCTCCCTCCGGCTTTTCCCGTCTCCCGCAGGCTCGCTCCCTCCGTCTTCTTCTTCTTCTTCTACTTCTGAATTTAAGGCTTTATTACTTAATAAATTTTTAATATGCTAACCCGTTAATGTCTCATGTTCATTAGCATTTTTGCTAATAAATGTAATTGTTCAACATGTTCAGTCAGGATATTTTTTGCAAAATTATATCCTTGTTCAATAATTCTTTTTACCTCTTTATCAATTAACTCTCCGGTATGAGGCGACATATGATTATGCTCACCTCCTCTGCTGTGAGTATATAAATCTTCGTTAGCTACCCCATGATATACTGGTCCTATTATTTCACTTAATCTCCAATTTGTTACCATAGCTACAGCCATTTGAGTAGCCATTTTAATATCTGAGGAGGCACCAGTGGTAACTTTAGCTAGCCTAAAAATAATTTCTTTTGCTACTCTACCAGCCATTGCTACTATTCTTATGTTTTAAGAATAAATCATCTTCTTCTGAGTTACCTTTAGTAAAATCTAAATTATATTTTTAATGTTAAATTGCTATTTAATTCTTTATCTATTAAACATCAAATATATAATATAGTTCAATCATTTCAGTGAGTTGTTAATTGCAGTGACTTGTACATATTTTTATGCTAGTTTGATAATTTTGTTTTGTCCTTGAAAGGAGCTAAGATGTCCAATGTTCAGAGAGTTGTTGGATCTGAGAATTTAAGCAGCTTAGGTTCAACCCATGAATTAAAAACAGATCCAAAGCACAAAGCAAAATCAAACGATCTTGGATGGAAGTATGGGTATTGGCCAGATTTAAATGATAAAAATTTGGTTAGGTGCAAGTTATGTGACAAAGATACTAAAGGAGGAATTAGAAGATTAAAGGAGCATTTGACTGGAGGGTATGGAGATGTTAAAAAATGTCTAAAAGTTACTGAAAAGTTGATATTGAAGACTTCTTACCTGCTACTGTAGCTTTACTTTTTCCTTGGTCTTCAAGCTTTGATAATTTTTCTTAATGACTGTATGTTTGTTAAATATATATAACATGTGCTTCACTTTGAGCAATGCATGTGATTGAATGTTATTGTGTTTCTGTTTGAATGACGTTATAGTGTCATATCATAATTTTATTAGTTCACAAACTAGTAACTAAATCATCTTTTTCTAATCTTATTCTACAGATGAGTGATTTTGTGTTACCTTTACCTTCATTTAAATCAACTTACATCATCACAAACAAAGATATAATCACGTGTGTTTTTTTTTCTACACATTCATGTTTTTCAAATGCATATATTTTTTACATTGTTTAAGTATAATTTTGTAATGTCATAGTTGACTTATTTTTGTGACCACTAACATTGTAGTGGTTGTGTTTGCTTTGTATGAAATTTAGAAATTTATTTAGGGTGTTCAATATTTACTGTCGAATGCTTATATTTTGTTGATAATGTAGAGAACTATTGACTATTTGAAAAGTGATTTTAGCTCAGTTACCCCATGTGAGTGAGAGTGAAAATAATCATTCCAATTATTTTGCATGTTGTGGTTTAAAAGGGAGTTACACTTTACTGAGCATGTTAAACGCTTTGGTCTCCTAGGCGACGCCTTGGGGACGCCTAAGGGTCGCCTCGCCTTGGTACACCCTTTACCGCCTTGGTCGCCTTGTCGCCTTGACAAGCTTGGGTGGCACCATATCATTATCATCTTTGCTCCTCCTGAAATGTGATAACCTTTCCCTCATCTGAGTAATAGGGAGTATTTTCAAAAAACTTGACATCCTTTGAGATAAACCTTCTCCGAAGAATAGGAGAATAACACTTGTACCCCTTTTGGTTGGCAGCATATCCCACAAAGACACATTTTATTGCTTGTGGGCCCAACTTATCCTTATGAGGCCCCACAATATGGACAAAAGCAATACATCCAAAAATTTTTGGGGGAAGACAGAATAGAGACATATTTGGGCAAAGAGGTTTTAGGGGGTACTTCCCCCCAAAGTACCTGTAGCCATCCGATTAATAAGATATACGAAGGTAAGAACACCTTCATCCCATAGCCCCTTAGGAACATGAATCTCTTGCAACAGGAAACGAGTGGTCTCCAAGATATGACGATTCTTCCTTTCAGCTACCCCGTTCTGTTGGAGACTCCTCGAACATGAAGTTTGGAAAGTAATGTCACGCTCTCCTAGGAACCTCTGAAGGTCACTGCATGTGTATTCGCCTCCGTTATCACTTATAAGGATCTTAATTTTAGTATCAAATTGAGTCTGCACATGATGATAAAATAACTGAAATATTTCTGAAACTTCATTCTTCTTTTTCATGAGGTACACCCAAGTAAAGCGCGAGTGATCATCAATAAAAGAGACAAAATACTGAAAACCATTCACAGAGCAAATATGGGCAGTCCAGACATCAGAATGTATCAAATCAAAGCAATTTAAACTTCGACTACGACTAGGGGCATAATTAGTTCTATAGTGCTTAGCCAATTCACAAGACTGACAATCAAAAGTAGTTTTTTCAATATTAAGAAAATGCGGGAAAGTAGTTTTTAAAGTCTTCAAACAAGGATGTCCAAATCTCTTGTGCCACAACATCAACTGATCAAGGTTGCTAGACTTTTGAACACCAAAAGCTTGACAAATGTCCAAGACATACACACCACCAGACTCATGTCCACCACCAATCGTCTTCTCACTCGCCAGATCCTGTAAAACACAATGGGAGGAAAAAAGTGATAGAATAGTTAAGTTATTTAGTTAAACTGCTCGCAGATAAGAGATTTGTAGGAAATGTGGGAACAATAACAACAGATTTGAGAGACACAGAGGGAAAAAGATGAATAATCCTTTTGCTAGCCACAGGAGTCGAAGACCCATCAACAAGTCTCACACTGCCAGAGGCAGGAGAAATGGAAGAGATCCCCATGGAAGACCCAGTCATGTGGTCAGAAGCTCCTGAGTCGATGATCCAAGAAATAGATGGTCCTTTCGAGGACACAGGAGTAGAATGAGCATGAGCTGCCGCCCCCACAAAATCACAAGAAAGAGATCGCCCGGTAGAATTGGCTTTTAAGGCCTTCAGTTCTCTAGTCAAACTCTTGTTCTCTGCCTGAAGGTACCCAGTATTCTCCAGATTACCATACATAGCCGTTTGGGATCTCACATATTTCCCATCGGCACCACGAATCCAACCTGGAGGGATCTGGTGAGGATGAAGATCCCAACATTTCTCCTTCCCATGACCTTTCTTCCCACAATGAGGACGATTCATCTTGCTCTTGTCCTCTAGTCTCACGTTCCTCGGGTGCCATTTCTTCTGCTCTGCAGCAAGGGAAGATTTTTCATGACCAACCAAAGTGTCTGAACAAAGGGAATTTATACGACTTGTTTCCCCTCGAATATAATGAGGCACTGTCTCTAGATCCGACACGGAATCTCTACCCAACACCTGAACTCTCCGGAATTCAAGTTCAGGAGGAAGACCAGAAAGTATCTCAAACACCCTCCGTTGCATGAGTTCAGTCTTGTAGTCATCTATAGTCTGAATAGAGGAATACTGATCTATTTCGGCCCACTTATGGGTCAACTTGCTGTAATATTCTTCGAAATCAAACATCCCTGTCATGTGGACTTGTTGGGTGCCCCAATACGAAGAAATGAGGGAGCAGAGTAGGTGGCAGAGGGGTTGCGGCTCCCAACAAATTAACTAAAATATAAAAAAATATCAATAAGGCATGCTTTGGTTGAGGCTCCCGAGAAAAGAAGCAGGCCTGCAGTGCTCGAGGAAGAAGAGAACAGAGTGGCTTGGAAGGTCGCCGGAGGGAAAGGGATGCACGAGAAGAGGTGGAGGTGGAGCGGCTTCGGGGATGGCCAGGTCAAACCGCGACTGGGAAGAGGGAAGGCTTGACGTCGAGGAGGTAAGGAACTGCGGCGAACAGTGAGGGATGCTCGGAAATGACTTTTGACGATGGTTGAAGAGCTTGCGGCGGATTGGAGGTGCAACCGGAGGACAGAGGAGGAGCGGGCGTTGTAGCAGATGTGGTCAAGGGTGGAGTCCGAGGGAATGAGTTGCACAGGCGAGAGGATGGAATGACTCTGATACCTTTGTTACGACTCTGATACCTTTGTTACGACCCAAATCAATCTCAATGAGAAAACACTGTAAATGGATCGTAATATTGATGAAAGGGAATTACAAGATAACCAATCTTGCCTAAGGGCAGCATCCCTGAACAGCTCGATCTTCCGGCGAGGGGAGACTCTCCCGTGCAGCCGCTAAGACACACAACAGACACAATACATTCAACCTAACTAATAAGACATAAAAACCACTATATATATAGATACATATATATGATATTACCAACTAACCCTGAATATAAAATAGAGACGCAACAGGTCCCCTCTCAGCAACACCGTCCAGCAGTCTTTTGCTTCGTCAACCACAACTCATTCCCTTCTCAACAGCGCCGATCGATTCATATGCCAAAGGGCCAGATGGAGGGGGTCTCTAGGCGAGGAGATCCTTCCCTCCGATCATCGGCTATATCCTTTTGGCGGCCTGGTTTTGGTTGTTGGAGAGCATAGGCTGGTGATCATCTGTGATGCTCGACACGCTTGGTGTAGTGACTGGGCTGAAGTCTCCTGTTAGGCAAGTATTGTTGTTGCTTGCCACTGCTACTGTTCGGTGCTCGCCTGGATAAAAAGGTCCATGATGCTCGTCTGTGCCGCTGAGTGGCCGCGCGACCTGGCGAGTATGGTCCTCACTTGTGTCTAAAGGTCCCATTGCGCCCCCTGTTGGCCATTAAATGCTGATCGGGCCTTCATGTACTTGTGCTGCTTGTTGACTGTTGATTTGTTGACTGCTGATTGTTGGCCGTTGACCGTTGACGAATAGGGGTGTACAATATATATATCACAATATTCTAAAAGAGAGTTTTAGTATCCAAGCTTTTCCCAATTTTCATCGAAATGTTTTTTCAAATCTTCTTTAGATCTTAATTATATTCAAATGTTCTCTCATTTTTTAATTACATAACTTAGGAAATGTCAAGACATGCATCAAATGTGGACCCCATCCCTTTAGGTCGAATGTAGGCAAACCCCCTACGTGAGAAATCAATTAGTAGATAACTCCCTACATCATAGGATCTAATCTAATCCTTAACATTTTTCATATGCAGATTTTTAAGCATCTTTTATCTTTTCTATTACTTTACGGTCTATTAACTTCCTCATCATAAGAAAATAGTTTTGAAATATTAAGTTTAGCCTCAAAATTTATATCGCTTTTTATTTGTCATCCATATTTAATTTCATAACGATATATCATATCGGTGATTTCAAAAAGAAATGCACATGCAAGGTTATTTCAACTGTTAGAAAAAGATGATGTAAATGCCCATTTAGTGGCCCATTACAGGCCTTCTTCATCTTTATGTAATAGTCCCACATCTTGAGAAAGAGACTCCTCTCTCTTTTCTCTCTCTATATATATGTATTCATACTTGTAATTATGTATTGAAGAAGTATATACAAGGTTTCAGCATTCTTCTATATGGCATCAGAGCTCACAGATCCGTCTACGCGGTCTGAATTTTCCTAACTGCCCACCTCCTGCGGTCTTCTGTGTTCGGCAGATAGCTGTGTTCGACGGATAGCAGTGTTTGCAGTTTTCTTATTCTCAAACTTCAGGCGGACTGCTAGTTATTGTCTGCAGGCCACTCAACGCACTGCCCTCCCTCATTTTCTTGGGCCTTCTCTTGGTTTTATGGATTTGGTTGTTGGGTCCCACCATCCTGTCCTGGTGTGGTATGTTTTTTTCCACCGCGGTCTACTCGATTTGATGTCCTCCCTCCTACTCGCGCGGTCTGGTCACGCGGTTTGCTCTTTACCCGCAACGATCAACTCCATTCGGCTGCGGTCTGCTCGCCCGTCTGTGATTTCTTTTATCCGATGCGGTCTTCTCACTGCTTTGTGAAGTTTTACCTCTTGCCGCCGTGGTTGGTCTCTCTAGCCGCTTGCTCTCTCAACGCGGTCTCTCTTCCCGCTGCTCTCTTAGCACGGTCTCTCTAGTCGCTGCTCTCTCAACGTGGTCTCTCTTGTCGCTGCTCTCTCAATGCAGTCTTTCTTGTCCCTGCTCTCTCAGCGCGGTCTGCTTGCCCCTGCGAGTTGCGGCCTGCTTTGCTTGTCTGCACGAGTTTGCCTTCGTGGTCTCTTGCAGTCTATCCTCAAGGATGTCTGCCGCAGACTGCCGATATTCTTCTCCTCTAGTCCGCAGCTTGCACCTGTTGTTGCCGGCCTCTGCCCTTATCGCGCGGTCTCAATTCTGTGTTCGCCTGTCGTCTCCCGCCTACTCTCTTGTCGGCTTCTTCTTCTGATGTGCGAACATTGCTGTGCGGACAACCTCTCTCCTTAACCGCTGCTCTCTGTACACAGTCTTCTTGTTGTGTCCGCCTACCCACCTTGACATGGATTCTTCTATTGACTCCTCTCTTCCAACTGGTGTTGTTGTCCCTGTTCCTAAACTTCGTGATGAATTGAGAATCACAACCATTTATCTTACTAGGAAGAAGAACTTTGTTGACTGAGTGCATTCTGTTTGTTGTGTTCTTCAATCAAAGGAGCTTCTGCGTCATTTAACTCAGACAGTTCCTTTTGCACCCACTGATGACTAGCTTCGCAACGATGGTCATGTTCAGACGTGACTTCTCAAATCTCTTGATGGCAAACCTTACCACATGACCATGTATCACGAGACTGTCAAAACGATGTGGGATTAGCTACATTCCCTTTACTCCGACAAGGACAGTCTCCAGCACCTGTACGACATCATCATTGATCTTCAGTCACTTGACTCTGGCAGTATTGCTGACTTAACCTCCTTTGTTGTTCGGTCCAAGACGCTGGTAGAAGCCTGGATTCAGCATCAGCACCCGACTACAGATCTCGCTGCCCAACGTACTCAAAAGCAAGCAGTTGGTATTGTCATGATGATAACTTGTGTTCTGCCTCATCTTCACAGTATTTGGGCTCAGATCTTCTCATCCGCTATTATTCCCTCCTTATCTGATGTGTGCTCCATGATTTTAAAGGTTTCACCACCTCCGGATACTATCGGCTCTCCTTCACCGGCCCTTCTCCAGCAATCTCCTGCACCATTACTACCTCTCCCTACCCCTACCCGTAGAGGACGTACAGACTCCCGGGGGAGGGTCGCGGTGGTCGGCCCCGGCCTAAGTGTTCCTTTCGTGGTAAGGATGACCACCTTGAGGCGACCTGCTATCGTAAACATGGTCTTCCTCCTCGTCCAGTTGCTGCTACTGCTACCCACAACCCTTCTTCCACTCGTGTTGATCTTGATGATGTCCGCCTCCAGCTCCAATAACTTCAAGGGTTGCTCCACAACTCGTCTGCCTCTGTCTCTCATGAAGGTATCGCTTGTCTATCCGCTAGTCCGTGCTGGATAGTGGATTCAGGTGCTACTCACCATATCACCTCCCTAAAGCCACCTCGATACTTGGATTCTTCGCATCCAAAGTTTATCACTGTAGGCAATGACAACACCACCCCTGTCTTCGGCTCTGCTGATATACCCCTCAATCCCTCTATTTTTCTTCGCTCGACTCTCCTTCTCCCGGGCTTTCCCTTTAATTTACTTTTTGTTAGTCGCCTCACTGCTGATTTGGATTGCTCTATCACATTCACCTCTTCTTTTCTGATGTAGGATCACAGGACGCAAAGTATCATTGGTAAAGGACGACTGCAAAACAGGCTCTACCTTCTTGATGCTTCTCCTACCATTCCCTCCTCCGTCTCCTCTGTTGACTGACATCGGCGTCTTGGGCATGCTCTTCTTCCAGTTCTTCAGAAGGCTCTTCCTGATGTTCTACTTCCGGATTTTACATGTGATTCTTGTATTTTGGGAAAACAACATCATTCCGCTTTTCCTCCTCATTGTGCCCGGAGCTCTGCTCCTTTTATGTTCGTTCATTCTGATGTTTGGGGCCCGTATAAAATAGCAAGTGTGTATGGTTATCGTTATTTTATCACTTTTATTGATGATTATTCTCGAATGACCTGATTATATTTACTTCGTGATCGCTCTGTGCTTCCTCTTGTGTTTGTGCTTTCATGCTTGAAATTGGCACACAGTTTGCAAATAAATTCAAAACACTCCGAACGGATAATACTTGCGAATACAGTAGTCATGAGTTCGATAATCTCTGCTCTGAATTTGGGATTATTCATCAAATTTTGTGTGCTTATACTCCTCAACAGCTGAGCGTAAAAATGGACATCTCTTTTATGTTGTGCGCTACCTCATGATTCAAATACATGCTCCCAAGGCGTATTGACATTTTGTAGTTTCGATGACATGCTATCTCATTAACCGTCTCCCCTTCCCCGTCCTCAATAACGCCACTCCATTCAGTCTCCTCTTTCCTTCCACACCACCATTCCCTCTCACCCCTCGCATATTTGGTTGTACTTGTTATGTTCATCATCTTGGTCCCTCCATTGACAAGCTTAATCCTCGGGCAGCCAAACATATGTTCGTTGGTTATTCCCGTATTCAAAAATGGTATATTTTCTACTCTCCCACTACCCGTAAGGTAACTATTTTGGAAGATGTTACCTTTCTGGAAGATCAACCGTTTTTCTCCACTTCATCACCACCTTTTCCACCACTGCAATCAGCTTCAAACTCTGGCACTCTGCGACCCGATGATCTAACCCCTGCCTACACAACCCATCTCATGACGAATTACGTATCCTTACATTGCTTGTCCCCGATGCTTCAGAACTTTGCTACTACATTATCCTCTATTTCTGTACCTAACTCTGTGCAGGAGGCTCTCCAACACCCGGGTTGGAGGGCGGCTATGGAAGAAGAAATGACAGCTCTCTAGGCTAATCATACATGAGATCTGATCTCTCTTCCTCCGGGACAGACTCCTGTTCGCTGTAAATGAGTCTTTGTCATCAAACATGCTCCTGATAGGACAATTGACCATCTTAAAGCCCGCCTGGTGGATCGCAGCTTTACTCAACAATAAGGCCTCAATTATGAGGAAACGTTCTCTCCCGTGGCCAAGCTCAATACGGTTCGTGTCATCTCTCCGTGGATGTGCATCGCCAGTGGCCCTTACATCAACTAGATATCAAAAATGTTTTTTTAAATGACAATCTTCAATAGACTGTCTACATGTAACAGCCTTCCGGGTTTTAGACCACAGAGGAGTCTCGAGTTTGTCACCTCAAAAAGTCGATCTATAGTCTCAAACAATCTCCTCAGACATAGTTCGATAAGTTCAGTAGGGCTTTTCTGGAAGTTGGCTTTACTCAGAGTTCGGCAGATTTTCCTCTGTTCACTCGACATAAGACAACATGAACGATTCTCATTCTTGTATATGTTGATGACATCCTAATCACAGGAGATGATGCAAAAGGAATACGAGCGGTCAAACAACATCTTAGTTTGTGTTTCAAACAAAAGATCCGGGGAACGTTCGATACTTCCTTGGCCTTGACATCGCACGGCGTCCTGATGGCCTTGTCTCATCCCAACGGAAGTACTGTCTTGACCTTCTTCAGGATGCTGACTACTCTGGATGCAAGCCGATTTATACTCTTATGGATGTCAATCACAAGCTTTGCGCACATGTCTCTGACGAAGATCTTCTCCTTCCAAATACAAAATACTATAGACGGCTGGTTGGAAAACTGATTTATCTTGCAGTCACAAGACCAGACATATCCTTTGTTGTTGGGGTTATCAGCCAGTTTATGCATTCTCCTCAGATGTCTCATCTACAAGCTGTCGAACGAATTCTGAGATACCTAAAAACATCCCCTATTCAAGGGCTGGTATACAAAACTTCTTCCTCTTCTAATCTTACATTAGCTGCATATTCAGATGCTGATTATGCTAGTTCCTTGAATGAGCGGCGCTCCACCAGTGGATTCTGTACATATTTTGGAGGTCATTTTGTTACCTGTCTTAGTAAAAAATAGTCCGTGGTTGCTCGATCTTTGGCCGAAGCGGAGTACCGTTCGATGACATTTATTGTATCCGAGATCACATGGCTTGAGGGTCTTCTACGAGATATGGGAGTAAAACTTTCCTCACCAACTACCTTACTCTGTGATAGTCAAGTTGTTATACACATAGCTAAGAACCCTATCTTCCATGAAAGGACGAAACACATTGAAGTTGACTGCCACTTCATTCAGGAAGGTTCAAATGAAGAAGCTGGAGTTGAAACATGTTTCAACTACTGATCAAGTTGCTGATATTATCATTGAGGCACTACCGAGTACTTTATTTTATCAGTTTTTGTCCAAGCTGGGTGCCTACGACTTGTACGCTCCAGATTGCGGGGGAGTGTTAGAAAAAGATAATGTAATGACCCATTTAGTGGCTCATTATGAGTCTTCTTCCACTTTATGTAATAGTCCCACATCTTGAGAAAGGGACTCCTCTCTCTTCTCTCCCTATATATATATGTATTCATACTTGTAATTATGTATTGAAGAAGTATATACAAGGTTTCAGCGTTCTTTTACATCAACAAAAACATTATGCAGGTAATATTCAAAATACTTTAATAAAACATAATTCAAGAAATAAGAAACCCACTATAGCTTTTCCTTTTCCTTTATCCTTTTCAGCTTCATCACCACGTCTATCACGAGACGTCATCCTCTGATTTCTTGGCCTCAGAAAATACTGAATTAGTACGCACTTTTAATTGAGTTGCGTCTCTTAGATATTTGTAGTGTTGATGTTAAAAAGGATAGGACTTTTATTAAGGGTGTGTCGAAGGGTTAGGAAACGTCACATGAGTGTGTTACGATTGCGCACACGCCGGCCCGTTATCTTCATTTCAGCATTAATTGTTTTTGTTATCCGCACCCCCTCATGTGTATAAGAGGGGGAGACTATCTTATTTTGGATGTTTTTTGGGTGTTTGGAATTTAGGGTTGCTCCCTAACTATCTTCTTCCTCTCCTCATCCCCTTCGTCTCCTCCCCTCCTCTAGCTCCCTCCTCCCATAGACATTCTTCTCGATTGTAATACCTCCTTCGTATTAATTTGGTCCGACCTGCCATCTCCGCCCGCATTTTTGGCCGTCGGAGCCCTAACACCTATTTTCGCGCTGACCCGTGCGGTTTCCACGACCGACGCCTTTGCTGCAGCCCCCGCCAGTTCGGCCCGCACGCGCCCCTGCCGCTCTCGACGACTGCCCGCGCGCCCCTGCCGGCTTCCGCGACGCCTGTCCTGCCACGCATTCGCACCGAGGCCCTCGACGACTGCCTGCGGGCGCCCCTGCCTGCTTCCGCGACTGCCCGCGCGCGCCCCTGCAGCCCCTGTTTGTTACGATCACTTCCGCCGCCGAGCCTCCCGCCGCCATGGCAACCCACACCACCACCGAGGCCCTCAAATCCGCAATCGAGGCCCTCAACAAACGCATTGAAGCCCAAGAACTGAGCCACGCATCGTTGGCAACTGCCATCCACGCCATAATGGCCAAGATCGATGCGATGCCGCAAATGAACGCCACCCACGCTTCCGGATCCTCCGTAGACGAGACTTCCATTCTTGGCGCAGCACCACCGCCCTGACTGGAGACCGACGCTGGCCCTCTGGCGGGCCTGGGCCGATTGGCCCTATCTTTGGACATCCCTATTTTTTCGGGAGTGGATCCGTTGGGCTGGATTGCTAAGGCCGAGCAGTACTTCGACCTCAACTACACACCCGAACAGGGCAAGGTGTCCATGGCCTTCGTCGGCCTGGATGGATCCGCGCTCCACTGGGCGTGGTGGCTTCGCCAGTCCAACCCTTTGCTCTCCTTGGCCGCACTACAACACGAGATGATCCGCCGGTACGACATCCGCTACTCCGGCTCGGAGTTCGAGTGCCTTTGCAACGTCCGTCAATCCGTCGGTCTGGATGACTACATCGAGGACTTCGTTGCCCTCGTCACTCATGTTCCCGGGCTGCCGCTCGACCATTATCCGGGGTTCTTCATGCAAAGCCTCCTCCCCACTATCCGCTTCCGCCTCCGCACGCACAATCCGCTGACGATCTCCGATGCTCTCGACTTGGCCCGCTTGGTCGAGGCCGACATCTACCCTCGACCACCTATTCCGCTGGCGGGCCTTCTGCCGGGTCAACCACCGGCAGTCCCTCCACGACCTGGACACGGGGATCAGCGCCCTGGACGCCCTCCGCCCCAGTGCCTCTCCAACAGCGAGTACAATGACCTTCGCAGCAGGGGCCTGTGCTTCCGTTGCCTCCAACCATACTCCCATGCGCACGTTTGCGCTGTCAAAGAGTTCCACGCCATCATCGGCGACTGTGACCCGAAAGTCACCTGGGAGGACTTCGAGTCCCTCGGGAACCCCTGGGTCCGGCCCCTTGGGCACTGTTGCCACCATGGACCGTCCGCCGCCAGCTCACTGACCACTGCCTTGAGGCCAAGACAGTTTTTCCAGACGCCGACACTGTTACGATTGTGCATACGCCGGCCCGTTATCTTCATTTCAGCATTAATTTTTTTTGTTATCCGCACCCCTTCATGTATATAAGAGGGGGAGACTATCTTAATTTGGATGTTTTTTGGATGTTTGGAATTTAGGGTTGCTCACTGACTATCTTCTTCCTCTCCTCATCCCCTTCGTCTCCTCCCCTCCCTGGCTCCCTCCTCACATAACCATTCTTCTTGATTGTAATACCTCCTTCGTATTAGAGTGCTTAAAAGAAAAACATACACGTTTCAAACTTAAAAAAATGTTATTTTAAAATAGGTAAAAAGTTTAATTTCAACCCAAAATCATTACAAATAGTCGTCCAAAAATCCCCTTCACAAGCTTTAACCACTTGCTAACTGCTAACTCAATACCAAGTCCAAAACAATACAAACCCAATTGAAATTTGTAGAGAGAGCTCAAATCTTGTAAGTATGTGTTCAGTGTCAAAATACAATGAGAGAATGCAACTATATAGGAGAGAGAAGGTGAGAAGAAAACCTATACAAGATGTGAGACTAAGGAGAGAAGAAGGAAAATAATAAAAAGGGGCCCAATAATGGGCCCATTACATGGACTTTTCTAACACTCCCCCGCAAGCTGAAGCATACAAGTCGTATGCGCCAAGCTTGGATAGGCACTGATAGAAGAGAGTACTAGGTAGAGCCTTCGTGAGGATATCAACAACTTGTTCAGTACTCGAAACATGCTTCAGTTCAATCTTCTTCATGTGAACTTTCTCCCGGATGAAATGACAATTTACTTCAATATGTTTTGTTCATTCGTGAAAGACTGGGTTCTTGGCTATGTGTATGGCAGCTTGACTGTTACAAAGGAGGAGTGCCGGTGAAGAAAGTTTTACCCCAAGGTCAGCAAGAAGGCTCTCAAGCCACGTGAGTTCCGAAACTACAGATGTCATTGCCCGATATTCTACTTCAGCTGAGGATCGAGCAACCACCGCTTGTTTCTTGCTTCGCCAGGTGATCAGATGCCCTCCAAAATATGTGCAAAAACCGCTGGTTGATCGTCGTTCATCGAGGGAACCCGCATAATCAGCATCAGAGTATGCCACTAATGTTGAGGTTGAAGAAGAGGTTTTGTATACTAATCCTTGGCCAGGAGCTATTTTAAGATATCGAAGAATCCGTTCAACGACCTGGAGATGAGAGCTTCGAGGAGAATGCATATACCGACTGACGATACCAACAACAAAGGATATATCTGGTCTTGTTACCGTTAGGTAGATCAGTTTCCCAACAAGACGACGATAGTATTCCGGATTTTGAAACAGAAGATCAGAATCTGAGGCCTGAGCACATAGCTTGTGATTTACATCCATTGGAGTGTTCACAGGCTTACAGCTGGAGTAGCCTGCATCATGAAGGAGATCAAGGCAGTACTTTCGCTGAGAGAGGACAAGGCCATCTGGTCATCTGGCAACCTCCAGACCCAAGAAGTACCGAAGGTTGCCCAGATCTTTTGTTTGAAATACAGAGCTCAAATGTTGTTTGACCATCTGTATTCCGTTAGAGTCATTTCCAGTAATGATGATATCGTCAACGTAAACCAATATGAGAACCGTTCCCGTTGCCTGGTGGCGAGTGAATAACGAGAAATCTGTTGAGCTCCGAGTAGAGCCAATTTCCCGTAGGGCCTTACTAAACTTGTCAAACTATGCCCGAGGGGATTGTTTGAGACCATAGAGAGACTTCAGAAGACGACAAACCCGAGACTCCCCCGTGGTCTTAAACCCGGGAGGTTGCTGCATGTAAACTGTTTCCTGGAGATCGTCATTCAGAAAGACATTCTTTATATCGAGTTGAAGTAAGGGCAACTGACGATGCACATCCACAGAGATGAGGACACGAACCGTGTTGAGCTTGACCACAGGAGAAAAGATTTCGTCATAGTCGAGATCTTGTTGTTGGGTGAAGCCGCGAGCCACCAGACGAGCTTTGAGTCTGTCAATGGTCCCATCAGGAGCATTCTTGATGACAAAGATCCATTTGCACCCAACTGGTTTCTGACCAGGAGGAAGGGGTACCAAGGTTCAAGTCTGGTTTGCCCAGATAGCAGCCATTTCCTCGTCCATGGCGGCGCGCCAGCCAGGATGTCTGAGAGCCTCCTGCACAAAGTTAGGTACAGAAACCGAGGACAGTGTAGTATAAAATGTCCGAAGGTGGGGAGAGAGGCGATGCAGGGAGACAAAGTTTCCCATCAGATGAGCAGTGGAGGCGGGCACCGAATCAGCAGGGGTCGGAGAAGCCGAAGTCGAGGCCGATTGCAGAAGGGGAACGGAACGAGGAGGGCGGACGATTGTAGATACGGATAACAAGAGGCTTGGAAGGAGCAGGAGCTGGGTCAGGAAGAACCTGTGGAAGGGGCACAGTAACGGGGATGACAGGTCGTGGGAGGGATAGTGGTAGAGGTGTCGGTGGTAGAGGAGTGGTTAGAGGAGGAGAGAAGAAAGGTTGATCCTCCCGGAATGTAACATCAACGGACACAGAGATCTTCCGGGTAACCGGAGAATAACACACATAGCCCTTCTGAGTACGGTAATAGCCGACGAAAATATGTTTAGCCGCCCGGAGATCCAACTTGTCTATGGACGGACCCAAAAGGTGTACAAAGCAGGTGCAACCAAAGACCTTGAGTGTGAGAGGGAAGGACGGAGCAGAGGGAAATAGGTGGCTGAACGGAGTGTCGTGGAGGAGAACAGAGGAAGAGAGACGGTTGATGAGGAAACAAGCAGTGGAGACCGCAAAGTTCCAGTAGACTTTGGGAACATGCATGAGAATCATGAGGGAGCGGGAAACATCGAGCAGGTGTCGATTCTTTCGTTTGGCAACGCCGTTTTGCTGGGGGTGTAGGCACAAGATGTCTGGTGAATAGTACCAAACTCCGCCCACAGATTAGCAAATTCATGGATAGTGTACTCGCGAGCATTATCGGTGGGCAACGTTTTTATGGTAGTGGAGAATTGCGTACGAGTCTCTAGCACAAAAGCCCGAAACACGCGAGGAAGCTCAGAGCAATCACGAAGTAAGTAAAGCCACGTCGTGCGAGAGTAATCATCAATAAAAATGATAAAGTAGCGATAACCAGAAATAATAGTAATTTTGAAAGGACCTCAAACGTCAGAATGCAGTAAATCAAAAGGAGCCGAGCTCCGAGTACAAAGTGCGAGAAAGGAAGAACGCGACTGCTTGCCGAAAATACAAGAATCACACTGAAAGGGAGAAAGAGATACATCAGGAAGCGCCTTTTGGAGGACTGGATGAGGGGCATGCCCAAGACGACAGTGCCAATCCACGGAGGAGACGGAGGAGAGGACGGTAGGAGAGGCATCGAGAAGGTAGAGCCCGTTTTGCAGTCGACCCCTACTAATGGTAATCCGCGTCTGCCGATCCTGTATCAAAAAACAGAAGAGGTGAATGTGACAGAGCAATCCATATCAGCAGTAAGACGACCAACAGACAGTAAATTAAACAGGGAGCCCGGAACATAAAGAGCCGAGCGAAGAGAGATGGAGGGGTTGAGGGAGAGGTCAGCGCAGCCGGAGACCGGAACAGTCACCCCATTAGCCACGGTGATACACTTCGAATGAGGAGCATCCGAGTACTTGGGCGGCCGCAGCGAGGTGATGTGATGAGTGACACCCGAGTCCAAAATCCATCGCGAACTGGAGGAAAAACAAGCAGTACCTGCAGTGGAGGTGGAGTTAACAGAGGCCGAAGGAGGGCTGAGCAGTCCATGGAGTTGCTGTAGCTGTAGGCGAACGACCTCAAGGTCGGCACTTGTGGAAGAAGAGCCGTCAGCTGCAACAGCAGCAGTAGGACGAGGAGGGTAGCCATGTTTATTGTAGCAAACTGCCTCAATATGACCGTCCCTGCCTCAATAGGAACACTTTGGGCGGCCCCGACCACCACGCCCCCTTCCGCAGGAGCCCGAACGTCCACCACGAGCAGAAGACGGTGGGGGAAGTGAGGGGGGAGGGTCTGCTGGAGAAGGGTTGGAGAGGAGGGGGCAGGAGTATCCGGGGGCGGTGACACTCGAAGGATCATAAAGCAAACATCAAATAAGGAAGGAGTAGTAGCCGAAGCCAGAACCTGAACCCAGATACTCTGAAGGTGTGGCGGGGCACGAGCCATTATCATGGCGATGCAGACGGCCTCCTTTTGAGTTTGCTGAGCGGCAAGATCCGTGGTAGAGGGCTGATGCTGGATCCAGGCCTCTGCAAGAGTCTTAGCACGAGCAATAAACGGGGTCATGTCCGCAGTCCCGGCAGCGTCGAGAGCCTGAAGATCAGTAATAATGTCATAGAGGTGCTGGAGGCTGCCCTTGCCCGAGTATAATGAGTGAAGCTCAGCCCACATAGCTTTGGCCGTCTCATGATACATGACCATCTGGTAGGGCTCACACTCCAGGGAGTCGAGGAGCCATGTCTGAACGCGACCGTCGTTGTGCAACCAGTCGTCGGTAGAAGGAGAAGGAGGTCCCTGATTGAGATGAAGCACAAGGCCCTTGGCCTGAAGAACTCGGCGAACCGAGTGCACCCATGGGATGAAATTCTTCTTTCCAGACAAGGAAATTGTGGTGATCCGCAGCTCATCACGGAGGTCAGGAGGAGCCGGACGGTCTGCAAAGGAGTTAGCCGTCGGGCCGGTGAAGTCAACAGAGGAGCTCATAGAGACCGGACAGGCCACAGCGAGCAGGAAAGGGCACTGTGGGTAGAAGAGGCCGCCCCGGGTTGACCAGGTCGCCGCGGGTTGAAGAAGTCGCCGCGAGTTAACGAGGTCGCCGCGGGAGAGCACTCTTGCACGACAAGCCCGCGCGGTTACACGAGAGGCCGCAGCGGGTAGTCAAAGCGACAAGAGCAGCGGAGAGCAAGAGAGAGATAGGGAGGCCGCGACCTAAGTGCGGAGAAACAGACCGCACGGTCACAGTGAGCACACTAGCAGCCAGAGAAGGAGTGACAAGAAAGGTCGGCTCGAACAGAAATAGAGAGAGGTCGCGGAGGTGAGGGAGAGACCGCGCGGGAAGACAAGGAGAGCCAGTTAGAAGGAGAGGCCGCGAGAGGAGAAGTCGAGCGGCAAAGAGATGGCAATGGCTAGGAGAAGCCACGAGAAGACTAGGCTGCGAGTAGGAGAACTCGAGCGGCAAGACCAGACAGCGGCTAGCGCAGGAAGAGCAAGCGACTAGCGAGAGAAGGCGATGCCCTCCTGGCAGAGGGAGGAGAGTTCGAAGCGGGTAGAGAAGAAGCCGCGCGGTTAGAAGGAAGAGGGAGAAGACCCCACTTGCCAGAGAGAATCCTATAAAAAGGAGATGGAAGCAGAGGTGGAGGCCACAGGAATGGAGGGGAAGAGAAGCGGGTAGAATTTTCTAGCCTCGGGGGTGGGGGTAGAAAAGCAACAGGCTCGCCTTGCGCGGGAAGGGAAAATCGGGCGGTTTAGTAGAGGCTAGCCGCAAGGAGAGACCGGGCAGTTAGCAAAGTGATAACCGCAGGGAGAGACCGAGTCCCTCTGATACCATGTATAGAGAGCTCAAATCTTGTAAGTATGTGTTCAGTGTCAAAATACAATGAGAGAATACAAATATATAGGAGAGAGAAGGTGAGAAGAAAACCTATACAAGATGTGGGAGTAAGGAGAGAAGAAGGAAAAATAATAAAATGGGCCCAAACATGGGCCCATTACATGGGCTTTTCTAACAAAATTCAAAACCAAAAAAATAAGTATAACAAGTTTAAAACCTTTAAAATAGAAATCACAATTTAAATTCCTAAAACAGCCAATCAGCCGGTTTTAACAAGCAAAATAGTGAAAAATATTATAGCTGACTAGTCAAAGGTTACCCCCTCCTTAAAATATTCAAAGCAAAAATGAAACTCAAGCCTCCTAAAACTAGCCAAAACTTTAATTACAAAAACTTTAAAGCTGGTCTAAAACAAAGACAAAAGCTCAACAACAAATCACAAAATTAACGGCTGTATTATATATAACCCAAATCTGCAGCTGGCCAAATACTTACGCAAAATAGTAGCCAGCCAAATGTAAGCCCACAGCAGCAGACCAAAATGGGCAACATAAAACTAATATATGCTGTCCCCTCCCCTTCCAACCTAATGTAATAGGTATAAAAAATACAAAGCATCAAAGAGCTATCCCCCCCTTCAGCATAGCAGTCGGCGATATTCAACCAAAACTGAAACAGTAGAAGGAGAATGAGAGATCTTACAGTGGGAGGAGGAAGAAATTGCCGCACAACTGGTCCTTCTTGGACAAGCAGAGGTCCGAACAAATCCTTCCAGAAACTCTGAAAGAGGAATCAAAGTGGTTGTGTAGCAGGGGAGAAATCGACAGCAGAACCAGCTCTAAATCAGCGGCAGAAGGGTAGCTGGCGTAGGAACGCCGGGACGGGGAAAGGAGGGCCTTCCGACCTGGAGCCGACCTCACGGGAGGACTGAGCGGCGGCGTGAGGGACGCGGAATCCTTCTGGATCGAGCACTCTCGCACGGAGAGGGGGAGAGGCGGCTAGGGCAAACCAAGGAGCTTCATAAATTTCCCAAAAAAACTGACCACCCAATATTCTCTCCCACCTCTAATACTATGAGGGAGAGACCACAGCTAATAGCAGATCCGCTAATAGCACACCACACAAGAGTTCAAATACACATAATTAAACATACAATTGCATAATAGAAAACAACACTACTAATAATTAGGCGGTCCGGGGCATCCAGAGTGTGTCGAACTTCTCCAGTCATGCGATCCCGGGCTCGCCGGGGGTCCCTTCAGTCACGGTAGCTCCGTCCTCGATGCATCATTCATCATTCGCCTCCACTTGAGAGGCACTCGACCTCGAGTGCTCGGGGTAAAGCGACACGTCCGGGTAGAAAGGAGACAAATTGCTCATGTTGAAGGTCTTGGAGATGTTGATGCTCGGCGGGAGATCGACCACATAAGCGTTGTCGTTGATCTTGCGGGAGATGGGGAAGGGGCCGTACTTCTTCGGCATGAGCTTGTGATGGTGTCCCGCGGGAAGCCGCTCCTTGCGGAGGAAGACCATAACCAAGTCTACTACCTCAAAAATCTTCTCGCGTCGGTGTTTGTCGGCCATAGCTTTATATTTGGCATTAGACTCAAGCAACTTGAGCCGGGTGTCGGCTTGGATGTCGCGGGTCTCTTCTGCTAGCTGTGTTGTCGAGGGAGGTGCCGCCGGTAGGCGGGCCAGGTCGAGCGCATGCCGGGGAGCTTTAGTGTAAACGACGGAGAAAGGGGTGCGACCGGTGGAGCTGTGCACTGCATTGTTATAAGCAAATTCAGCTTGCGAGGGCGTGATCCCACTGCTTCGGGAGGTCTTGGCAAATGCAACGAACGAGGTTCCCCAAAGTCTTGTTCACGACTTCGGTTTGGCCGTCCGTTTGAGGATGGGCGGAGCTACTAAACTGGAGGGAGGTATCAAACATCTTCTACAACATCGTCAAAAAGTGGCCAAGAAACTTGGGGTCGCGGTCGGACGTGATAGTGGTTGGTACGCCATGCAAACGAACCACTTCCCGGAAGAAAAGCCGCGCAATGTGAGAAGCATCAGACGTCTTGCGGCAAGGAAGAAAGTGTGCCATCTTGGAGAAACGATCCACCACGACAAACACTGTATCGACTCCACGTTGTGTGCGCGGGAGGCCCAAGACGAAATCCATGGAGAGATCCTCCCAAACGCCAGAGGGGACCGGGAGGGGTGTGTAAAGCCCAGTGTTGTGTGCATGGCCTTTGTACTGTTGGCACACATAACACTTCCGAACGAAGTTCCCTACGTCCTTGGCCAACTGTGGCCAGAAATAGCGCTCCTGGAGACTGGCAAGCGTCTTGTCTCGGCCCAGATGGCCACTCAGCCCGCCACCATGCAGATCGCGAATGAGCTTCTTCCGCAAGGAGGTGCGAGGAATGCATAGGCGGTTGTCTTTAAGCAAGAACCCATCAAGTAATAGGAAGCCACCATGTGAGCCGCCCAACGAACAGGCGCGCCAAACCTCTTGGAAATCAGTGTCGTCGGCATATAAATCGGCGAGGGTATCAAAGCCGATGATCTGGTGATGCATGGTTGCTAACAAACAGCTCCGCCGGCTAAGTGCGTCGGCGACCACATTTGAAGTCCCCGGTTTGTGATGAATAATATATGGAAATCGTTGGAGATAAGTGGTCCAACGGAGGTGTATGCCATCCATGCGCTTCTGACTGTTGATAAACTTGAGAGCTTGATGGTCCGTATACAAGATGAACTCCTTGTGTAGCAAGTAGTGCTCCCAATGCTTGAGGGCCCTGACGACGACATAGAATTCTTGTTCATAAGCGGCCCATTTACGCCTGGCATCACTTAGTTTCTCGCTGAAGAACGCAACCGGCCGCTTGTCTTGGGAGAGGACCGCCCCAATACCAATGCCGCTGGCGTCACTTTGCACCTCAAAGAGTTTATCAAAGCTGGGCAGCGCCAAGACCGGGGCCGAGCTAAGCTTCTGCTTGAGCAAGTTGAAGGACCGACTGGACTCTTCCCCCCATAGGAACCGTCCCTTCTTCAAGCAGTCGGTCATCGGTGCCGAGAGGGTGCTGAAGTCACGAATGAACCTCCGGTAGAACGTGGCTAACCCATGGAATGACCGTAACTTCGAGAGAGTTGTGGGGGCCGGCCAATCTCGTATAGCTTGGATCTTCTCCTCATCAACCCGGATGCCGTCCGCGCCCACAATGAAGCCCAAAAAGTTCAGCCGCGGAGCGAGAAAGGTGCACTTTTTGAGGTGTATAAATAGTTTGTTCTCCGCCAACACCTCCAACACAGCACACAGATGTGACAGGTGATCCGCTCTGCTCTTGCTGAAGATCAGAATGTCGTCAAAATAGACGACAACAAACTTTCCCAGAAATGGTCGCAACACCTGTGTCATAAGGCGCATAAAAGTGTTTGGAGCGTTAGATAATCCAAAAGGCATTACCTTCCACTCGAAGTGGCCGTCCGGCGTTTTGAAAGTCGTCTTCCACTCGTCACCAGATTTGATGCGGATTTGGTGGTACCCGCTGCGGAGATCTATTTTGGAAAAGAACTGGGAGCCGTCCAACATGTCCAACATGTCATCGAGGCGTGGTATGGAGAATGAGTACTTGATGGTGATCTGGTTGATCGCGCGGCTGTCGACGCACATCCGCCAGGAACCGTCCTTCTTGGGGACCAAGAGCGCAGGGACCCCACAGGGGCTGAGGCTCTCGGATATGAATCCCTTCTTCAACAATTCTTCAACCTTTGCCCGTAAGACGCCGTGATCCTTGGGGCTCATGCGGTAGTGAGGCAAGTTCGGGAGGCTAGCGCCTGGAATGAGGTCGATCTGGTGCTGGATATCCCGAAGGGGAGGGGGATGGTCGGATAAATCCTCAGTCGTGATGGCGCGGAACTCGTGCAGCAAGGCTTGCACGTCTGGGGATGCGGCTTCCGCCTCCTGCTCGCTAGTGGCGTACAATCCGTAGGGGACTAGGGCCACCACCTCCCTGGCCTCCGCAACGTCCCGCTCGAACAGAGAAGTGTCTTCGTGCATCACCAACAAACTGCGCCCCTTATCTGGAGGGGGACTGGTTGCGGGTTTGTTGTCGACCCGAGCCACAATGTGTATCTTTTTGCCAGCCCAAGTGAAAGAGTAAACATTCTCGCGGCCCTTGTACGAAACATCTGTGTCATACTGCTACGGCCACCCCAAGAGTAGGTGGCTCGCGTCCATCTCCACGATGTCGCACCAAACATCGGCTCGGTAGTGCTTACCCATGGCGACGGGAACGTGCGAGCGGTGGGTGACCCTCACTGAGGGCCCGCGCTGGATCCATCCAATGGAGTAGGGGTGCGGGTGAGGCTCGGTCGGTAGTGGCAAGTAGGAGACCAACCAGCTTGCGACAAAATTCTCGCAGCTGCCGTTGTCAATGAGGACATCACAGATCCTTCCCTTGATGTTGCAGTAGCTCCGGAAAACATTGCTACGTTGGACGTGTTCATCAAGCCGCGGTGTAAGAAGTAGGCGATGAACCACGCAAGCAGCGAAATCGCCCTCCTCGTCATACCCTTCAATGACCTCATCGGCCTCCCCCAAGTCGTCTTCCCTCTCCTCGTCCGGTGCTACAGCGTGGATGGGCTGGCGAAGCTGGGGGCAACGGGAGGCGTAATGACCAGGTTGCTGACATTTGAAACATGTTCCCGCCGGTGCGCGGTCAGGTGCCCGACCCTTAGGTGCGGAAGATGAGGCCGACACTTCCTTGCCGGTAGAGTCCGGGCTACTAGAACCCGAAGCATCCGTTCAAGGACGGCGAGAGGTCGCTCGGTGTAGCAGCGCTGCTGTCTTCTCCATTTGCTCAGCCTTGAGAGCCATGTTGTAAGCCTCATCCACCGTGCATAAAACATGCAATCCAATCTTCTCACGTAGGGACAGACGTAGCCCATGTAGGAAACGAGTGACTCGTTGGCCATCCGTCTCGGTTAAGCCGTTGCGGTCCGCTAGTCGGCTGATCTCAGCTAGGTACTCCGTGACCGCCCGAGTTCTCTGCGAGCAACTCTGGTAGAACTGAAACAAGTGCTGGTCGTAGTCGGGTGGGAGGAACCTATTCCGCAACAATTTCTTCATCTTTAGCCATGTGCGGACGGGGGCCTTGCCTTGGCGGTTGCGATTGAGTTGAAGTTGGTCCCACCAATCCGCCACGCCTGATTTAAGGCGGTAAGCGACCATCTTCACTTGGCGGCGTTCTTCGAGCTCGACCATTTCAAAGAAACGCTCGACTTCCGAAAGCCAATCGAGGAAGTCCGCGATGCCCAGGTTGTCGAAGAAATGGGGGATGTCCGCCCGCAGTCCGTACCCCTGTGGGTACTGCGGTGGCGAGTCACGCCAGGGAGGAGGGTTGACACCATCGTGAAACTCTTCCTCGGAGCTGGAGGCGGAATGTGGAGTGGCAGGGCGTGGAGGGACTGGCGCCGCGCGGCCACGGCGATACTGTCGCCCGTAGAAAGGATCCGCCGGAGGAGCCGTTGGGGCGTTGGGATCGGTGGGAGGCGGTGACTGCGGGTTGCCGAGTGCGGCGGTGAGGGCGGCGAGCTGGGCGGTTATGCCATTAATGGCCGCCCAGAGGGATGTGTCATCTCGCGGGTTGTCGCTCATCCACGCGACGACGACCCCGCGCGCGAACTGAAAGGGAGGAACGACGCTGAGCGTAGAAGTTGGCGCATGGCTCTGATACCAACTGACGTAGGAACGCCGGGACGGGGAGAGGAGGGCCTTCCGGCCTAGAGCCGACCTCACGGGAGGACTGAGCGGCGGCGTGAGCGACTCGGAATCCTTCCGGATCGAGCACTCTCGCACGGAGAGGGGGAGAGGCGGCTAGGGCAAACCAAGGAGCTTCATAAATTTCCCAAACAAACTGACCACCCAATATTCTCTCCCACCTCTAATACTATGAGTGCGAGACCACAGCTAATGACATATCCACTAATAGCACACCACACAAGAGTTCAAATACACATAATTAAACATACAATTGCATTATAGAAAACAACACTACTAATAATTAGGCGGTCCGGGGCATCCAGAGTGGGTCGAACTTCTCCAGCCATGCGATCCCGGGCTCGCCGGGGGTCCCTTCAGTCACGGTAGCTCCGTCCTCGATGCATCCTTCATCAGTAGCAGCAACCCTAGTGCAGCGGCAGGAAGGTTCAGAGAGGAAGAGAGGGAGAGAAATGGCACTGAGAAAGAAGTAGAGGGAGCATAGGAGCGGCAAGTTGGGTATGGGAACAGCAACAGCGCAGGTTGAAGGGAAGTGGAAGCGGAGACAGGAGTTTTATCAACGTAAAGAAGCGGTAGGCGGTGAGTCCGATTAAATAAAACTCAATGCACTGCTTCTTATTATTCTAGGTGCCATCAAACCAGCCCAAATTAAGCCTACCAGCCAACTCAATGCCATGTCAAGTGTCCAATAGCCACTTACCCAATATAACTAAAGGTTAAATCCTCTTACTATTACCAGCCCTTTTTATAAAATATGTTACACAATGAAATACACCAGCCAACTCATAAAAACTATAAAATGAATCGAAAATGTAAATGTCACAAAGCTTTATAAATCCAAGGTTAATATGAAGATCATTATCGTCAATAAATCTGCATAACACAAAAATGAACAAAAAGAAAACGAAGAGAGAAAAAAATGTACCAATAAATATAACACTGTCTTTCTTTCTCATCATCGGGGATTTC
This sequence comes from Platanthera guangdongensis, assembly GCA_039583875.1. Taxonomy (NCBI): domain Eukaryota; kingdom Viridiplantae; phylum Streptophyta; class Magnoliopsida; order Asparagales; family Orchidaceae; genus Platanthera; species Platanthera guangdongensis. The sequence goes on from CM077150.1 coordinate 273,999,300, forward strand.
AAAATGTGTTGCATGTTTTATTATTTGGGTTGTTACAAAGACTATGGCCCATCGTGTGCTGGGTGTTTTGTCACTACATGTGAATTTTTTTAATTAGTGGGCGTGGCTGTTGTGATCATTAGGGGCACCTGTTAGGCGTTGTGAGAGTCTAGTCACTAGGCATGTTAAACGAGGGTGGGGTAGACCAATAAAGACTTGGAATGAAACTATAAGGAAAGACATGATGTACTTAGGCATTAGTGAGATTATGGCACAAGATAGGGCACAATGGCGACAAAGGATGCATATAGCTGACCCCACTATAGTGGGATAAAGGCTTGAGTGTTGTTGTTGTAGTGGACGTGGTTGTTGGCCCAAGGCTACTCTGATGCCATATTAGAACCTATACATCCAATATAAAATTAATTGGTTGTTGGTGGAGATGCTGAGGTTTTATATTAAGTTTACAAGGTTCTATGAGTTTCTCAATGTGAGATTATATTCTCAATAGTTCTTTATCCAGTTTTTGATTTCTAGGCATGCTTTTGACAAACTGGACAATACTTCCCGTGATCTGGGAATGTATGGTCATACTAAATTTTAGAATGCTTGACTATAAATTTATGTTTGATTACTTATCCATTAGTGCTTGACATCAAAATTTGTTAATGTGCTACTATCGGCAGCACCAACTTGAAAGTTCAGCCTTTCAAAATTTACTTGCCGATACTACACAAATGTATGAGGAAAAAGTAGCGGAGGTGATTAAGCAATTGGAAGTTGAACATTCACACATTGCAAATTTGGAAGAAGAGCTGGTCTCTGTACGACAACAATTGACTGATGCTAGCAATTCACTTGAGGTAATTATAATAGGGTTAACATAAAGGCATGCATAATTTTCATTGTTTAAATATTGAGTATTTATGTTCTTATGGTACGCATTTATAAGCATATTCTAGCAGTAGGCATATAATTCTTTAATTTTTAGGGCATGAGCTGCATTAACTGTCATTTCTTCTAGCTTTATTGTAATTTATTTTATTATTTCATTATTTTATTAATTCTGAAGTAAAATTTTATGATAGCAGTTGATCCTGGGAACTTTTACTCTATTAACCTGCTTTACAAAGTACTAGCAATCTAACAAGTTAATGTCTTCAAAATATTTAGCATGAAGTTGAGTATTTCGGTATTTCCAACTTTATTGAAATGCCATATTTATTTGCGCTTTCATTGATTTATTTTCTTTCCTATCTTGTAGAAAATTTTCTGCATTCTATATTACGAATCTAGGATAGTTTAAAGAATCATTATCGTTGTTTGTTGGTGGTAAGAACATTTTTGGAAGATAAGGTGGTTTAAAATGGGCTTAGGTTCTTTAGGCATGTATGAAGAGGTGAAAGATGGTCCGATAAGACTTGTAAATTGTTAGAATAACCCTTGTATTGGGCCCATGTATTGTTGGCCCATTTATGCTTCTTCTTCTTTAGTCCCACATCTTGTATATGATTTGTTTCCTCTCTTTCTCTCCTATATATTTGTATACTCTCTTTATATTCATATACTCAATCAATATACATAAGTTTCTGGCCATTTCTACATGGTATCAGAGCCAGGTTCCGACTCTCGCGGTTTGTCGACGTCTGACCGCACTGTGTAAACTCTCTCGCGGTCTTCCTCCCACGGCTTGTTTTTCGCGGCCTGTTTTTTATCTAGCCGCGCTTCCTTGCGGCCTGCTCTTTCAGTCCGCCTCCTTCTGCCCTTGTTTTCTCTCCGTGGATCCACCTTCACCCTCCCCCCCTCCTGCTTTTATAGCCTTTCCTCTCTCCGTGGGACCACCTTCTTACCTGTCCGCTGCGGCCTCTCTCCTAGTCGCAGCCTCTCGCCAGTCCGCTCCTGCGCTCTTTGCGTGTTCGCGGCCTGTCTTGCCTGCGGCCTCTCTTCTGTCCGCCGCGGCCTTTCTTCTCGCCGCGGCCTCCTCTGTCCGCTGATCAGATCTGCCTGACCGTGCGGGCTGTCTCCTTCTCGCCTGCATCTTGGTCGCGATCTCCTGCCTTCTCCTGGTCGTGCGACTTGTCTCAGTCCGGCGCGACTTGTCTCAGTCCGGCGCGACTTGTCTCAGTCCGGCGCGACTTGTCTCAGTCCGGCGCGGCCTGTCTCTGTCCGGCGCGGCCTGTCTCAGTCCGGCGCGGCCTGTCTCAGTCCGGCGCGTACGATCTGCCTGACCGTGCGGGCTGTCTCCTTCCCGCCTGCATCTTGGTCGCGATCTCCAACCGTCTCCTGGTCTCCCGACTTGTCTCAGTCCAGTGCGGCTTGTCTCAGTCCGCCTGGCTTTTCTTTATCCGCGACTTTCCTCCCTAGTCGTCTAAGGGCTGCGGCCTGTCTCCATGACTTCCTCTGGTACTTCTCCCAGCTCAGCGGCCAGCCCGCCCCCTGTCCATCCGGCCTGTCCTCCAGACCGCCCGACCTGTTCTGTCGACCTCCGTGACGAGCTCCAGATCACTACTATCTCTCTTTCTGGCAAGAAGAACTTTATTCCTTGGTTACATTCTGTTCGGCGGGTTCTCCAGGCTAAGGGCCTTCTCCCGCACCTTACTCAGGCACCTCCTTCTACACCTACGGATGATTGGCTTCGTAATGACGGTCGTGTTCAGACTTGGATTCTGAACTCCTTGGATGGTGAGCCCTATCAAATGGCTATGTACTACGACACCGCCAAGACTATGTGGGATGAGCTCCATTCCTTGTATTCTGGCCGCGATAGCCTCCAGCATCTTTATGACATCCTCACTGATCTCTTCACTCTCGACACTGGCGGCGCCTCAGATATGAACTCGTTTGTCGCTCGGGCTAAAACGCTTGCTGAAGCTGGATCCAGCACCAGCCGCCGACCACTGATCTTGCTGCTCAGCGGGCTCAGAAGGAAGCTGCTTGCATTGCCATCCTTATGGCTCGACTTCCTTCTCATCTTCACAGTCTTCGTGCTCAGGTCCTGGCCGCTCCTACTACGCCCTCTTTTTCGGATGTCTGCTCCATGCTTCTCCGGGTCTCGCCTCCTCCAGATCTTCCAGCTCCTTCTCCACCGGCTCTCCTTCAGCATGCCCCTCCGCTCTTACCCTCTCCTCCCCCTTCTACTCGGGGGGGGGGGGGGGGGGGGGGGGACGGTCGGGCTCGCGGGGCCGTGGCCGTGGCGGCCGTGGCCGGCCAAAGTGCTCCTTCTGCGGAAAGGATGGCCACCTTGAGGCGACTTGTTACAAGAAACTCGGCTACCCCCCTCGCCCGACGGCTTCTGCCGTTACTGACGCTCCTCCGGATTTCGAGACCGTCCGTCTTCAGCTCCAGCATCTCCAGGGGCTGCTCAACCCCCCCCCCCCCCCTCGGCCTCCGTCGCCTCCGTCTCCCACACAGGTACTGCTTGTCTCTCCCACAGCCCGGGTTGGATTATGGACTCTGACGCTACTCATCACATCACTTCGCAATGGCCTGCCGAGTACTCGGGTTCTCCTTATCCGAAGTCCATCACCGTGGCCAATGGGGCGCTGGTTCCTGTCTCCGGCTCGGCCGATCTTTCTATCCACCCATCCCTCCCTCTTCGCTCGGCTCTTCATGTTCCGAGTTCCCCTTTTAACTTTCTCTCTGTTGGGCGTCTTACGAGTGACTTGGATTGTTCTGTTATATTCACTTCCTCTTCTTTTGTTATACAGGATCGGCGGACGCGGACTACCATTGGTAAAGGTCAGCTGCGGAATGAGCTCTACCTTCTCGATGCCTCTCTGGTCGCTCTGTCTTCCTTCTCCTCCACTGTCTGGCATCGTCGCCTTGGTCATGCCCCTCTGTCAGTTCTCCAGCGGGCTCTTCCAGACCTTTCTTTTACTTCTTTTCAGTGTGATTCATGTATTCTCGGCAAACAGCCACGTTCTTTGTTTCCTTCACATTGTACTAGGAGTGCGGCTCCTTTTGATCTTGTTCATTCGGATATTTGGGGACCATTTCAGATTCCTAGTATATGTGGTTATCGTTATTTTCTCACCTTTATTGATGATCATTCACACACCACGTGGCTCTACTTACTTCGCGAACGCTCTGAGCTTCCCCGGGTGTTTCGGGCATTTGTCCTCGAGACCCGGACACAATTCAATACCACCCTCAAAACTCTCCGTACTGATAACGCTCGTGAATACACCAGCCACGACTTTACCGCCTTATGTTCGGAATACGGGATTCTCCATCAAAGCTCTTGTGCGTATACCCCGCAACAAAATGGGGTTGCCGAACGCAAGAACCGCCATTTATTGGATGTTGCCCGCTCCCTCATGATCCAAATGCATGTTCCTAAAGCCTACTGGAACTTTGCGGTCTCCACTGCCTGCTTTCTCATCAATCGCCTCCCTTCCTCTGTCCTCAATTATGCGACTCCCTTCAGCATATTGTTTCCCTCCACTCCGGCTTTCCCTCTCTCGCCCCGTATCTTCGGAAGCACCTGCTATGTCCACTGCCTCGGGCCCTCCTCCGATAAATTGGACCCCCGGGCGGCGAAACACATCTTTGTTGGCTACTCCCACACCCAGAAGGGCTATGTTTGTTACTCACCCGCTACCGGCAAGGTCACTGTCTCTGCTGACGTTACCTTCCGGGAAGACGAACCGTTCTTTCCTGCTCCCTCCCCTCCTACTCCACCACCGCCTCCTCTCCCGCCGTCCTTCCCTCGTCCCGTTATTCCTGCTACTCCACCACCACCCCCGCTCTCTCCTCCCCCCGCTCCTTCTACCACCAAACCGCTCGTTATCCGGGTCTACACCCGTCGCCCTCCCAGTTTCGTTGCCCCTCTGCCGCCGACCTCTGCCATGGACACTTTGCGTCCCTCTGATCAGGTAACGCCCTCCACTGCCCATCCTCTGGAGGCCTACGTCTCTCTTCATCGCCTTTCTCCACCTCTGCACACCTTTGCTACTTCTCTCTCTTCGGTTTCTGTTCCTAACTCTGTACAGGAGGCGCTTCAACATCCGGGCTGGCGGGCAGCCATGGAAGAGGAGATGTCTGCTCTCTGGGCTAACCAGACATGGTCTGTTGTCCCCCTCCCTCCGGGTCAGAAACCGGTCGGGTGCAAGTGGATCTTTGTCATCAAACATGCTGCTGATGGGACGATCAACCGTCTGAAGGCTCGCCTTGTCGCTCGCGGCTTCACTCAACAACAGGGGCTCGACTATGAGGAAACCTTTTCTCCGGTCGCCAAGCTCAATACCGTTCGGGTCCTCCTCTTTGTCGCTGTTCATCGACGGTGGCCTCTCTTTCAGCTTGATGTTAAGAATGCTTTCTTAAATGAGGATCTCCAGGAGACGGTCTACATGCAACAACCGTCCGGGTTTGAGACCACGGGGGAGTCTCAGGTTTGCCGCCTTCGCAAGGCTCTGTATGGTCTCAAACAATCTCCACGGGCCTGGTTTGAGAAATTCAGTAAAGTACTTCGAGCTGTCGACTTTAGCCGAAGCTCGGCTGACTTCTCGCTCTTCACTCGTCACCGACCATCAGGGACGGTCCTTCTATTAGTTTATGTTGATGACATCATCATCACGGGAGATGACTCACAAGGGATACATGTCGTCAAAGCACATCTGAACTCGGTTTTTCAGACAAAGGACCTGGGGACTCTGCGATATTTTCTGGGTCTTGAGGTTGCCAGGCGACCGGACGGCCTTATTCTATCTCAACGAAAATACTGTATTGATCTTCTTCATGATGCTGGTCTCTTAGGGTGTAAGCCATGTGATACCCACATGGATGTAAACCACAAGCTGTGTGCTCAGACTTCTGACTCGGATCTTCTTCTCCAGAACTCTGAATATTATCGACGACTTGTTGGAAAGTTGATCTATCTTACTGTTAGCAGATCAGATATTTTCTTTGTTGTTGGTCTTGTCAGTCGATACATGCACTCTCCTCGCAAGTCTCATCTTCTGGCGGTTGAACGCATTCTGAGGTACTTAAAAACAGCCCCGGGTCAATGACTTGTGTACCGGACTTCCTCGTCTGCTCCTACCTTAGTGACATACTCTGATGCGGACTATGCGGGCTCTCTTGATGACCGGCGGTCTACTAGTGGTTTCTGCACATACTTTGGGGGACATTTGGTTACATGGAGAAGCAAGAAACAAGCGGTCGTTGCTCGCTCATCCGCTGAGGCAGAATACCGCGCAATGGCTTCTGTTTTATCCGAACTCACATGGCTTGAAAGTCTTCTCACTGATCTGGGTGTAAAATTACCTTCTCCTGCTCTACTTCTTTGTGATAGCCAAGCGGCTATACATATCGCCAAGAACCCAGTCTTCCACGAAAGAACGAAGCACATTGAAGTCGATTGCCACTTCGTTCGAGAGAAAGTTCAAATGAAGAAGCTCGATTTAAAGCATGTTCCAGGGACGGAACAAGTTGCAGATGTCCTCACAAAGGCTCTTCCCAAAGCATCCTTCTATCAATGCTTGTCCAAGCTTGGTGCATACGATTTGTACGCTCCAGCTTGCGGGGGAGTGTTAGAATAACCCTTGTATTGGGCCCATGTATTGTTGGCCCATTTATGCTTCTTCTTATTTAGTCCCACATCTTGTATAGGTTTTGTTTCCTCTCTTTCTCTCCTATATATTTGTATACTCTCTTTGTATTCATATACTCAATCAATATACATAAGTTTCTGGTCATTTCTACATAAATAAATTAATGTGAAACGATGAAAATAAATAAATTTTCGCACGAAGATTGTAGAAAAATAGAATATATAGTCGAAAAAGATTTTATTTTTTTTCTTCTTCATCAAATAACATAAGGATTTGCACACATATATATGAGAAGGAATGAAAACTCAACTCCAAACTAAGATGTGGGACTAAACTATACTTTTCATCAACGGGCCTTTACATGAGCTTTTACATGGCCTAAGTCAATTCTTCTTCACTCCCTCGCAAGCTTGGAACATATATATTGTAGGTGCCAAGCTTGGAAACAAACTATCAGTATAGTAGGTGTGGTAAGGCCTTGGTGAGAGCATCAACAATCTGCTCGACAATGGATACATGCTGCGAATTAAATTTGTGTAGCTGAACTTTTTCCCGAACGAACGACAATCAACTTTGCTTGGTATGTTCATGAAAACGGGATTCTCGACGATATGAATAACATCTTGACTATCACAGTATAGAATGACCGGAAAGGGAGTTTGGCACTAAGATCGGTAAGAAGACATTCCAGTCATGTGACTTCAGAAACAGTTGATGCCATTGAACGATACCAAACCTCTGTAGACGAGCGTGCCACTTCTGTTTTCTTCTTGCTTTGTCAGTTGATCAGGTGTCCTCCAAAGTATGTGCAGTAACCGCTCGTAGACTCACGATCATCAAGAGATTCGACATAGTCTGCATTAGAGTAGACAACTAAGGATAGAGAAGATACACAACCCTTGTCCTGGGTCATTTTTCAGATATCGAGGAATTCACTCGAAATCCTGGAGGTGGGACATCAACGGAGCATGCATGAACCAACTAACCACTCCAACAACAAAGATTTTATCAGGCCATATGATAGTCTAATAGATGAGCTTGTCAACCAGGCGACGATTCCGGATTAGGGAGGAGCAGATTAGTGTTAAATATATGAGCGCAGAGCTTATGGTTGTCCTCCATTGGCGTGTCAGCAAGTTTGCATTAGTAGTAGCCTGCATCGTGAAGAAGGTGAAAACAGTACTTTTGTGGAGACAAGACAAGTCCATCGAGTCAACAAGCTACCTCAATGCTTACAAAATATTGGAGGTTGCCCAAATTTTTGATCTGAAAATGTGAGGCCAAGTGCTTCTCAATCAGAGAGATATTGTTCAGATCATCGTTGTGATAAAAATATCATCATGTATCAGAAGTATCATTGTTCCTGTCGGGCGACGACAAGTAAATATTGAGAAGTCCGCCGAGCTCCGAGTGAAGCCAAAATCTCAAATGGCCTGACTGAATTTATCATTCCAAGCCCGAGAAGACTGTTTGAGATCATAAATAGATTTTTTGATGCGGCGGACAAGGGTCTCCCACATGTTTTCATAACCAGGAAGTTATTGCATGTAGACAGTCTTGACGAGATCACCATTAAGGAAGACATTTTTGATGTTGAATTGATGCAACAACAAATGACGATGGACGACCAAGGAGATGAAGACCCGAACGGTATCCAACTTAGCGAAGGGGGAGACTCTTCATAGTTGAGGACATATTGTTAAGTGAGCCCATGAGTCACAAGACAAGCTATGAGACGTTCAACGGTCTCATTAGGATGATGGTTCACAATGAAGACCCATTTATATCTTACACGGGATTGGCCAGGAGGAAGGGGGACAAGGTCCCAAGTATGATTGGTCCAGATTGTAGCAATTTTTTATCCATCACGACCCGCCACCTTGGATGTTGAATAATCTCCTGGGACAAGGTCCCAGGTCTGATTGGTCCGGATGGTAGTCATTTCTTCATCAATCGCATCCTGCCTCCCCGAATGTTGAAGAGTCTCATGTACAGAAGAGGGAGGGTGATAGAAGAATAGGAAGTCACAAAGCTGTGAAAATTCGGAGACAAGCAGTGTAGGGAGACATAGTGAGTGAGAGGATGAGCGGTAGACATCGTAGACAGATCAAATGGCAGTGGAGCGTCATCAGTAGGGGGCAACTGTCTCAGGGTATCAGACGGGGGACTACGATGAGTGTATACACAAATAGGAAGATGTGGCGGTGTTGGGAGCATGAAAGATGGTGTTGGAAATAGAGGAGGTCTGTTGTTTTTGATAGGTACGTTAAGATGTGAGATAGCAGTTAAGAAGGTATCCGTAGAAGTCGAGTAGAAGGGTTGCTCCTCATAAAAGGTGACATCAGTGGATGTAACAAGTATTCGAGCATTGAGAGAGTAACACACATAACCCTTCTGTGTGCGAGAGAATTCAACAAACATATACTTGGTAACACTTTGAGCAAGTTTATCCATGTCCCGACCAAGATGAGTCAATGAGAAGAGGAGTTTTGAATAAAACATGATGGAGAACCGCATTACAATGTTGCGAATGGAAGAGAGCATACGATTAATTAGATAGCATGTGGTGGAGAATAAAGTGTTAATAGATCTTGGAGACCTGCATTTGAAACATAAGAGATCGAATAATCTCGAGGTGTCGATTCTTCTGTTCGGCCATATCATTTTATTGCGGTGTATACGTGCAGAATGTTTGGTGGATAATACCAAACGTAGTGCAAGTTTTCTTAGAGTTGTCACTTGTATATTCGTGTGCATTATCACTTCGAGGTATTTTAATTGAGCTTGAGAATTGAGTACGAGGCTCAACGATGAAGGAGAAAAAGACACGTAGTAGTTCAGAGCGATTGCGCAACAAATACAACTTTGTGATGCGAGAATGATTATCAAAAAATCGAAGAAAATAATGATATCCATATAAACCAATAGTTTTATACGGACCACAAATGTCTTAGTGCACTAAATCAAAGAGAGCAGAGTTTTGAGTATAGTGTGGGGAGAAGATAGAGTGATTTTGTTTCTCGTAAATACATGATTCACATGTGAAGTCAGGAAGTGATTTCTGCAAAATAGGAAGAGAAGCATGACCAAGACGTTGATGCTAATTCATAGAGCTGACAGAGGAGAGAACTGAGGTGGGATGGTCCATAGTGTAGAGTCCATTTGACAACCACCCTCTACCAATAATATTTTGTGTTCATTGATCCTGTATCAAAAAGGAAGAAGAGAAAAAGGGGATGAAACACTCAGGATATTTAGTAAGATGACTAACAGAGATGAGATTAAATTGAGAGTCAGTAACATGAAGAATAGACCGAAGAGAGAGGGATGAAATGAGGTCCACATCTCCAGAGAAGCAGACCGAGGTGGTATCACCATTGTCCATCGTGATAAACTTAGGATAAACAGATTCTTTGTACCGAGAAGGCTTTTGCGGAGTAATACGATTCATTCCCTAGAATCCACTATCCAAGTCGGACTATGGGAAAACTGAAAAGCATGATATACCTTCATTAGAGATAGATGCGACGAAGCCAGAAGTTAGAGCAACTAGCCCCTGGAGATGTTGTAGTTTCGCTCACAAGGTGTTAATGTCGGAGTGAGAGGTGGTAGGAACATCCACCACAGGAGAAGCGTGATCTGAGAGTTGGAGGGCTGGGACGGGAACCTATATTTTCATTAACAGATGGCCTCAGTATGATTCGTCTGTCCACAATGAATACACATGCGAGTGTTTTCACCTTGGAGTGATTGAGTCCATCACACCCACTGCCCTGTGATCCATGGCGACCTCCGCAGTGCCCAAGATGTGGAGGGCAAGTGACAGTAGAGTGTTGGAGTAGAGCTGGAGAGGGAGTCATCGGGACATCGACGGGCGGAGTCACCTTAAAGATCATGGAGTTCACATCTGAAAGAGATGAAATAGTGGAAGAGGATAAGATGGTCACATGAACACTGTATAGATGAGATGGGAGTTGTTCCATCATTAGAGGTTTGTCGACAACTTCCTTCTGAGCTCATTGAGTAGCAAGATCCAATGTCGGAGGTTGGTGCTGAATCTAGGCATCAATGAGTTTCTTGCATTGGGCTACAAAGGATGTCAGGTCACTGTCTGAACCAGGTTCAACAGTATGGAGGTTCCGAAATATATCGAATGAATGATGAAGGTTGTCCTGCCCAGAGTATAACGTCTTTAGTTCAACTCGGACTCATTTCTCAGTAGGCTAAACAGGGGTATCACGAGTGACATGATGAAAAGACCTTTGGTTTGGAGGACTCGGTGCACAGAGTGCACCCACTCAACAAATATTTTCTTCCCAGTAAGGAAGATCATGGTAATGCGGAGTTCGTCCTGGACATCAGGGAGAGGGGCTGTAGCGAGTGCGAGAAGAATGGAGGGAGTAGACACAATGTTCGTTCCCCAGGGAGTAGACATTGCTGGAAGGAATCGACAACAATTGCATGTGTTTGTGAATACTGGAGGAAGTAGCTGGCAATGGACCATAACAAGCTCTTGGCCACTTCTGGACAGAAGGGGTGGAAAGTACCCAAACAACAAGTGTGGCGATTGTTGCAAGGAGCTGTCACGAGCTTTGGACTAGAGGTGGTGCAAAGTTAAGGGAAAGCTCAAGACGTCAAGTATTGGACCTCAGGATCGGTAAGTCCGGGGCGCAAGTGTTTGCGAGTCCTAATGATGGAAGATACAACTTTTGGAAGGTAGTGGCGAGCTCATGAAGACAGGGCGGCGAACGCTGAGTCTGAGAGGCAGCTGCGAGTGCTGGAAAACAACAGAAGAAGTGACTTCTGGATTGAGGAAAACTGCGACTCCATGAAGGAATGTGGCATTGACTGTGGGAACTTAGTGCCGAGCTCTGAGAAGAGAAGTGATTTCAGGAAGGAGGATGACTCGAGTTCTAGATGGCAGGTAGTTGCAATTGTGGAAACATAGAAGCAACGAGCTCAGATAGGCAAGATCCAACGAGTGCCGCAACTGGAGCCCGACATGAGGACCCTGCGGAAGGAGACAAGCTCTAGCGAGTACTCTGTTGCAATATAGATGAGAGGCCGCGAGCTCTCCTGCGTCCGACTGGCCTATAAAATATGGTAGTGAGTGTGTGTGTGTGTGTGGGGGGGGGGGGTATTACTTGAGGGTATCCAGGCTCTAAGCTCGAGCGAGTACCATGTTGCAGGTAGCGAGTACCTGGAAAAAATGGTGGAAGAAAACAACTCAATCGGCGAGAGCGGGAGCTCAATCGTCGAGAGTCCTATTAGAGGAATCGAGTGACTCTGATATCATGTAGAAAAATAGAATACAGAGCAAAAAAAGATTTTATTTCTTTTTCTTCATCAAATAATACAAGGATTTGCACACACACACACACACACACACACACACACGAGTGACAGTGCACGGGGGGCCCCCGTTCCCCGCGCGATAGTACCTGCTCCCACCGGGCTTCCCATGTATTTTAAATATATTATATTTATATATTTTCTTATTTTAAAATATCTTTAATTAAGTTTTTTATTTTTTGGTAAATTATTATTATTAATTAAATTATAAAAGTTATTTTAAATTTAATTTTTATTTAAAATAAAATATAAAAAAATTTAAAAAATACTGCGCGGGGGCCCCGACGAACTCGCCGGTGGGCTCCGGTCAGGCCGCCAGCAGAGGGTCTCCCGGGCAAAGCCACTGTCGGCGGTGGCCCTACCCGCTCGCTGCTGGATAACCCCCGACGAACTCGCCGGTGGGCTCCGGTCAGGTGTAGGGCCGCCACCGGTGGTGATCCTGCCCGCTCACCGTCGGACAACCCCCGACGAGCTCGTTGGTGGGCTTCGATCAAGCCGCAAGTGGCTTAGGGTAGCAGTCGTTTGCATTTCTGAGGTTAGGGGACGTCGGGTTTTTTTGCTGTAGCGATGGAAGGGGAGAAGCTCTAATTCACTATATGCAGCCAGATCTTCTTAATCCAACAACTAATATTTAATTCAGGCTAATGGCAAACCAAAATATTTCTTTTTAATATAGTATATATATATATGGTTAATTACCGGAACCTTCCGTGGGAGTTTGCATAATTACAGGTTTCCCCCCTCTATCTTTCGAAATTACATTTACCTCCCTTCTACGTTTTCCCAGTTTACAGAAATGTTCCTTCTGTTAGAAATATGGATGGAAAATATTAAAATCAGCCAAATATTTTTCTGATATTTCAATTTTATCATTTTATAATGATTCTAGATTAATTACAAAGGGTAAAATTAATTTTATTCTTTGTAATGGGAAGTTATTACAAAGGATAAAATTGAAATTTTATAAAATAATTTGACATATTTATCACTTTCCATCTATATTTCCAAAGAAAAAATCACCCCTTTCAATGTATTCATAAAAAAGGATAAAATTGAATATCATGACATACTTTGATAGATTTTATCTTTTCCATCCATATTTTTAACAGAAGGGCAATTTGTAAACTGGAGAAACTTAGAGAGGTGGTAAATGTAATTTCAAAAGATAGAGGGGTGTAACCTGTAATTATGCAAACTCCCAGGGGAGGTCCCGGTAATTAACCACGCACACACACACACACACACACGTCAACAACGGGTCTTTACATGGGCTAAGTCAATTCTTCTACAAATATTAACATAGGAACGCAATTAGCACTTTATGTAACATTCAACATGAGTAAATAACACTGGTGATTTATAAAGATGACCAAATAGTTTCAGCTACGCTGATGTGTCCCAAGGTTATTTTCTATAGCCCACAATATCTTTGAAGCATGATAACTGGAAATATGACATACTCTTAGTTGTGTTTAGCTTCTAATCTTCATACCAAATATTGTTGGACAACTAACTATTGGCATTCATATTTTGTCATTATACCTGAAACTGTGCTAATTTTTCTTTCAAATTAATTTACATATAACTTATATACCTCGAGTAGGGGCTCTTAATTGATACTTTTGAAGAAACATGAAGCAATGGATCTAAATTTAAAGTTACAGGAAATGTCAATGAAAAATAAAGAGGCTGCATGCATAATCCAATCTCTAGAGGCGGTGAAAGATGAAATCTTATCTCAAATGGTATGAGGTTTTGCATATTCAATTACTAAATCGTATACTTTGCATATTAAAAGCAGCATCAATTCATTTAGCTTCTAATATTCATACCAAATACTATCTTCTGCTAGTACTATTGATTTTTCATCTTTGTAAATATACTCGAACTTGCATTAATTTCAATTTTGAAATTATTTACCTATAGCGTATACCCTAATAATGGGTCTTAACTGGTACTTCAGAAGCAACAAGAAGCAATGGATGGCCAAAATTTACAGTTGCAGGAGATGTCAATGAAGAATGAAGAGTCTGCAAGGATAATCCAGTCTCTGGAAACAGCGAAGGATGAAATCTTTTCTGAAAAGGTATGAGCTTTTGCATGTGGAAGAAGTGGATTATATAATTTACATATTGATGCAGCACCATCAATTAATTGTTTAGACAGACTAAACTTTTTATAGGCCAAGTTTAAGTGATTGAACCATATGACAGAGCAAAATCAAACCTTTTTTCTTATTTTTTGTCCCCTTATCAATCATGATTGAACTTTAGCTTCCCTAGATTGAGCCTTATGAACTGAAATTGATGGTGCAATATTGTCAAATCATGTAATGTCTTGATTTTCTCTATTAAATGAAAATAGACATTTGCTCTGGCTTCTTCCTCTTAGTCAATCGCTAGGGCTTGAATTATGCCATTCATAGGGTTTCTTGAGACTTATTTTTCTCTACCTTGATGCAGGACGAATCCAGCGCCGGATAAACGGTGATCTAACACTACATGTCATGCAAATCCGACGGTGTGGATTCAAATTAGATAATAAATAATTAAATCTCAGGCAAATATTTCAAAACAAGGCAAAATAATTCATTAACCAACTTTGATATTCCTCCGCGTAGAGGGTCAAAGCAAGAGCACGCGGCGAATCGATCCTTCCTGCAGTTAGAGATTTTTCAAGAAGCAAATAACATAATAAGCTATAATCCCAAGCAAACACATAATATCAAACCATAATAATGTTTACAACCAAAAAATCAATACAAAAACACAACACAAATATTAGTGTTGTTGTAAATAAAATAGATCTGATTGTTGGAGGGCTCAAAGAGGGATTCCGGTGGTGGGTGGACCAGGTTGGGTAAGGGGAAGACTGGTTGGGGATTAGGAGGGCTGGATCGGAGAGGAAAGTTGTTGGATCTGGGCTGGAATGCCCAGATCTGGACAGATTTGGTGATGACTGGCTGTTGGGAGGTAGATCCACGGGATGGTGGGGGGTGATGGCAACAAAAGGGAAGAGGCGGGGCAGCTGGATGTAGCTGGAAAAGTCCAGATTTGGACTGTTTTGGGGCTGAAAACAACCAGGCAACTGTAGGGGAGGTGGCGGCGGCTGGACAGGGAGGGAGGGGGCTTTTACATGGGTTCTGAGGGGGACTAGGGGCAGGGGCCCGATGGCTGAGGGGCAGCTGCCTGGGGGCTGAGGTGTGGTGGGTTAAGGAGGGCGGCTGGATGTTTATTGGGGAGAGGCTAGCGATTTGAAGGAGGGGTGGCTCGAGGGGGTTCTGATGGGGGTCCGGCTGGCTGGGGGTGTAGAAAAACTGGGGGCGGCGACCTGTTTTGGGAAGGGGCGGATTTTATGGGAGATCTGAACAGTGGTGGTGGCTGGGCAGCAAGATGGAGGGGGTAGGGGGAGGGGAAAATTGAAAGATACAAAGAACTTACCCAAGGAGTCGTCACCAAGGGGTTCCACAGAGTCGACACCGCGGAGTGATCACCAGAAATGAGGAAGAAAGCTCTCGAAATTTCAGCAACACCTAGAATGAGCAACCCTAACATCTATTTATAAGAAACTGAAAATTAGGGCACCGAAAATCAACGACTATGATTGACCGATGGTTTCAGAGCCATAACTGTAACATCTGTTATCTGACGCGAAATTTAATTTTATTTGTAGGGTCGAGTCGCGACGGTTTTTGATCGAGGCAACGCGTCGTCAAGGTATACTATTACTTTTCCTTATGAGAGCGACCGTTAGTTCGTTAAGTGTGTTAATACTAGTGCGTAACGCATGTATTTTAGAATCGACGCGCGCGGTGAGAATGGGTTGCGTTTAGCACGAAAATAGAAATAGGGTGTCAATAGCAATTTTACCCACCCTCTCCTCATGCGGTTATCAAAAACGCAAGGCTTGACAAATAAAATCCCGTAACCTCCCTCTTTCTCACGGGATTTAGCAAAACCGCAGCCCGATTTTCGTTTCTCCCGTTCCGCCTCCCGCACGCAGCGACGCTGAGCCAGCCCGACGCCTCCCGCGTGCCCTAACCGGCGGCTATTCCTCCTCCGGAACTCCTCTCCGACCACTTCTCCTTCCTCTACGAGCGCCGGTGGACATTCCTTTTCTTTTCTTGTCCGTGGAAGTGCCGGATTCAACCCTAGCCGGTGGTAGTGGAAACTATTTTGGTTTCGGTGAGTCGATTCCTCCCTTATCTCTTTTCCTTCATGGAGATCCTATGATTTGGAGATTAGACTAAACTAATTTTTGTTCCTAATGTCCTAAATAGGTTTTGGAGTTCGTGATCCTCCACGGACTTTGGGTTGGACGCTTTGAGAGCCTCAATCACTCCACGTAAAGGTAAAATCTGAAGTTTAGCACGTGAAATTTTGTAACCGTAGTTGTATATAAATTTTCCACGGGAAAATCGCCAAGGGAAAAATTATGAAATTAGCGCTACTGTAAATTGTAGGACTTTGGTGGGGTCGGGGCAGCTTTCTGAAGGTCCCCAGCAGTAGGATTGCTTTTGAAAGAGAAAATGTCGATCGCCGAGTGTACGAGTGCCGCAGCACCACTGTAAGGAAACCTAATTTTTGTTAGTTATACATAGCACGAAATATATTTTATATACGCATGTGTAGGCTTTGTACAAATATCATGACCATGCATAGAAAGGTGTGGTGGTAGGAAAATGGTCGCGGAAAATGTGTAGGATGACACCCTTCTCCAAGACCCAAGTAGTCAGATCTTGAATAGTAATGTTAGGTACGAAACCTATACCCGTATACGTAAGATTGGAATTTGTCCAACCAAGGGCGTGAATGACCCTTCTAGTCAACCATGAGATAGTCAAGGGTCGCTCAGTAGTACACCAAAAGAGATGTCCCAAGTAGAGTAGCATTTGACCAAAAGGTCAGTAAGCACACTTCAGTCTTTTCGTGCTTGGTAGAGGCGCACTACCTTCCTCATAGGGCATATGGTATCATATGAGTAGCAGAGTCTTGAGAGTTGACTCCCTTTGAGACAGTTAGTAGATTCGAGACCGTGTTCCCGTGGCACTAGAACAATTGAGTTCGTCAGATGGTCTCGGGTCGTCAGTTTCAGTTGCGCGTTAGAAGCTACTCTGCATAGAGCCTTCGTAGTAGAGGTGTAAGCTAGAGGTCACCTAGAACTCAAGTATAGACTTGACGTGAGACAGTACACCGGCTAGAGGACGCCGGGACTTGGGGTAGTAAACTGAAAGTCGCAAACATAGAACAGGTAGTGTTCTGAAGGCATGCATAACACATAGCATAAATGCTTTAATGCACAAAACTATTTTCAAAAGACATGCATTTATCATTCAAGAAAACGTTTTTAGTGTCACTAGGAGGAGTTATTTTTCTTTACTCTGACCCCTCGTGGGCAATATTTTTACAGGTGACCCAGGTGGGAAACTACGCTTAGGATGAGCGTATGGTGACGTCAGTTTGTAGTGTTTTTCCCATTCAGTTTTTCTTTACTTTCAGTATGTACTTGTAGTTGTGGAAAAAGTAACTTGTTATCATTCTATATGCCATGTATCAGACATATGATATTATTACAGATATTCAGTCATTTTAATTATATTCATGATTAGTAGCTCTGTGAATCCAGATTTTAGGTATGTGGTTACCCCTAGTTTACTTTCTTATCTTCCGTTGTAAGTTATAATTTTTCTAGTAGTTTCTACTTTATACTTGCTGTATACTAGTTTTAATACTGTTTCCTAGTTTTCTTTATATCGCTGACCCGGTCGGATGCCTGATTAATTAACAACTGGGAAGGGGTGTTACAAATTGGTATCAGAGCCAGGTTTAGGATCCCTGGACCCTAGAAGGTTTTCACAAAGCCATAAGATTGTGTTAGAGTAAAGTCTTGTTAGTAGAGGATTTAAGTACGTATAAGCCCTAGTTTTCGCAATAGTACGAAATATTTTTGCTAAGCCAGATTTCGCAGATGCTTGATAAATAATTAGATTTCTTTTTATGTTCTATCAGACACCTCGAATCAGCGAACCGGGTGAATCTTCACGTCAAGACCCTGTTCCTAACGCAACTATGGGAGACGCTGTCGTGCCGCAGGTACCACCAGTTCCAGCAGCTCCAGAGGGCACTGACATAGCGTCTCAGATTGCCAAGACGGTTACTGTTGCCTTGATGGAGTTTCAGAGAGGACTGGCTGCAGGGTTTCCAATTCCAGTACAAGTACCAGCCTCTGCACCAGATCTTGCCCCAGCACCCATGGAGATGACCCTGGAGCGTTATTTGAGGAACTTTAGAGAGCTTCAACCCTCGAACTACAGTGGGGATGAGACCCCGATGGACACAGATGATTGGGTAGCAAACACCAGAGACCTACTGGATGTTTTGGAGTGCCCAGAGAACAAGAAGGTTTCTCTGGCAGTTTTCCTCCTCCGGGGTGAGGCAAAGGTCTGGTGGGACAAGTACCAGACAGATGACCCCGCAGGTATATGGTTATGAAATTCCCTTTTATTTTCGGAAGTGATACGTTCTTTTTAAATAGTATGACCGTGCTTTTGGTCAGGTCGTACACCAGGTATGTTTACGTGGGGCGAATTTTCTAGAGCCCTTGCAAGTTGGTTCGTGCCTCCTTCCGCACGATGAGGTCTCCAGGAGAAGTATCTTAGGCTTTTCCAGGGGGACAGGACTGTTGCCGAGTACGAGCGAGAGCTTACACATCTGGCTCGATATGCGGGCGTGATGCAGGGAGATCAAGTTGAGAAGTACAGCCATTTTGTGGATGGTCTGTGTGATACGTTGAGGCAGCCGCTGATGACTATGGTCAACGCTGATTACAGGAGCTTAGTGGATACGACTCGCAGGCTAGAGGCTGATCAGCAGAAGGTTCAGAAGCGAAGTAATTTCCGTGCGAAGCGATCTCAGGATTCGCATCAGCCGCAACAGAGCAGGAATGACCAAGGGAAGAACTGGAACAAGAAGCAGAAGCCTGATGCGAGGAAGTATGGTCAATCTGGTGACAGGAGCAAGGACTACCCCCTTTGTCCCAAGTGTCAGCGTCGCCATCCATGTGAGTGTTTGGCTAGCGCGGGCGTGTGTTACAAGTGTCGTCAACCTGGACACATAGCTCGTTTTTGTCAAGAAGTTGGTTCAAATCAGGTAATCAAAATTTAGTTGTATTTTTGTGCATTTATGAAATTACTGTAGATGACAAATGTAATTTGTTCCTGCAGTCGAAGTATGCGGTTGGTGGCCCTAGCAGAGTAGACAAGGGAAAAATTCTGATGATTACTGATGGAAGACCACAGCAGGGTCGAGATTTGGTGCAGCCCAGAGCTTATGGGCTTGGTCAACAGAGGCAAAGGATCAGGAGGATGTAGTGACTAGTAAGTGCTATAATTTGCTTAACAAGTTTATTTAATCCTCCGTAATGACACTCTTTTCATTTTTAGAAAATCATTCATGTAGGCATCCTTATGACGTGATTTACCCTCCAAGATTCTGTTTGATACGGGTGCCTCGCACTCGTTTATCGCAGAATCTCTAGTGCGTAAGTTGAATTTAGAAGTCTTCCCAGAGACAGTACCACTGGAAGTCATGATGCCTAATGGATCCCTTCTGCAGACTAGAGATAAGTGCATGATACTAGTACAGTTTGGTGATACCGAGATTATCGTGGAAGCTTTGCAGTTACCTATTGCAGGATTCGATCTGATCTTTGGAATGGACTGGCTTTCGGCGGTCAACGCCAGGATTGACTGTAGGGCGAAGTAGATACAGTTTAAGGGCACTAATCAGACTGCGTTTTCTTTTCAGGGCTTGAAGGGAGTTGTGAAGATGATCATCTCCGCAGTCCAAGCTAGAAGGTGCATCAATAAGGGTTGTGAAACCTTCATAGTACTGATGAATGCGAGGCTAAGGCTGTCTTGACAGAGGTACCAGTGGTTCAGGAGTTCCCCGATGTTTTCTCGGAAGAGCTCCCTGGTGCCCCTCCAGATAGAGAGATTGAGTTCCCGATAGACTTGCAGCCTGGAGCTACACCGGTAGCCAAATCCCCCTATCAGATGGCTCCTAGGGAACTAGCGGAGTTGAAGAGCCAGTTACAGGAGTTGCTTGATTGAAGTTTTATACGTCCCAGTACTTCACCTTGGAGTGCTCCAGTACTATTCGTGAAGAAGAAGGGTGATAGTCTGAGACTGTGCATAGACTACCGTGAGTTGAACAAGCTGACAGTAAAGAACAAATACCCGATTCCCAGGATTGATGATTTGTTCGACTAGTTGGTGGGCTCGTGCACCTTTTCCAAGTTAGATTTGAGATTGGGCTACCATCAGTTGAAGATTCGGGACGTGGATGTCCAGAAGACGGCTTTCAGTACCAGGTATGGACACTTCGATTTCGTGGTCTTGTCGTTTGGGCTGACCAATGCCCCTTCAGTATTTATGGACCTGATGAACAGGGTATTTCGGGAGTACTTGTATCGTTTTGTCATCGTCTTCATAGATGATATCTTGGTGTTCTCAAGGAGTGCAGAAGATCATTACGCACACCTCAGGATTGTTTTGAGCACCCTCAGGAAGAACCAGTTGTATGCCAAGTTTTCAAAGTGTGAGTTCTGGCTTCCAAATATTGCATTCTTAGGTCACGTCATCAGTCAGCAAGGGGTTAGTGTCGATCCGAAGAAGATAGAGGTCATTAAGAATTGGCCAAAACCGACGACAGTTTCAGAGGTTCGCAGCTTTTTGGGTCTTGCTGGTTACTACAGGAGATTCATCAGAGATTTCTCAAAGATAGCCTTACCACTGACTTCGCTCACTAGGAATGGGTAAGGGCTTGGATTGGACTGTTGAGTGTGAGTTGGCGTTTGAGGACTTGGGCAGATTGATGACCGCACCGATTTTGAGTTTACCTTCAGGGTCTGACGGGTTTCAGATTTATAACGATGCATCAGGTCAGGGTTTGGGATGTGTTCTCATGCAGCATGGAAAAGTTGTAGCCTATGCCTCGAGACAGTTAAAGGTTTATGAGAGGAACTATCCAGTGCATGACTTGTAGTTTGTAGTAGTCATACATCCTCTGAAGATTTGGAGGCACTATCTCTATGGTGTTCGTTGTGAGATCTTCACTGATCATAAGATCCTCAAGTATATCTTTGATCATCGAGAGCTCAATTTGAGGCAGCGTAGATGGTTAGAGTTTCTATCAGACTACGACGTAGACATTCAGTACCATGCAGGAAAGGCGAACGTAGTAGCTGATGCCCTCAGCTGTAGAGGTTCGTGTTTCTTCCTTCTCACTCAGCAGGTGGAGTTAGTGAGGGAACTGGAGAGACTGGACATTACCGTTGTGCCACACTGTATTTTTGGTTCTGTAAGGTTGAGTTGGATGGAGATCACTTGCGATACCAAGGATAGAATCAGGACAGCTCTACCGTTGGATCCGAAGATGGCAGAGATTTGGATCTCAGTGCAGACAAGTCAGAAGGAGAGATTCTCTATTCAGGATGATTTATTATTGTTTGATGGCAGTGTGTATTCCCGATGTTAGTCGCCTTCGCGAAGACATTCTATTTGAGACACATAATTCCAGATATTCTATACATCCGGGTAGCACGAAAATATATGCAGATCTCAAGAAGGTAGTCTGGTGGCCAGGTTTGAAGGGTGATGTTGCACATTACATAGGGAAGTGCGAGATGTGCAAATTAGTTAAGGCCGAGTGCCAAATGCCTGGAGGCAAGTTACAGCCACGTCCCATTCCCGAGTGGACTTTCGAGGATATATCCATGGATTTCATTCATGGTCTGCCGAGATCGCAGAGTGGGAATGACTCCTTATGGGTTATAGTAGATCGGCTTTCTAAGGTCGCCCATTTCATTCATCTCAAGAAGACAGATCAGGGTCCTAGATTAACACAGTTATATGTAGACGAGATAGTTTGACTTCACGGTGTTCCCAGGACTATAGTTTCAGACCGAGATGGCAGATTCACCTCCAGGGAGTGGCGTTACGTACAGGAGCGGTTGGGTACCAGGTTACATTTCAGCATCGCTTTCCATCCCCAGACAGATGGACAGATTGAGCGTACAAATAGGACTTTGGAGGATCTGCTATGGATGTGCATTTTGGACTTTGGAGGAAAGTGGGAGAAATATGTTACTCTTGTGGAGTTCTCCTACAATAGCAGTTTTCAGACGAGTATTGGGATGACACCGTTCGAGGCCCTCTATGGTTGACGTTGTCGGACACCGTTATGTTGGGCTGAAAGTGAAGAAAGGTCTACTATCAGGGAGTCATGCATTGATAAAGTCACTGACAGGATCAAGCTCATTCAGGAGCGTATGAAGACAGCTTAGGATCGCCAGACCAAGTATCATGATCGGAAGCACAGGTTAGTAGAGTTCAGTGTTGGAGACTATGTTTATCTGAAGGTCAGACCAGTCAGAGGAGTTTCTAGAATCAAGCGGATGAAAAAGCTGAGCCCCAGATTCGTTGGTCCTATTGAGGTGCTGGAAAAAGTTGGTAAGGTAGCGTATAGGTTGGCCTTACCTGAGCAAATGAGTGATGTACATGATGTATTTCACGTCTCCTATCTGAGGAGAGCAGTCAGAGATTCCAGTCAGATCATCAGTACCGAGGAAGCACCAGTCGAGACAGATCTTAGTATTGGGGTTAGACCAGTCAGAATAGTGGATTCAAGGATACAGAAGCTCAGGAATAGAGATTTGTATGGTCAAAGTCCTTTGGATGAACTGTGGCAGACCAGAGTATACTTGGGAGCGAGAGGATGAACTTAAGGGCAATGCAGACTATTTTTTTCTCTTCGATTCAGGTATGGTTACAATTTTCGAGCACGAAAATTTTGTTAGGAGGGGAGATTTGTAACATAAGTTATCTGACGCGAAATTTAATTTTATTTATAGGGTCGAGTCGCGACGGTTTTTGATCGAGGCAGCGCGTCGTCAAGGTATAATATTACTTTTCCTTATAAGAGCGACCGTTAGTTCGTTAAGTGCGTTAATAATAGTGCGTAACACATGTATTTTAGAATCGACGCGCGCGGTGAGAATGAGTTGCGTTTAGCACGAAAATACAAATGGGGTGCCAATAGCAATTTTACCCGCCCTCTCCTCATGCGGTTATCAAAACCGCAAGGCTTGACAAATAAAATCCCGTAACCCCCCTCTTTCTCACGGGATTTAGCAAAACCGCAGCCCGATTTTCGTTTCTCCCGTTTCGCCTCCCGCACGCAGCGACGCCGAGCCAGCCCGACGCCTCCCGCGTGCCCTAACCGGCGGTTATTCCTCCTCCGGAACTCCTCTCCGACCACTCCTTCCTCTACGAGCGCCGGTGGACATTCTTTTTCCTTCCTTGGCCGTGGAAGTGCCGGATTCAACCCTAGCCCGTGGTAGTGGAAACTATTTTGGTTCCGGTGAGTCGATTCCTCACTTATCTCTTTTTTCTCATGGAGATCCTACGATTTGGAGATTAGACTAAACTATTTTTTGTTCCTAATGCCCTAAATAGGTTTTGGAGTTCGTGATCCTCCGCGGACTTTGGGTTGGACGCTTTGAGAGCCTCAATCACTCCACGTAAAGGTAAAATCTGAAGTTTAGCACGTGAAATTTTGTAACCCTAGTTGTATATAAATTTTCCACGGGAAAATCGTAAAGGGAAAAATTATGAAATTAAGGCTACTGTAAATTGCAGGACTTTGGTGGGGTCGGGGCAGCTTTTTGAAGGTCCCCAACAGTAGGATTGCTTTTGGAAGAGAAAATGCCGCCGCGCCGAGTGTACGAGCGTCGCAGCACCACTGTAAGGAAACCTAATTTCTGTTAGTTAGACGTAGCAAGAAATATATTTTATATACGCATGTGTAGGCTTTGTACAAATATCATGAACATGTATAGAAAGGTGTGGTGGTAAGAAAATGGTCGCGGAAAATGTGTAGGATGACACCCTTCTCCATGACCCAAGTAGTCAGATCTTGAATAGTAATGTTATGTACGAAACCTATACCCGTGTACGTAAGCTTGGAATTTGTCCAACTAACGACGTGAATGACCCTTCTAGTCGACCGTGAGATAGTCAAGGGTCGCTCAGTAGTACACCAACAGAGGTGTCCCAAGCAGAGTAGCATTTGACCAAAAGGTCAGTAAGCACACTTCAGTCTTTTTGTGCTTGGTAGAGACGCACTACCTTTCTCATAGTGCATATGGTATCCTATGTGTAGCAGAGTCTTGGGAGTTGACTCCCTTTGAGACAGTTAGTAGATTCGAGACCGTGTTCGCGTGACACTAGAACAATTGAGTTCGTCAGATTGTCTCGGGTCGTCAGTTTCAGTTGCGCGTTAGGAGCTACTCTGCATAGAGCCTTCCTAGTATAGATGCAAGCTAGAGGTCACCTAGAACTCAAGTATAGACCTGACGTGAGACAGTACACCAGCTAGAGGACGTCAGGACTTGGGGTAGTGAACTGAAAGTCGCAAACATAGAACAGGTAGTGTTCTGAAGGCATGCATAACACAACATAAATGCTTTAATGCACAAAACTATTTTCAAAAGGCATGCATTCATCATTCAAGAAAAAGTTTTTAGTGTCACTAGGAGGAGTTATTTTTCTTTACTCTGACCCCTCGTGGACAATGTTTTTACAGGTGACCCAGGTGGGAAACTACGCTTAGGATGAGCGTATGGTGACGTCAGTTTGTAGTGTTTTTCCCATTCATTTTTCCTTTACTTTCAGTATATGCTTGTAGTTGTGGAAAAAGTAACTTGTTATCATTCTATATGTCATGTATCAGACATATGATATTATTATAGATATTCAGTCATTTTAATTATATTCATGATTAGTAGCTCTGTGAATCCAGATTTCAGGTATGTGGTTACCCCTAGTTTATTTTCTTAGCTTCCGTTGTAAGTTATAATTTTTCTAGTAGCTTCTACTTTATACCTGCTGCATACTAGTTTTAATACTGTTTTCTAGTTCTCTTTATATCGCTGATCTGGCCGGATGGCTGATTATTGAAAAACTGAGAAGGGGTGTTACAATAACTACATGAAATAATGTCCGAAAATAATAAAGCTATATATGTAAAAACATCGGAACACGGATCCGAGCACATCCGTGGAGTCGGATTATTGATCCGGGCACGCCATATTTGGAAAGTCACCAAACCGCATCATACCTCCTATGTAACTCTCATTCAGGATTTCATTCCAATCTTTCTTAGCCTTTTCATTTTATTACCTCTTCAACTCTCTTTGTATACAAGATTTTTTTTCTGCAAATGTCCATTCCATGTCACGTTTAACATTATTTTGATTATAAGAATACTTCTTTTCCTTTAGGTTTTGGGGTTTAGGTTGGTAGATCAGAATTGGATTTGAATTGTCTAATTTTGTGAAAGAGTTTTTGAATCAATTAATTTTATGAAATGTTTCTAGGAATTGGTTAAAGATTTGCAAATCAAAATTTTAATGTTGATTTCATATTTTGAATTTTTTAAAGTTGTGAGCAGAATATAGCAGGAGACGACGTTGAGGAGAGTGTCATAGTTGGAAATGAAAAAGACAAGAAAACGTTGGCTCCTAGGGAAAAACTGAAATAATTGTTATTTTCAAGTGCCAACAAGCCAACAAGGAAGAAATTGATGCAATTTTGAGTGCAGAATAAATTATGAAGAGAGTACACAATGAAGTAATGAACAGAATAAAATTGTAAAAAAAAGAAGGAAAAAAATAACAATAATAGTGATTTCTCAAGATCTTAATCCTCAAGACATTGAACTGTTGAATCCTAGATGCAAAGTGTTGAGTCCTCAAAGCATAAAGAGTAGGATATGATTCATAACATAATGAAATCCCACGAAAGCACAACTCAAAATATTTTTTCAATTATTCATCTATTATAAGTGTTGGGTATTGCATCCACAATAACCCAAATTTGTATGAAGTCACCCTTGAACTAAGATGAATTAAGTTTGTATTTAATGTCCTTTCTAGTTGAGTGTTTGCAGGATATATTTGCCAAGTGTAGACCAATGTCAGTGTACAATGAGTCACCAAATACAGGACTATACAATGTAATCACTCATTGTGTGATCCATGCTGTTGACTCATGTGTAGCTTCTATTGAAGGACACACTTCTTTTTCAAAATACTAAAGTCATGTGAGAAAGGATGGTTGCTGAATTACTTGAAGAAAATAAGTTTTCAGTATTACAGAAAACTTTCTAAGTCTTTTTCTCGAGTAGAACTTTTGTACTCGAGTAGAACTAAAGATTATACTCGAGTAAGTTCTGTCATGTATTCGAGTTACAGATTTTTCTAAGTCTTTTTCTCGAGAAGTTACATGTTATTTCTCGAGAAGGTCAGTATTAATTCTCGAGTAACAGATTCTCTTCTCGAGTAACAAGTTTATTTTCTCGAGATGCATTATTCCTCTCGAGTAACAGAATAATTTTCTCGAGAACAGAAGTTCATTTTTTTTTCGAGTACTTCTTCTCTTTCTCGAGATACTTAAGTTCCACCTTTACATTTTTACCAAGTCTTTTTCTCGAGAAGTAAAAGATTTTTCTCGAGAAGGTCATGTATAGTTTTCGAGATCCAGAAACCTTTTCTCGAGACCTTGAATACTCTTCTCGAGAGTCAGTACTTTTCTCGAGAAACAGAAAACATTTTCTCGAGTACACCCATTCCTCTCGAGAAATGCAGTTCAGTTTTCTGAATTTTTCTTAAGTCCTGACAGACGTAATTTCAAACATGATTAGCACGCGATTGGTCCACGTGTCATGCATTTAATGAGATTATGACCGTTAGGCAAGTCCTATAAAAGGTCTTATCATAATCGACCAACCCTAAGAAGAAAAACCTAAGTATTTTGAATCGCAAATTCTCTTTCCAAATCGGGAGTCGCCGTTGTTCATCGCCTTCATCGTCGATCTGTTTTCGATCCAGAGATTCAGAACAAGAGATTCAACAGATCAAGATCTTCTACATCGACAGATTCTTTCCTTGATCGCGCTGAGTCCAAAGCTTTCAGATCCAGAAATTTAGTCGTGTCTTCTTCGATCTATTGCTGACAGAGCTTCAAAGTTTAAGAAGAAAGAAGGGCTGAAGATTCAGATCTGGAATAATACTGTTTGTATATTTTTTTGTATATCATTTGATTCTTGTAGGAGATTTTTCTCCGAGTTGTAGGAGCTTTGTTCTCCGAGGTTTTTGTAGGAAGTTTCTATTCCGAGTGTAGATTCTGTTTTGAGGGATCGAGTTGTAGGAACTTTGTTCCGAGTGGTAGGATTGTTTTCAATCCGAGAATAGTGGAGTAGCTGAGTCTAGTGCGTTACTAGATTGGTGAGGTGAAAAGTGGATGTACCCAAGATTGGGGAACTACCATAATTCTTGGTGTCGTCTGTGTATGCTTGTTTATTTTTTGTGCATCGCTCGCTCAAATTTTTATTCCGCAAAAAGACGCAGAACTCAGCTATTCACCCCCTTTAGGTGATTTAGGTAGACAACTTAAACATTTTCAACAAGCTATATTCCTTCATATTTTTATAAATTTGGTTTAAAAAATCATAACTAGGAGAGTATTCGAACATCTTAGGGAGGATAATAGGCATCAAAATGATCCCTTGATTGAGATACCCAAATTTAATGGGAGGTCGTCACCTGATGTTTGTAGAGTGGATGCAGTATATTGATCGAATCTTTGATTACAAGGATTAGTATGGTTAAAAAACTGCAAAGTGGTCATACTAAAAGTGGAGTATGAAAAGTTCTAGTAGGAGAATCTAATGAATGCGAGAAGATGTGAACATAAGAGAGATATCAGGAGCTGGAACAAACTGAAGCCACCCATGATGAATCGATTTGTTCTAGAGTCACACGCACTACTTGTACTTGAGGATATATAGATTGAGATCATAGCCTTAGCATAGAGAATGAATCGCCAATAAAAAGATGATGGTCCATGAAATCCTCATGCCTCAGTAATGGCTCTAGGGTTGGGTCATGATTCAATCACCTTAACCTTCTCTGTACCAACTTTAATACCATCTATTGAAATAATATATCTTAGGAAGGTCAGACTATTGATCATAATAACGCATTTCTAAATTTGCATATACTTTTATTATCATGTAAAATTTCTAGAACTTGCGTAAGGTGAATCAAGTGTTGATCCGGACTAGTACTGTAAATCAAAATATCATCAAAATAAACCACTAGACAAACTCCAATTAGTGGTCTAAGCTGTGACGTCGCCAACTATACAGGCACGCTGTTATGTAAGCAATTCATTCATCACTCATGAATGTGTTGGGTACATTACAGAAGCTAAATGTCATCACCAACCACTCGTATAAACCCTCTCTTCTTAAATGCAATCTTCCACTCATCCCGTGGTCGTATCTGAATTTAGTGGTATCCACTCTTGAGGTCTACTTTGAAAATACACTAGACCCACTAAGCATATCAAACATGTCATCCAATTGGGGATCGAAAAGCGATATTTACTAATGATTTTATTGATTTTTTGACTATCGACACACATGCTCCATGTTCTATCTTTTTTAGGAACTAGTAATGCGAGAATGGTGCAATTTCTCATGCTCTCCCCAATATGACCTTTCGATATCAGATCGGTCACCTGCTCATGGAGTTCCTTATGCTCTTCCAAATTCATACAATTGTGTGGTAGATGAAGTAAGCTAACTCATGGCATTAGGTCCATACAGTATTGGATATCTCTCATTGGTTGGAGATGATCAGGCAACTCCTTAGGCTTAATCTCAGAGAATTCATGAATAAGAGGTCGCATTGCACTAGGGATGTCTATCGTCGGTGGGGAAAAGTTAATACCAAAGAGCATATAGACTACGTCATTATCCTTCATCTTCTCCTAAAATTGTGATCCAATTAGTAACATAGTGGCGGAGGTGAATGATATGACAAAGATAGTACTGGGGTTGTGAAGGCCTCTATGGGGCTCTAGGCACAAGGCTATTTTTTAGGGGAGAGGAAAAATTTTGCGGCCATTGCACTTGAAGGAGTGAGAGTTCTTTACGTTGTCATGTATGACTTGTTTATCGTACTGCCAAAGTCACCCTAGTAAGATGTAACAGACCTCGATAGCGACGACATGCCACTAGATTGCATTTTGATATGTTCTACCTATGGAAAACTCTACGACACTGGTGTGTGATAGGTATCGTGGTGCTGCTAGTGACCCATGATAAACTGTAAGGTTTTCTTAAGAGTTGTGTTTCAGTTTTAGTTTTTCGACTATGCATTAAGAAATAAATAAAGTTCTTTGTACTATTGTTGTCAATGATGATGGAACAAAATTGTCCTTGTATGTGGGCGGTCGTAAAAAAATATTGTTTCTCAACCAATCATCGTATGGGTCAGTAAACTGTGTTGGAGAACACAAACTAATTAATCAGGTTGTTCTCTTCGACCTCTAGCTTGATCTCTAACTCGGGCTCAAAATAGGGTTAGGCTGAGAGTCATTAAGGAAGACTTCATATTCAGGTTCTTACTAATTTTCAGAATCAATGATGGTGGTGAAGTGACGTCGCGGGAAGTCGAAAGATCTGTGACCTAGTTCCTTACACTTAAAGCACCTAAACCCACCAAACTAAGGTCTAGTTTTTATAATTTCCTTGCTCTTAGAGGGAGCGATAGGAAGTGTCAGTGTACTTGACGGAATGATCAGATAAAAGGATCCGACGGTCGTAATTGTAGGGGTGCGCTATAGGTCTATTGTGGGTGCGCTAAAGGTCTGCAAACCAGTGTCTCCAACCCTTTTCCACGGATCTGATTGGCCGCAACCGCTATTTCCAATGCAGGGTTGTTGAGGCTGGGTGATGCAGTGGTAGACCGGCTAAAATGAAAGGACAATAAAATGCGAAATAATGAGTATGAGACTTATGTGCAGTGCACGTGCCAACACGAGTACAATACAAGTAAAGGTCGACTAGAAAGTAATAAAATTTAACAAAATGCTAAGAGCTCGACATTCACAATTGTAAGCAACAGTTAACGTAAGAGCCGATTAAAATTTGCCAACGAATGAGGTGCGATTCAATTATAGCGCGCCAGCAGAGAACCTGCAAGCCAAATCACAAATTAAATACAATAGCATATAACAAATCCACAACCACAACAATAGTTCAAGATCAAGCATCTAAATGAGAGTTATAACACACCATATACCTTGATTTGCTCATGCATGCGGCGGCTCGGCTTCGGGATGGGGTAACGGTGGCGAGAGTGCTTCCGACTTGACGGTGGTTCCACAGCAGGGCTGCAAGTAATTAGGAAAGTTTGGATTTGAGATATTTGGGAGGGTGGAGAGTGAGATCTGTAGGAAAACGGGCGGGAGAGGGTGGGGTCCTATGAGATCGGGAGGACGGGAGGGAGAGGGTGGCCAGCCGACAAGTTAGGGTCGTGGATCTAGAGGGTCAGGGGCCGGCGAAGGAAGCTGGGGCCAGGTGAGGCGGACGAAGGTGCGACAGGGCTTTGAATGAGGCTGCGGGCTCTGGCGGGGTGGAGGAGGGGCCGTGCGGTTCTGTCGGAGGGCGGAGGAGAAGGGAAGAAGCAGATCGGGGCGTTACCAAAGGCTAGAGGAAGCTGCGGGCTCTGGTGAGGCAGAGAAGGGCTGCGCGGGTACTGCCGGAGGAGGGGAAGGGCTGCGCTGGTACTGTCGGAGGCGGGGAAGCGAGCGGGAGCAACACCTTCAGAGTCCACCGAATAAATAGACCGGCAAGTTTCAGTAGGGCAACTTTCGATCCCCCAGAGCTGGCCACCAACAAGCATATTTATAAGAGAAAAACTAAAACAAAATTAGGGCTCCCGATCGGACGGCTATGACTGTTCGGGCCGATCAGGGGCTAAATATATCATAAAAATGAAAACTAATATATGAAACTGGCTCGGAACGACCCTCCGGGCGCATCCGCAGACTCGGATCGCCCAACCAGGTCACCAATCACCGCCTCCTGCGGGAATAAACGCGAGTGTGTCGTCGATCGCCATCACCGGGGCTTGAATCCCAGACCACCTAAATAAGGGAGCTCTAAACTGCTCTCATCACCAATTGAGCCAAGCCCCAGCTCAACGCACCTGCCATTGGAATGTCACGTCTCAGATGTTGTAGATGACTGGGGTCACTTCTAGTGACTTCTAGCATAACGAAAACATGCATACAGGTAAACGTCCCGATGAGCGAAAAAAGAGGAAGGCAATATGAATCGGCGTCGCATGAGCTATGAATACGGCGTCGCCCTGAGCTATGATACGGGCATCGGACTAGTCCTTATTTTGCATGG